>OX155898.1:64014207-64363207 GCA_944588485.1 Phosphuga atrata
CATAATCCATTTGTTGTTTCCACAGTTGTTTGTGCAGTCTGAAAGTCAAAATATTACAACCACCTTAAATATCTTTCACACAAATTAGTGTCAGTACCGTATCAGTTCAGCGCCAGTGATAATCTAATGCACGCATTTCTATGTATTCATCAGTGATTCTGAAAATAGTTTAGATTAATGATGCAAAAGAAGGAATGATTGCTAAAATGTAAATTAATAGTTCGTTAGCCTTTATCAAAACGCATCCGTGATATACGAAATATCACGGAACGGATACGGAACGAACACTGAAGGCTAAAACAAATCACTGCGTTGTAAATGATTACTTAATAAAATAATAAACAGGAAACAGTTTTAGGAAACATTTATTGTGAATATTTTTCTTTTACAAAGCTTATGAAGCCATCCTAATTAATTAATTTCTGATATCTCACAAATCTGATTACATAATCCATTTACAGAGTTTTTTGTGTAGTCTGAATGTCAAAATATTACAACCAGCTTAAATGTCTTTTCACACAAATTCGTCTCAGTACCGTATCAGTTCAGCGCCAGTGAAAATATTATGCACACTTATGTACGTATCCATCAGTGATTCTGAAAACGCATATGTAAAAAATATCACGGAAGGACAATATACAAAATATCACGGAACGATTACGGAACGAACACTGACGACTAAAACAGGGCACTGTATTATAAATGATCACTTTTAATGAAATAATCTGAGTTATCCCTGACTAAGATACAGTTTTAGGGAACATTTATTGTGAATAAATTTGTTTTTACAAAGTTTATGAGGCCATCAATTTATGAGGCCATCATCAATTTCCGATATCTTACAAATCTGATTACAGAATCTATTTACAGAGTTGTTTGTGCAGTTTGAAATTCAAAATGCACAAACAGCTTAAATATATTGTCACACAAATTCGTGTCAGTACCGTATCATTTTAGCGCAAGTGAAAATATTATGCACACAAATGTGTGGCGTAATATTTTCACGTATTCATCAGTGATTCTGAAAATGGCTAAGATTAATGATGCAGAAGCTACAACGATTGCTAAAATGAAAATTAATAGCTTGTTAGCCGTTATTGAATATCTTATTCGCGAATGGCATCGAAACGTATCCGTGATGTACGAAATATCACGGAACGGATACGGAACGGACACTGACAGTTAAAACAATTCATTGTGTTATAAATGATTACTAAATGAAATAATATGAATTATCACTGACTCAGTGACTCTGAAACAGTTTTAGGGAACATTTATTGTTTTTGTAAAGCTTATGAAGGCATCCTAAATTAATTTGTTTCTGATATCTCACAAATCTGATTACAGAATCCATTTACAGAGTTGTTTGTGCAGTCTGAAAGTCAAAATTTTACAACCACCTTAAATATCTTTTCACACAAATTCGTGTCAGTACCGTTTCGGTTCAGCGCCAGTGATAATCTTATGGACGCATTTGTACGTATTCATCAGTGATTCTGAAAATGGCTAAGATTAATGATGCAAAAGTAGACATGATTGCTAAAATTAAAATTAATAGCTTGTTAGCCGTTATTTCATATTATATTCGCGAATGACATCAAAACGCATGTGTGATATACGAAATATCACGGAACGGATACGGAACGAACACTGACAGCTAAAACAAGTCACTATGTTATAAATGATTATTTAATCAAATAATGTGTGTTATCCCTGACTAAGCAGAAGGCATCCTAAATTAATTTATTTCTGATGTCTCACAAATCTGATTACATAATCCATTTATGAAGTTGCTTGTGTAGTCTGAAAGTCAAAATATTACTACCACCTTAAATATCTTTTCACACAAATTGGTGTCAGTATCCATAGTACGTATCCATCAGTACTTCTTAAAATGGCTAAGATTAATGATGAAGAAGAGGGAATAATTGCTTAAATGAAGATTAATAGCTTGTTAGCATTTATTGAATATCTTATTTGCGAATGACATCAAAACGCATCGATGATGAAATATCACGGAACGGATATGGAACGAACACTGACAGCTAATAAAAGGCATTGTATTATAAATGATTACTTTTAATGATTTAATATGAGTTATCACTGACTAGGGCTTTACGCGAGAACGATATTTTTCTCTTCTCTTCTCGTCTCGTCTCGTCTCGTAAAAGCGAGACGATAACGAGACGAGACCGCATGTGGTCTCTCTCTCGAGAGCTAGAACGTATGTGGTCTCGCTCTCGCGAGAGCGAGAGCTCATGTGGTCTCTTTCTCGCGAGACACGAGTCTCGTTTCTGATCCCGGTCATACTTCTTCTTTAATCTTTGATTCTAATACGGGCAGCCTTAATATTTTCTTGCATAAATTTGAACTGCTGGCTCGGGCAAGTTACATTTCATTATATAACAATTAAAAGAGTAGATTTCGTAATATGAAATAAATGTCGTAGACAATTTCAAATTATGTTCGTTTTTATTATGAATTTTAAATCGTCAACAAAATAGAAGGTTTATATAAACAGACATTTATAGTGTGTTATCGCTACATTTTCATCTGGATGGAACAAAGCAAAATTAGAAGATATTAATAGTAACCAAATAGAAAATGTATGTAAAGAGACAGTGATTAGTTTACAATAAAATAAATGATTACCTCGTCTTGGACTATCTTAACAATAAGTTCTAGCAAGAACGATATTTGGAGAGATTAGACGAGACGAGCCAAACGGTAACGAGAGCGAGACGAGCCAAACGGTAACGAGAGTGAGACGAGACATACGGTTACGAGAGCGAGACGAGACTAACGGTTACGAGAGCGAGAGCGAGGCGAGACTAACGGTTACGAGAGCGAGAGCGAGACGAGACTAACGGTTCATAGAGCGAGACTGAGACGAGAGTAATTTTTTACTCAACAAACGAGAGCGAGACGAGACTTTTGAAACTCTCGCCCTATCTCGTCTTGTGTGAAGCCCTATCACTGACTCAGATACAGTTTTAGGGAACTGAATTAATGCGGCACTGATTGCCGTGTGTGAATTCACATTTAATATTTTTACACAGCTTATGAGGCCATCCTAAATGAGGCTTTATTCAGACAATAACAACATTTAATAAAGGAACTGAGTCATGTAATTTTATAGATGAATTAATTCTATAGTTTCATCTAACATAAGTAGAACCAAGAAAAGAAGTTGAACTTAACCATTGAGTATTAAAACCAATTTATAACAACCAACAACCTGGAAAGGTTATCCTGTCGAAATAAAATTGATAAGGATTTTCCAGCGGAGAATAGAATTGATAGATTTCCTCCATGGGAAATTCACTTTGTATGTCAAGGTTTAATACAATCACTCTCAAACTTATTATATCAAATGTAGTGCAACGAGATTAGATTACCTATGCAACAAATTAAATCTATACTGACATTATTGCAATATATTAAACCACAAGTTATGAACGCAATACACCAGATAGCGTACTCAGCAATGTATTTTAGATAAACAATTGTTCGGTTCAAAACACTGTCCTAGCAATATTTACGCAATTCGCGACTTTCCCATACTTTTTTTATTATAAAAATCAAGCGTTGCAGACTGGAAAGATAAACATTGTAAATCAAACACGCTCGGCTACTCTTTACAACTTTTTACAATAATTGCAATTTTGTTGCTTTTCCCCCTCTCGTTAAAAACTAAGTAATGCAGATAATGCATGAGATCATATTTCATAGATCGTATTGCTGGAAATACATTTATTTTTAATGGTGAGCCATGTGTATACAGCTATTAGTATTTAAGATTAATTGACATCGACGCCCCAAACAAATTCCCAAACGTACAAACTGAAGACAATTCATTACAACACAAAAATAAGACGAATTGAGTCTATTCGTTAGAATCACTTTCAGAGCGAGAAATAAATCAAGCATTGTTCTTATTCGGATTTAATTTAATTTCTTTGATTTGTGTTTTAGAATAAACTTTAATTCATCAGCCCATTATACAAGTTTTAAATCTCTTCAAATAGTCAAATCTTGTAAGTCTGTCTATTCTTGCCCCTCTAAAATGTTTTATATCAAGAAACAATTATTCATTTTTATGAATTTTTATTTTTATTTTATATATATTTATTTTCCGAATAATTGTTTTTACAATTATTCGGAAATGTTATCCGGTTTCAATGATTTTAAATCGTTTATATAATTTTCGTGTATTAATGTTTGTGTAATTCGCTGGTAATTATTAGGAAAAACTAGCAAGCAAATTGTAAATATTCGTTTAGTTTATAAATGTTGTGCGTATCTGATCGGTTTACTATGGTTGAAGTCGGAGACAACAGGAGAAAGTTTGTTTCAAGAACGTTTCAACATTCCTTTTTCTTTTTTATTTCTTAATCTAACTCCTGCTTTTTTATGTTGATCACAAGTTTCTTGGAGACAATATTGCGAAAGAACTGTTTATTTAAAAAAAAAACAAAACAAAAATTCTTGTGAGAATTGTGAGAAACGTACTTCAGTAAAAAGGTTTCTTAACATTCAAATTGCTCGTATAATTTGTTACGGTTGACATAAGGATTTTATATAAAAATATTGCTTTTCCTGGTTTGTGTTTTGTAAAATAATGGTGGAGATATCTTGCGGTGGTAGAATGAAAACGTTATGGAAAGCAGGGCACGATAAATTTTTATTACACCAGAGGAAAGCTTGGTGCGGAAAATGTGATTTTAAGGGAACATTAAGGGTGCAATTAAATTTTCATTAAGGCGGCATTTGCAGAAGGATATAAATAAAATATTCACGCAAAAATGCGTGAAACGCTCCTCGAGAAAAAACAGGGAAAACGACAATAATAAGGATTTATTGTAGAAATTGTGATTTCACTTAAAGAAACACAGGAAAGCTGGAAATGTTTTTTACGTTTTACTTGTACAGTTTCTTTCTTGGTATTTATTTAGTCTCGTGTATCGAGTCTGTTTAATATTTTTTCTGTTTAGCTTTTCTAAGATTGTTTGTTTAAATTCTAATTCTACTTCCTTGCCTAGAATTATGTAAATATTCGCTTTAAATTGCCTTTATTAGTGTGTTTCCATTATGAATCTTAACATTACAGCTATAGGTAAGTCAACAACAAATATGTGTAGTTTCCTCATACCATTTTAATCCCAATGCGTCAATTCTAACACAGTTAATAGCGGAAGCGATCTCTACTAAGCTAGACAGCCAAGACTACACAGACAAGACTAGACAGACTAGGCCAAACAGACGAGACCAGACAGGCAAGACTAGACAGACAAGAGTAGACAGACAAGACTAGACAGACAAGACTAGACAGACAAGACTAGACAGACAAGACTAGACAGACAAGACTAGACAGACAAGACTAGACAGACAAGACTAGACAGACAAGACTAGACAGACAAGACTAGACAGACAAGACTAGACAGACAAGACTAGACAGACAAGACTAGACAGACAAGACTAGACAGACAAGACTAGACAGACAAGACTAGACAGACAAGACTAGACAGACAAGACTAGACAGACAAGACTAGACAGACAAGACTAGACAGACAAGACTAGACAGACAAGACTAGACAGACAAGACTAGACAGACAAGACTAGACAGACAAGACTAGACAGACAAGACTAGACAGACAAGACTAGACAGACAAGACTAGACAGACAAGACTAGACAGACAAGACTAGACAGACAAGACTAGACAGACAAGACTAGACAGACAAGACTAGACAGACAAGACTAGACAGACAAGACTAGACAGACAAGACTAGACAGACAAGACTAGACAGACAAGACTAGACAGACAAGACTAGACAGACAAGACTAGACAGACAAGACTAGACGGACAAGACTAGACAGACAAGACTAGACAGACAAGGCTAGACAGACAAGGCTAGACAGACAAGGCTAGACAGACATGACTAGACAGACAAGACTAGAGAGACAAGACTAGACAGACAAGATCACACAGACAATACTTCTAGACAAGTCTGTATAACAATGTATTGAAGTTTACTAGCTATGGCCCCCGGCTAAACTTATACAAGTAGTTTACGGTGAAATTAAACTTTCCGTAGATGCTTAATTATAATTAGTTTTCTACGTGTAGATGAAGGAAAGATATGAAAATACATTTTTGCATTGACTTTTGGTAAATCTACAGGGTGTCTACAAAAGAATCATCGGGTTTTAAAAAGATATATTTTATAAAGTTTTATAAAGGAAAAATGTCTAAGTTTTAAATTATACCATCACAAATGTTCGATGTGGCCTCCTCGGCTCACACGACACACGTAAACGGTAGTCCAGTTCGGCCCACACAAGCTGCAATGTGCCCCAGCAATGTTCACTCAGTGTTGATAGCATTGGTGGTACGTAAACTCTTATTTAATGAAATCCACAGGAATCCTCTGTCAGTTGCGGAAACAATCAAAACTGCAACATATCGAGTTGTGCCCGTCACAGTGTGTTGTGCCCGATCACATGTTGTGCTCGTCACAGTGTTTTTAGAAGAAAAAGGGTCCTACACTTTTGTTTTTTAGACTGCACAGAAGACATTACATTTTTGAGAATTCCTTTCATGTTTCCGAGTGATATGAGCATTTTCCATGCTTTCCTGCATTGCAATACAAAAATCGCTTCACATTGTGGTCGGGCCGTAAACTTTGTACCATGGTGCGGTTTGAATCGCAATCGCCGTCGCAAAATCTTCCATACAGTTTGATATGGAATTCCAGTGTTCAGTGGAACCAGTGTCCTAGAATTGTGGATGATGCTCTGCTGACCTGGCGGTTCTGTTCCGTACCGTCCTCGAAATGCACGTTGCACCATAACAACCGATAAACACGTTTCATACTCGCACACTAAACGCTTTCTGCTGCATACTCGCCATTTTGCATACTTATTTCGTGCTAACCATCTGGACGTTTTAAGCTACAGTTCTTTTATAGACACCCTGTATTTTTTTATGTAAAGCATCGTTTCTCAAAGTGGGCGATATCGCCCCCCAGTGGGCGATGACGTCGTTTTGGGGGTGGCTAGGTAATCAGGGGGCGATATAGGGGGCGGTAGGTAGCCAGGGGGGCGATATAGGGGCGGTAGGTATCACAAGCTATATAATGTATTTCTGTTAATTTAAAACAAACAAATACGTTCGACAAAATTGTTCCGTGTTCAGTATTAAGGCCGGTCCAGACGCTCCGTTTTGCACAACGTTTTGTCTGCGCAGTTTTAAGACGGAATGAAAACGTTGCAATTTGTAGAGAGTCCACATGGTGCAGTTATATCTGTATATTTCGCACAGTTTTAGTGACATCGTCATGGAGGAGGTACTACTCTGGTCAATTTTAGCATGATGTGTTGTTAAGAAACTGTTTGGCATAATCTTAATCGAATTTAATATTATCTACTTTTAGAAACAAAATTTAAAAAATGGTTTTGACCAAAGACCAAATAAAATAAAATAAAATTGTTGGGTCTTAACATCGAGATATAATTTATTAATAATAATATAAGTTGCTCTTTATAGAGATATAATATATTAATAATAATATATTAAATAAATACTCTTTGGCTCAGTTATCGCTGCAACTGTACCGTCTCCGCGCAGTTCTCAAAACTGCGCAGTTTTCCCGTTCACACGCAACGTTTTAACTTTAACGTGTTGAACTGCGCAGACAAAACGTTGTGCAAAACGGAGCGTCTGGACCGGCCTTTATACAAACGGCCACGCTCGTCTGCTATTCGCTGCTGGTCGAGTATCGATAATCGCACGCACACACACACACACACAGCCTGCGTTAATAACTCTACCAACTTTTCGGTAGATCTACCACCCTTTTAGTGTCTGGCCCAAATCTACTACCTTGAAGAAATCTAACAACTTTTCAAGTTTCTGAATTTTTTTTTTATTATTTCTGTAAAAATTATAACGCCACTTTTTTCACGAATTTTTCTTTCTACAGGGATCCCCGCATGTCAATTTTTATTTGAAATATTTCAAAAACTTATTATAATCATATCACAATTATTGTTGCTAATTATTTAACATAATTTATTATTAATCTAAATAGGTTGTCAGACCTAAAATTTCAATTTTCGAGCTTTCGTATTTTCGTTGTTTTATAATAAAAAATTCGTGATTTGGAGGGCGTTAGCATATCACAGGTGGGCGATGAGACAAATAAGTTTGAGAAACACTGATGTAAAGCATTTAACGGACGCCCCTGTCCGATTTGAGTCCGTTGTATCGGAAGTTAAAAGTTTAACTGTACATTTTAGAGCCTCCTGTAATATAACATTTGTCCGTATATAAGTTTAATATAGTCGCTTCCATAATTTATTTTATTGCGAAAACATAAATCAGATTGTGCATAAAATTTAATTACTTTTCCGACAAATGCATCATTTTTCCTGTAGCGTATAATTTTTATTGCACGGCGTTGTGCCACTCTATACTTATTATTGTGAAAGTTTTTATTTTATACACATTTAATTGCGGCGTATCTTTCGGATGCAACAAAGATAAATATCCGATTGCGAGATTATTGGGGCTTTTGTCGTGTGTCGAAACACAATAGTTTATGTACCATTGTTTGGTTTACTTTGTGGCAACTAAATGTTGTTTAGTAAATATTTTGGAGACATTCGACCGCAAATGTCGAAATGTATTAAAATCGATTTTTTTTCCCAGACAGAGAAGAGAACAGACATAATTCAGGACACACAGAGTTGAGAACAGGCAGAGTTGAGAACAGACAGAATTGAAAACAGACAGAGTTCAGAACACACATAGTTGAGAACAGACTGAGTTGAGAACAGACATAATTGACAACAGACAGTGCTCAGAATACATAGAGTGGAGACCAGACAGAGTTGAGAACAGACAGAATTGAAAACAGACGCAGTTCAGAACACACAGAGTTGAGAACAGGCGGAGGTGAGAACGGACATAATTGAGAACAGAGTTCAGAATAGACAGAGTTGAGAACAGACAGAGTTGAGGACAGGCAGAGTTGAGAACAGACAGAATTGAAAACAGAGTTCAGAACACACAGAGTTGAGAATAGACAGAGTTGAGAACAGACAGAATGGAGAACAGACAGAGTTTAGAACATACAGAGTTGAGACCAGACAGAGTTGTGGACAGACTGAATTGACAACAGACACAGTTCAGAACACACAGAGTTGAGAAAAGACAGAGTTGAGAACAGACAGAATTGAGAAAAGACAGAGCTCAGAACACACAGAGTGGAGACCAGACAGAGTTGAGAACAGACAGAGTTGAGAACGGACATAATTGAGAACAGAGTTCAGAACACACAGACTTGAGAACAGACAGAATTGAAAACAGACAGAGTTCAGAACACACATAGTTGAGAACAGACATAATTGACAACAGACACAGCTCAGAATACATAGAGTGGAGACCAGACAGAGTTGAGAACAGACAGAATTGAAAACAGACGCAGTTAAGAACACTGAGTTAAGAACAGACATAATTGAGAACAGAGTTCAGAACACACATAGTTGAGAACAGACATAATTGACAACAGACAGAGCTCAGAATACATAGAGTGGAGACCAGACAGAGTTGAGAACAGACAGAATTGAAAACAGACGCAGTTAAGAACACTGAGTTGAGAACAGACAGAGTTAAGAACAGACATAATTGAGAACAGAGTTCAGAACACACATAGTTGAGAAAAGACAGAGTTGAGAACAGACAGAATTGAGAAAAGACAGAGCTCAGAACACACAGAGTGGAGACCAGACAGAGTTGAGAACAGACAGAATTGAAAACAGACACAGTTCAGAACACACAGAGTTGAGAACAGACAGAGTTGAGAACGGACATAATTGAGAACAGAGTTCAGAACACACAGACTTGAGAACAGACAGAATTGAAAACAGACAGAGTTCAGAACACACATAGTTGAGAACAGACTGAGTTGAGAACAGACATAATTGACAACAGACAGAGCTCAGAACACATAGAGTGGAGACCAGACAGAGTTGAGAACAGACAGAATTGAAAACAGACGCAGTTCAGAACACACAAAGTTGAGAACAGACGTAATTGAGAACGGACATAATTGAGAACAGAGTTCAGAATAGACAGAGTTGAGAACAGACAGAGTTGAGGACAGGCAGAGTTGAGAACAGACAGAGTTGAAAATAGAGTTCAGAACACACAGAGTTGAGAATAGACAGAGTTGAGAACAGACAGAATGGAGAACAGACAGAGTTCAGAACATACAGAGTTGAGACCAGACAGAGTTGTGGACAAACTGAATTGACCACAGACACAGTTCCGAACACACATAGTTGAGAACAGACAGAGTCGAGATCGGACATATTTGAGAACAGAGTTCAGAACACACATAGTTCAGAACATACAGAGTTCAGAACAAACAGAGTTGAGAACAGACAGAATTGAGAACAGACAGAGTTAAGAACAGACAGAATTGAAAACAGATAGAGTTCAGAACTCACAGAGTTGAGAACAGACAGAGTTGAGGACAGGCATAGTTGAGAACAGACAGAATTGAAAACAGAGTTCAGAACACGCAGAGTTGAGAATAGACAGAGTTGAGAACAGACAGAATGGAGAACAGACAGAGTTTAGAACATACAGAGTTGAGACCAGACAGAGTTGTGGACAGACTGAATTGACAACAGACAGAGTTCAGAACACACATAGTTCAGAAAAGACAGAGTTGAGAACAGACAGAATTGAGAAAAGACAGAGCTCAGAACACACAGAGTGGAGACCAGACAGAGTTGAGAACAGACAGAATTGAAAACAGACACAGTTCAGAACACACAGAGTTGAGAACAGACAGAGTTGAGAACGGACATAATTGAGAACAGAGTTCAGAACACACAGACTTGAGAACAGACAGAATTGAAAACAGACAGAGTTCAGAACACACATAGTTAAGAACAGACTGAGTTGAGAACAGACATAATTGACAACAGACAGAGCTCAGAACACATAGAGTGGAGACCAGACAGAGTTGAGAACAGACAGAATTGAAAACACACGCAGTTCAGAACACACAGAGTTGAGAACAGACGTAATTGAGAACGGACATAATTGAGAACAGAGTTCAGAATAGACAGAGTTGAGAACAGACAGAGTTGAGGACAGGCAGAGTTGAGAACAGACAGAGTTGAAAATAGAGTTCAGAACACACAGAGTTGAGAATAGACAGAGTTGAGAACAGACAGAATGGAGAACAGACAGAGTTCAGAACATACAGAGTTGAGACCAGACAGAGTTGTGGACAAACTGAATTGACCACAGACACAGTTCCGAACACACATAGTTGAGAACAGACAGAGTCGAGATCGGACATAATTGAGAACAGAGTTCAGAACACACATAGTTCAGAACATACAGAGTTCAGAACAAACAGAGTTGAGAACAGACAGAATTGAGAACAGACAGAGTTAAGAACAGACAGAATTGAAAACAGATAGAGTTCAGAACTCACAGAGTTGAGAGCAGACACAGTTGAGAACAGACAGAGTTTAGAACAAGCAGAGTTAAGAACAGACAGACAAAAAGCGAACAAATAAAACCGTGGTAAAATCCTAAAGGTTTTCAAACAGTTACATCAATTAGTCGAACAAAAAATAAATCCCATGATTATCACCGGAACACAAACTCTGAAATTATTACGATCCGATCACAGGACCATTTCTCATCGTCAATCTTTAGTCTCACGAGAAAAAAAAGCCTTTACTGTCCCCTTCGTGGGCGGCCGGGAAAGATAATGTGAAGATACGATGCGCTCATATATACGCAATCATATCCCGTCTCTTTAAAATTCTCGGGCCTAACGATCCGTGACTCCAGAACAATATCGAAACGGCGACGGAAATAAACATTTTAGCCTTCTCCACGTCACAAACCAAAACTCGCAATTATAGAATTTTTCGAGAGAAAATAAGTGCTGTTACCGTTACGAGAACAAAGATACGGATCGGGAGAACAATTCGACTGAGGAAAATATTGGGAGGAGAAGCACAATATTTTTTGTTAGATTTCATGTTGTGGAATGCAGAATATAGTAATTCAAATATTAATTCGAATTATTCCTTGTTAAAGTTTCGGGCAATGGACTAATAATTGGCGTAATATAACATTAATACATCATTAAACGATTTTTTGTTTTTGTTTAGACGTGTAATGGGACGTGCGTTACTAGGAACTTCTCGGTTTAAATTAGATCGGGCGCTCTTTCCCCTTTCCATATATACACGCAATTTATTTATAAACGAAGATAAGTCCAAAAAGAATGCCTTCCTGGCAACATTAAGCGCTCCAAACAGAAGCTAAAGGGCGCACGCATATTCTTCCGAATCTATAAAGCATTCCGTTTCCCAAAAAGATATTTTAAAACCAGTTGAATAAAGCAAGGCTAATGGTAGAAAGCTACTTTAAACCGGGTTAATTTAATTCCGTAATAATTTGAAAACGTTTATTTTAGCTGCTTTGACGTGATTGTAGGTTTTAAAAAGCTAATGGACAGACGCCTACCGATAATTAAATGCACAATCGTTGACCGGAAACAAAACGATTTGTTACCACAAGGAAAACGACTCAAGATACAAAAGCAATTTATAAGAAAAACGTTTGGTTTGTGGTTTTTTTGAATAATTCAAATTGCAAACATTGTAAGAAGGGTCTTCGACCTTGGTCATCATCATCGATGTCAGCAGCATACGCTGGACACATAGTGCCTAATATGGCAGTATCTACTTGTCGGCGTAACAGACAAGACAATAGTAGAATGGCCTGTTCTTTATTACCTCTGACTGGGTGTTCCGAGAAAGGCCGACGACGCCACAGGAATTCGTTCGTAAAACTTATCTATTGCATAACATCAAAATATTTTATAGTAAATCTTAATTGATGATTTATAAACTTAAACAAAACAATATTTTTTTTTAAAATAAATAAGATGATTGATGTTTAGTTTATAATGAGAAGATTGATGTTGTTTTGCATACGCCGGCGCGTGTTAATTAAAATATTAGCGTGCATTATCGGCGAGAATTAATGGCCAGAGACGGATAACTTTTAAATCTTTCTTTCGTGTTTCGGCGCCCCATCACTCATCGAACTCATAAAGCTTGAATTGAACATTCGTCGGGATCTTGTCTCCCGATCTCAAGTTTTGTGAATGAAACCAGGCCGTGATGCCTTCTCCCCGAAAAAGGCATTGTAGCAAACGATTCGAAACAACTAATCCCATCACACAAAAAAATTGTTTCTTTGATTTATAGGGTCATTACTCATTTATTTTTTTAATATTGAAGAGGTTGTGGTTAGTTAGAAGCGTGAAGGCTGATGGATTAATTATTTTTAATTTAATATGAGGTGTCCTATTTAAAAGTCATTTTGATATACAGGGTGTCTCAAAAAAATGTCTCTAACATGCTATTGTTATGATGGTGGTTGGGTACTTTCCCAATGGAGCACTACAGCTACCAATGTTTGATTCTTGAATTCGAGAAGATTTAGCGCCTGCTCGCGACCTTGAGCTGTCGACGATCTTCCAGCAAGGGGGTGAGACGGTTTTGATATTCCAACTTACCAGTTGAATTTTGCTTGTTGATATTCTTTATTGTGGTCGACATGAAGTCAAGATAGAAGTCGTTTGATTGGTTTTACGGGGTTTTTATAAAGTTACACACAATTTATATACATATATATATATATATATATATATATATATATATATATATATATATATATATATATATATATATATTATGCAGGTTTTCACTTTACAGTATAATCTCGATAATCTGACATATATGGGACCAGACAACCGCCGGATTATAAGAAAAATAGCCGGATTACTGGACGTCTCGTCCAATTAACCAACGGCCGAATTACCGAGATTATACTGTACTTACTGCCGAATGACTACCGGCCGTCTATCGGACAGACTGGCTTTCTTGAATTTATACAAGAAAGCCGAGAACGGAATTTGACCTTATCTTGTCATTGTATTTTGAATATTATTTGGATGTGATTAGACTTAACGGTGTTAACCAATGGTGTTTGCGAATCCCTTGGTGCGCGTTATCAGCGTTGTCTGGACAATAATGATAATACATGATTTTTAAATTCTATTTGTCTTCTGTACTTGAAGTATTTCTCACTATCTTCATTAATAAAGTTTTTCTCGTCGTTCGAAGTGTTAATATATTTTTTGCGACACCCTGTATGTTCTTTTTTTACAAAGGAAAGCGAGTTGATGTAATGGAAGATTATAGTAATCAGGAAGAATATTTTCTCTTTTTTTTATGAATACGATGTTAAAACGTGATTATTAATGAATTTAGTGGCGGAACTTGTAAATCTGTTTGAAATAGGAGGCTGGATGGTAATTGAAAGTCTAAATTGTTTTAATCCGAGGTTCTTGCGGTGAAAACGAGGCTGAATTAAATTGAAAACGGTTTGGTGGTAAAATATGTTTCCTGTATAATTTCAAAGCACTATCGGAGTTTACACATAATTACATAGATTCCTGAAAAAAAGGAAACGAAAAATTGTTTTACTTTCATTTTCCCATAATCTGCTATATGCAATTTATTTCTAATCATTTTGTTGTAACACATTATTTTGTAACACCATGGCGGCCTCTTCGTACTCCATTCCTGAATATAGACCTCTTCCCTTCCTCTCCACATAAATGACTGGTGGTCCTGTGCTAAAGTGACCACATTTTAATTGAGACAAAGCGGGACAAATGGAATGAAATGACAATTATAATTTAGTTATGAAAGCGGACCAATAATTCAAAAAAATATATTTTATCTACTCACACACCAAAATGTAATATTAATAAATACATTATTGTATGTGAAGGATGCCATTATTACAATCGTGTGTAAAAGTATCCGAATCGTGCTTAAAAGTCCAATGTAAATCAAATGTTTCTTTATTAAACGATTGCGGTTTGTTGTTACTTTGGCAACAACTTGCGTCACTAATGAAAAAACATAGACGTGAAAATAAATTTTCAGACGTTATTTAAATTAAATTTTTCTTATGGAATCAAGAGTTCTCGGCCTCTCAGTTCGGATTTATCTGACTCTAATATAATTTAACCTAACCATAACCTAATCTGGATTAAATCTGGGTTAACCTAGATTACATCGACAGATAGTTAGCAATTTTTTGCACGGAGGCGCTGAACGTTCTAACCTTATTCTGTCTTTGAAATGTGTCAAAATTACAATTTTTACTATATTATCGATAAGAAACAATATAATATAATATAAACAATATAATATAAGAGCACTTAAAGTGGTATCACCGAGATGATTACATGTGCACATTTTTTGTCACCTGATCAGAAATTTACCAGGCGTTGTGTCGAATGTTAATTTTTACGATAACAAAAACACGAATATTTATTGAACCAGGCAACGTAAAAGCTTCATTTTTGCTTTCCGATCTTAGTTAAAGAGTGCCAAAGACTGTTAACAACTGTTACATCAAGTAAAAAGTCCGCAAAACTAAGTTTCAGAAAAAACCGTATTCTGAACGAAACGCAGAGAAGTTAAAGTGGCAAGCAACGTCGAGATGATTGCATGCGCACACTTTTTGTCTGATCAGAAATTTACCAGGCGTTGCGTCTAATGTTAATTTTTACGACAACAAAAACACGAATATTTATTGAACCAGGCAACGTAGATGCTTCTTTTTTGCTTTCCGATCTTAGTTAAAGAGTGCCAAAGACGGTTAACAACTGTTATACCAAGTAAAAAGTCCGCAAAACTAAGTTAAAAAAAAAACCGTATTCTGGACGAAACCCAGAGAAGTTAAAGTGGCAACGTCGAGATGATTGCATGCGCACACTTTTTGTCACCTGATCAGAAATTTACCAGGCGTTGTGTCGAATGTTGATTTTTAGGACAACAAAAACACGAATATTTATTGAACCAGGCAACGTAGAAGCTTAATTTTTGCTTTCCGATCTTAGTTAAAGAGTGCCAAAGACGGTTAACAACTGTTACACCAAGGAAAAAGTCCGCAAAACTAAGTTTCAAAAAAACCCGTATTCTGGACGAAACCCAGAGAAGTTAATGTGGCAACGTCGAGATGATTGCATGCGCACTTGATTGTTTGATTTGTATGTTGTTGTTGTATGATTTGTTTTCCGATCTTAGTTAAAGAGTGCCAAAGACGGTTAACAACAGTTACACCAGGTAAAAGGTCCGCAACACTAAGTTTCAAAAAAACCAGTATTCTGGACGAAACCCAGAGAAGTTAAAGTGGCTACGTCGAGATGATTGCATGCGCACACTTTTTGTCACCTGATCATAAATTTACCAGGCGTTGTGTCGAATGTTGATTTTTAGGACAACAAAAACACGAATATTTATTGAACCAGGCAAAGTAGAAGCTTCATTTTTGTTTTCCGATCTTAGTTAAAGAGTGCTAAAGACGGTTAACAACAGTTACACCGGGTAAAAGGTCCGCAACACTAAGTTTCAAAAAACCCGTATTCTGGACGTAACCCAACTTCTCTTATTACTTCTACTTCTTCTGTTGGCTTTATAACCCGCGGTGGATTTTTTGCCTCTACAACAATCTTCTTCCATTCTGTCCTTTCACCGGCTTTCTCTCTCCAATCCCTTACTGCCATCTTTCTAAGACTTTCCTCCACGTCTTCCATCCATCTTTTCCTTGGCCTGCCTCTTTTCCTTCTTCCTACTGGCCGCCAGTTGTACATTTTCTTGGCTGGTCTGTCGTCATGCATTCTGTACAGGTGTCCCAGCCATGCTATTCTTTGAGCTTTTACATATCTCACTATGTCCGCCTCGTTTATTAACCTGCTTAGTTCATGGTTCATTCGTATCCTCCAAATTCCATGCTCATTTAGGATCGGTCCGTAGATCTTTCTGAGGATCTTTCTTTCAAAGATGCGTAGCGCGTCCTCATCTGCGGTGGTTAGGGTCCAGGCCTCGCATCCGTACGTTACTACTGGTCTTATGAGTGTTCGGTATATTTGAAGTTTGATTTTGTGACTCAAACTCAAACTCAAACTTGGACCTCATCAGTTTTTGGTATCCGTAGTAGCATCGGTTTCCACTAAGTATTCTTCTCTTTTTACAATTATATTAATTGCACGTTGCGAATTAGTTGCACGTTTACTAAACAACATATCTACTACCGACAAAATATCAGTATATCCTAAAAAAGTATCGATATTTTGATATGCATATGGGGTATTATTTTTCTTATAAAAAATAAACTAAAACAACGTCGAGACACTTGTAAACGCATCCTCCATTTGTGACGTTGAAAATGTCAATTTTTAGGACAATAAAAACACGAATATTTATTGAACCTTGCAACGTAGAAACTTCATTTTTGCTTTCCGACCTTAATTAAACAGTGCCAAAGACGATTAACGACATTCACACCAGGTAAAAAGTCCGCAACACTAAGTTTAAAAAAAACCGTATTCTGGACCAAACCCTTTTTTAATTTAAATTTTTTATTTAAAAAAAAAATGATTTTCTTTCACGGTCAAATTTTTGATCCGAGTGAATACTCGGATCATTTATTAAAAGATCGTGAAATTTCTCACATGAATTGGTCAATTATTTTTTTCGCATATCATTTCCAAGTTTAATGTTCAACTGGGTTTTTTCAGTTGTCCATATTTTATTGATACTAGAAAAAACACTTTTTGTTGCTGCATTTGTTCCTGGAAGGGAGAGCGCGTAATTCAATATATTTTACCATACCATTTTCAAAATATTTTGATAAGCATAATGAAGTCGGAACACAGCCTGAATATATAAATATATTCAAGTTTTCGCAGCTCTATAACAGTAATTAATCTTTATACCTTCGTGGCACTCAACACAAATCAGAAAAATAACATTGTTTCCAGTACCTTAAGTTCCCATACCTTAAGTGGATAGCCATCAGTACACGCGTTTCTAGATTTATCTCTCATGAGTACAACATTTTGTAAACCATTCTTTGTTGAACTTGTTGTTCGTAAAAACTAAGCTGTACTGATGAGAGATAAGTTAAACCATTAAACGACCGGATTTTGTGAAAGAACTATGAATTTTTTATAATAACTGCTTGGAATATCTTGAAGAATGGACAATTCAATTGGTGGATATTAAAAAATTTCATTGGGTGATAATCCAAATAAACGTCGTTTGATTGTTTGGGAATATGTGAAAAAATCTTATTTTATATATTACAGTACATTTAAAATAAGAAATGCAGATATTTTCTGAAAGCGGGACATTTTAAAAAATGTGCAGGACGCGGGACTGTCCTCCAAAAAGCGGGACTTTCCCGCCAAAATCGGGACGTGTGGTCACTTTTTTCAATGTCTCTGATGTCGTTATTATTGCATCTTCTACTTTGATTTCCATTTTTGAGAGCTTTCTCCTTCCTGCCAGTATTATAGCTTCCGTTTTAGTCGGTGCAAGTTTTAAGTTTTTGAAATTCATCCACCGGCTCACTCTCTATATCGTTTCGTTTATTTTAATACACAGCTCCTCTTCTTTCTTGCCTCTTGCGATCACAGCCAAATCCTCCGCATAACCTATTAGGGTTACTCCTGCAAGCATGCGCAGTCCGAGTACCTGGTCATAGAAGACATTCCAAAGTAGTGGTCCTAGTATAGATCCCTGAGGGGCGACTCTTGTTATATTTGTCTTGGCAGTCTTTCCTACCATTAATCACGTGATGTGTTTTAGCAACTTTTTAGCCCCCCTCCCCTATGGTGATACGACGTGGTGTTTTATGTTAAGCCCCCCTCTACCCAAAGTCACATGATTTTTTTTGGCACAAGTCGCGCGCCGCTTTTCGGTTTAAAAATCGCGCGTTCAACAAAAAAAAATAAATACACGTGATATCTCACTACAACAACCACCCCTCCCCCCATGTGATATTTTGTGATTCTTCACACACCGCCTCCCGCCCTCCGGAGTCTCACGTGATTAATGGACACGATCCCTTAGGTCTCGTTCACTATAATAACTGCATACCATCTGTTCTAGGTACGGTGGTATCGTACGCCTGAGTAGTCTAAGAAGTAGAAGAAGGTTTTAAGAGTTTGGAGATGGTCATTTGTGCTGAATCCTGGCCGAAAGCCAGTTTGTTCTCGTGGTTGGAAGTAGTCTAGTTTCTTCTCTATTCTGTTGTCTATCACTCTAGTGAATACCTTTTATAGCTGAGATAGAAGACTAATGGGTCTATAATTATCCAGATTATGTTAATGTCTCATTTTTAATGGATAAGGGTTATAACGGCATTGTTACAGGTTGAGGGAACTTTGGTTTCAATGATGCATCTTGTAAAGAGAGTAGCAACGTTATCCCACATCGGTTGTGTGTTTATTTTAAGTATCTCTGGTAGCACGCCATTTTCCCCGGGAGCGGACATGCTCGTCATTTGGCTAATTGCGTGGTCTATTTATTCGCGTATTACATCAAGCATATCTTCTAACTCAACTTTCTGGACCGGATATCTAATTCCATTTAGTCGCTAACACACTGTGACTTGTTGAGGTATCGTCCCGCTTGTGTAGAGAGTCTGATAGAACTTATTATAAGAAGTTGATCACGGTCAGTGTTGGTTTTGTTTCTGTTATTAAGCAGCTTAAAGATCTGTTTTCTATCCTGACTGCGGTTTTAGAACTCTTCGGCTCTTCTACTGTTAATTGATATCTCTATAAATTGCTCTCTCTATAATGGTATGTCCACACTAGGCAACAAATTGGTGGCAACATGTTGTCAATACTTTGACATGGCAACATGAAGTTGCTTCAATTTTATCTGGATACATGTTGTCTGTGATGTTGTGCGTCCACACCACAACCACCACAACACCACAAAGTGTTTGTGCAGCTTATGTTGTGATAGTTGCAGTTCTGTACTTTTTTTTTTGGTCCAGGAATATTTAATTTCTTCACTACCACTATTCTCCATCACTATTTTGAATTATAAACTATAATTATAATTAAGAATTAATGAATATTATTATAACAAAAACGAAGTAGGTAGCTAACCTGCACAAATGAAACTTCAACCACTGGCATTCACGCAAAATGTTGTCAACACTGTCCACACTGAGCGATGTTACCCATATAAGAGCGATGTTACCCATATAAGAGCGATGTTGCCCATATAAGAGCGATGTTACCCGTATAAAACGGGATACAAGGAACAAGCAACAAATTTCTTTGATGTATGCCGCCATATGTTGACGAGTATCCATCAACATGATGCTTGTTTACAGCAACATGTTGTCAACATTGTGTTGACAACATGTTGCCAAAAATTTGTTGCCCAGTGTGAACCTAGCTTAAGGTTCATATTGTAGTGTTCCAAGTCAGTACGCGTATGTCTTCTAATATCCTTTTTCATTATTTTTTATTTAGGTGTATTTGTTTTTCCTTTACTGTGCATTTCACGCCTTTCCTCCATCATTTGAAGTGTGTTTGGTTTTGGTCTGTGTGTCCTGTTTTGGGTGGTTGGTAGCTTTATCGATTCTAAGCTCTCGGTCATAGCACTAACAAGTTTGCTGTTGATCTCATCGACTGTCATGTTCTGGGGATATCAGGGCAGATAAATTGTTGTTCAACAGTATTTTTGTATCCGCATTAGCACATAGTATGTCGACTTGCATGTGGTATGGTATTTGCTTTCTGGTTGAACAGGACATCGGCTCTTACAGATCTATGATCACTGACGGTCATTCATTCATTTACAAATACGAGACACCAGTGTTTACATTCAGGCCCTTCCTTTCCAATTGTTGGCAGCGTTTATCGCCCTGACATTCGCCACAATTAGGTCCTCCATCGTGCATGCCTCTCCCTTGTTGGGACATCTGAGAATGTGGCTGTCGCTCTGAATCCCCCATTTTTACACAGCTCGTCATCCACAGGCATTCCCCATCTCATCCTGTGCGATTTGCAGCACGTCACTTCTGTCCTTAGTCTGTTCAGTGATTTTCCCTGTTTTCTCTGTCTGGATTCGGTCCGCAGGTTTGGGTGTTGTTCTTTCCATAGTACTATGCTGCGTTGTTTTTGGCATGTCTGCAATTGTTGCGTATGTTGGAGAAAGCTCTTCCTTGATTTGAGTCGTCGCCTTTCTGGTTGTTGGTCGTGTAGAGGGTGGCGCCTATCTCCGATCAGGTGGCGGGTTTAGGCATCCTGTTATAATCCGGCACGACTCGTTTAAACCCTTGCGTGCGTCCTTATTTCTCAGGTGAAATGCAAATACCTGGGTTTTTCTTTGGCTTCAACTGGTTTATGTCGTAGTACTGTGCCATGTTTTCTGTAGGGGCTGTAAGTTAAGGCTGTAGTTAGTTTATTCCCGACTTCTTCGAAGCTTTACCCCTGTGCGGCAATGGCTGTGTCATCCGCAGAGATGAAACATGTCTGTTGGTCCGTTTGTTGGTCATTTGTGTATACGTTGAAAAGCATAGGAGCTAATACACTTCCCTGTGGTAGGTCGTTCCTCTGGTCTCTCCATCGACTCATTTTCCCTGAAATGTAATATAGAAGCGCTTGTTCTGCAATGCCGGTGCTGAATCTGTCGAGTACAGAAACATCCCTCACAGTAGGTTTATTGTCCGTAATTATGTAATCGTATTCTCTTTTGTGTATAGCATTGCGGTGTTTCTAAGTCCATTTTCGCTGCGTCTGTTTATGAAATGTATAGTGATTTTGATGTGAGGAAGTTTAGAAGCATTTGTCCTCTTGCGTTTCTAGTTCCCATACCAAAAGTGTATTTGTGTTTATAAACATTATAAACACAAATTATAAACATTAATATTGTTAAAAAAAGTTTGAAAATCTATGCAGAAACTCAACAATTTTCTTGCAAGATATTTGTTTAGGGCACCCTAAATATTTACTTTTTTGGTATTTATTTGAGAGCTTTTAGCTTTCGGAACCTCATAGTATCACTCAACAGCAGACACAGTATTCAATCGCCTTGCACTTCTTTCTTATGATGATATAAAGCACGTGCACATAAACAATTTATTTTATTTCTCCAGGGTAGACAGATTATGTCCCAAGGAAAGACACAGATATATAATAGAACCCATAACGGTGACAGCACAATTAATGGCTTTCGAATACTCATAATTTATTAAGTTTTAACGAAAATAGAAAATTAAAAGCCGCCTTTGTACGTTGGGAATAATTGTTGGCTAATAATAGAAAATGAAAGAACAGTAGTTATTCTCTTTCCCAATGAGTTCAAAGCTTTCGTGCTCTTGAAAATATAAACAGATCTTTTTTGGCATATGGGATGTTTCTGGAAAAGCACTTGAAGTGAACCCCAATAAATTCTGTAGGCTACAGATTTCGGAATATAAATCAAAGTATTCATAACTGCACAGTGATTTATTTCTTACCTCTATAAATAGAATTCTGTGTGGAACATATTTCAGAAACATGTCGTTAGCAAATCGAGTTCAATTATCGATCTGTGATGGAATTATGCAGACAATATTTAACCCTCCCGTAGAAAGTGTCCCATTATCCTGTCAATTAAATTTCAACGTTCCGCCCGTAAGTTTTTTTATCCATAAATATAAATATATTAAAGATTTCTTAACATTTCGGAGTTTTATCGCGTGATAAATTCATTTCTGCTACGTAAACAGACTCAGTGTATGCAACACAGTGTAATTGTAAACAATGGGACAATAACCAGGTCCGGTATTAATTTAATTCAGTTGCGCCCATTCATGTAATATTCATCGGTATGTCTAGTCCTGGCTCGCTCGCGCGTATCTTTCCTCTCGCTCGTCGATGATAAAAAAAGGTTCAATGACACAAAAAAGAGGCGAAATGAGAATTTACGACTTGGAGGTTACCAAAACGGGAATCATGAATGAAAATTGCCAAACAAAAAATTATTTGTTTATCCATTCAAATTTGGCTAATAGTAGATAGTAAGTATGACTTAAAATGTCTCGGCGTATTACGTGATTTGTGTAGTAATGCAAATTATTTGTTTTACATACATTTAAATTTATCGATATTAAATTGAATTATTAGCAGTTGGTCGTATTTATAGTTTTCAAATAGTGTTATATATTATCAATTAAAACTTGAATAATTTAGATAATACTAATAATATGTATTGTAACAGAAAAATTAAACAGTGGGTTACCGATGTCTTTCTGTCAGTTATAATTAAGTAATAGAGAGAGAAATAATATATTTATTGTATACTTTACACAAATGGCTATCGACCACAAGGTCTTTTTGCCCTAATTTATATAAAAAAATTAATAAAACCGTAATTTTGCTATAAAAACTACCGAAAGGATATTTTAGGAAAAAGTTAATTGAAGGGCACAGGGGAAAAACCACGGAAGTCCATTTTTTGTCAATATTAAACTGGTGCTGCCATATGTTAGAAGTGTAATTTACGTTTGTTTCACTGTATAAAATAAGGAAAAGCACGTTATTCCCTATAAAACTGACATTATAAAATAGATATTCAGGGGAAAGACAACGTAAGTCAAAGTCCTAACTTTAAATTTCGTTTTTCTCAAAACGAATCTAGGTGGACATGTGTGGTGTTTCCCCTGTGCCCTTCAATTGTATTATACACACAAACCGATATTTTATCGCTGGATATCTTTTATGTTTTTCAAACACTAAGGGTAATAAAAAGTGTACGCCTCAAACCGAAAAAAAAACAAGCAACTTGAAATGGAAATTTTAAATTGTTATTTAGGTTGTACTAATTTTAAGTTCACGCTTTAATTCGTTATTTCCTGTGGCCCGATCCATTCTTCGGCTCCGAACAAGAACGCTTAGCGTTTACGACGTTCACTTATTTGAACCGGCATTGATACGTTTACGTAAAGAATTTCACGGCGGTCTGCCATGGGACTCTCGTTATGTAACAAGTAATGAGTCTATTTATAATATGCAATTGGAGCATGTGCGCTTCGTTGCATTAAAAAACGAAATATTCCCAAATTAAATTCAAGAATATTTTTTTAATTGAGTTATGTAAGCTTAAGAAAAAGTTTGAGCGCATTTCGTTAAAACCCCAATTAATTTTTTTTTCTATAATTAGCATAATTTGTTTTTGTTTTCAACGAAGAAAATGAATAAAACATAATAACACAAGTAAATATTTGAATATTCTTAAGATTTATTATTTAAGTCTCTTCTACTTTTTAACCAATTATGGCTCGAATTCAAGACATGGAAATATTTTCGCGTGTCTATATGTATGTACAGTATAATCTTGATAATCCGGCATGGTTAATCCGACCCGTTCAGTAATCCGGCGCTCTGGCAAAACACGAGTCTCTTCTTTCCGCTGTCGGATATAAACCTCGCGCACAGCTAAAATAAAGTCAAAAGGAACATCTTTAAACTCTGAAAACATGATTCACGCTTCTGACCAAGCTAACTCTACTCTACAATTGTTTTCCGAATTTTTACAAGAGCTTAACCCATTCGAGACGACGATTTTTTTCAAACACGGTCCAAAGGAGCGATTTTTTTTCTTTATAAATCACCCAATTCGTAAGTGAATTCACATAAATAAGATCATTGCACACCGGGTGTGCTGCTCGTTCCTCGGAAAATGTAAATAACTGATAATTGAACTGAAAATTAAAATAACTGATATTTGCACGTTACTGTCATTGCACACACGGTGTGCAGGCCGTCTTATAGCCTCGGAAATCAATTGCACACACCGTGTGCAATCGGTCTCGAATGGGTGAAGTGTTACGCTGACAAAGGATGACATAGCTTGGCTTCAAGGCACAAGCGAAGAAAATTTTCATTACTTTTCTGACGAAGAAATCCTCAGACTAATTTGTTCCACGGATGACGATGAAGCTTACGATGAAATAACTTGAAATCTTTGAATCTTTGAACTCGGTGAACTGTAACAAACAGTGACGCGTTTAAAATATGTGATTTTGTTATTGTTTTGTTTAAATCCTGTTAATCCGGATTTTTTTTGATAATCCGGCAGCCGGTTGTCTGGTCCAATATCTGTCGGATTATCAAGATTATTGTGTATATAGTATAGGGTCTTTCATTAAGCGCTTCCTATCTCTAAATTTAAATAAAACAAAGTATGTGTGTGATATCATCGACATTTTTTATTTGTTTGAAAGGCCTATCGATGCCATTATGTATGTAATATAACATCCTGTAAATGTGCGCCGCGGCTTCGCTGGCTGGCGCGCATCCGAAATGTCCAATTTTCCTGGCGCATACATCAGACTGAATTTGTCCGATGCCATATTGGCTTTGATGACCGCTATGGTTTGTGGCTTATAGACCTTTCCACGGTTAGTTAAGCGCATGCACATCTGCCAAGTTTGAAAAGCGGGAATATGAAAGTTTCGGGCTCATATATAGTTATACGTCAAAAAGTTCGGGCAATTTTGACGTATAACATGGCGGAAATTGACGCATGCGCACAAAAATGTTCAACTATGAAAAGGTCTATTCGCATACATTCGACATTCGACTTAAGAAAACCCCACGAGAAAACCTCCGCGTGAGATGACAATGCCCTCAAATCGCTCGTGCAGAATGTCCAATGTGGCAAGAGCTATGTGGCACCTAGCGCCGTCATGTTCAAACCAATTCAGGCCAAAAGAAGTAGGTAATCATCAACCTAAAGCGCTCGCCATTGTTTGTGATGACCTGCTCAATGTGGTTCTCAAAGAAATTTGACCTATGACGCCGCCAGCCCAAAATTCACACCAAACAGGGTTTTTTCGGGATGCATTCGACGCTCTTGGATCTCATGTGGATTGGTATCGTCCCAAATTCGTCAATTTTGTTTATTGACGTACACATTCATCCAGAAATGGACCTCATCGCTGATCATTTTTTCATGAAAAAAAGTTTCTCACTGCTCCAGGGCCCATTCAGCGAACACACGTCGTTGTCTATGGTCGTTTACCTCCTGGATCAGTTGAATTTTGTACGGGTGCAGGACCAAGTTACGACGCAAAATTCGCTAAGTTGTGGTCTGCTAAAGGCCGAGTTCTCGTGAACGAAGCGAAATCGACTGCCTCGGATTCTCCTGGACACTCTTACTGACAGCCATTGCCGGATTTCTGCCTATGCGTTTAAGGCCCCGTCCTAGGGGCACATCCAGCTTAGGAGCCCCGGTGACGAAACTGAAGTCAAATTCAACCGTCGTGAAGAGTCTTTTGCAGACAAGATGGTTTGCTCGAGCTGAGCTGATCATGTCAACTGATCAACTCTTCAGATAATTGCCAATGATGCAAATGGAAAACCATCTACGCGCTTTGAGGTTCTTTTCAATTCATTAGACGCAATAGAAACGTTTTATCACTTCTCTGGAATGACATCTTGGGAAGGTTCAATCTCACCAATCTGTTAACATCGACCTGGGTACGATTGTTGAACTGTATCAGTCTACCTAGAACACTTAAGGAAACCCAGTAACTGTAACGGTAACGGTTTTGGCAAAAGTCAAGTGGCTAGGGGCCCTTGGTCTCGGGTCCGGGACGTCCGTGAAGTCCAGGCCTGAGGACTGCGGCGATGTTTTCGGCAGATCTTGCTTTTCGTCTTCGTACTGGTGTTGGTTTATTGTTTACTGAACCAGTGGAATTTATCCACCACACTGCGAATAGTCCTCTCGGTAGGACAATTATGGCGACCATAAAATGGGCGCAGCGCGCGGATGTTGCCCGAACAATACACCCATTACGATTAAACAATTTGATCATTTGCACGCATGGATGCGACGGGTGTAGCTTCAACGTTATGGCCGCTACCAACTGTCAAAGTTCGGAAGTCCCTATTGGAAGACCCTTTATATACAGTGGCGCGTTACAGTAGCGCGTTACGCGTTACTAGGCAAGAAAGGCAACTGCTTTAGGGCACGCACATTGAGGGCAAAGAATAAATTTTTGAAAATGTTTTCGTTTTTAATAAAAAAAACTCAGAAATTGCTGATTTCCAAACTGCGAGATCAAAAATCATTTGTGTTTGAACGACCTGCGAAGGATTTTACAGAGTTTTTCTATTGCTTTTCACTATTCATCAAATGAATTTCCCTATTTGTCAAATAAATTTCACGCATGTCAATTTTATATCAAAATCTTTCCTTATTTATCAAATGACATTCACGATATGTCAAATGCTTTTCCCTCTCTTGTACATTTTCATAATAACGCTGAGAAGCGGCAAAAATCTGTTTATTAAAAATTATTATAAATAAAAATAAGGTAATACATATTTTATCAACAAACAAGTTTATACTTTTATGGTAAAATTTAATTTTTTTTTTCAAACACTCAAATATGTTTCCATATGGGGTATAAAATTATTACAATGTGCCGCTATGATGTTATTTAAAGCTTCGTGAACTGCGGCGTACAATTGATCTTCATTTTAAGACCTAGCTCGTCTAATTGAGTTTTTCCAAACAGAAAACATTTCTTCGATAGGATTTAGAAATGGGCTGTAAGCGGGTAAAATTTCTAAGTTGTGGCCGTGGTTTGAAATCAAGTTTACCTATTCCGCATTACGGTTAAAAGCAACTTTGTCCAACACAAAGTGAGCTCACTCAATTCCATGAAGAGCAAGGCTGTTAATTAAGTTCAATAAATTCATTGAAATGATGTGAATTGTAGGGCCGTCTTGGATTTCAAAGATTACAGCTAATTAATAGTCAAAGCTGCAAGAATTGAATAGTTTCGGCCTCTAACTTGAGCTTTGCGGATATATAACACCCTAACACCCTAAAAACACCCCGGTGTGTTTTTAGTGGACCTACCACGAGAAACACGAGAGTAAACTTGAATTCCAAATTCTTCGAATTGTAAGAAAAAAATCTTCTCTCTATCTCCCATGATTCGGTTATACTGGACGGCATATTGAAACCTACTGTGGATAACTTCCGGACTGTTCCTTCGTTCGAGGACGTTAGTTGTGCGTTTTAAAGAAAAATTAAACTCGTTGAGAGCCCTATTAACAGTGCTGATCGAAACATGTAAATGTGGATATTCCTCAAAAGCTTTGGCTTCAAATTTGCAAGAGTCAAAGTGCAATCTGCGTCTACCCACAACAATATCACATAATCACACAACTGTTGTTTCTGTACTTCAGACAATACTTGTTACCTATGACCGGTATGTTTTTTTAACTGTTTCTCCAGAATTTTTGTAGGTAGAGTAAATTTTTCTTACCGTACTATCTTTTACACCGAACTGCACGCTGACTTGTACACTGCTTAAGCCAGTATTCATTTGCCTTATAATCAGGCCTCTTACTTCATTACTGATTTTCGACTTCCTGCGTCGTAAATTATTTTCTTCCATTCTGATTGACAGGGAAATATATTTGACATATAAGGAAATTGTTTTGATGTAAAGCGAAACTGCTTGATAAATAGTGAAATATATTTGAAAAATGTGAAAGTCATGTGCCAAATTGGGAAATCCATTTCTCGAATAGTGAAAAGCAATAGAAAAACTCTGTATTGAGTTTTTTTTTTCTAGAAGCCGCGAAATGTTAGGTAATTCATAATTTCGGTATCGAATACAATCATCATCATCATTATATCGCAGCCTGTCTCGTCCACTGCTGGACATAAGCTTCTCTTAACCCCTTCCATCTATTTATATCCTGGGCTACTTGGATCAAATTACTAGCAATGCGTTTAACATCGTTTCTCCATCGAGTTGCTGGGTTCTCTATTTTATACGCCTCCTGCTTTGGTGGCCATTTCAGGATCATTTTGGACCACATGCTGTTTGGCACCCTTGCGACATGCCCAGACCATTTCCATTTTAGTTTTGTTATTTTTCAATTCCATCACCAACCCTGGATCGCCGTCTTAATATTTCGTTATATGGCAACGAGTCATGAACGTTCCTTCTCTTAATGAAACGTTCCATGGCTCGTTGCGCTACTTAGGACAGACTTTTGTTTGCGCGTTAGAGTCTCTGCTGCGTATGTTAGAGCTGGTAGGATGCATTGGTCAAACACCTTGAGTTTTCGGCAGTTGAAAAATCTGTTTAAAGTTTGCTGTAGGTTTTGTTACTGCTGGCATTTGTCACGTATTGTAGCTTTGATTAAATAAGTCAGTGATGGTGTTCAGGAATTTTGGGTGCAAATTGCAACATAACTGAATCATTTCAGAGTGGATGTTATCTGGGCCGGCTGGTTTCGCATTCTTCATTGCTGTTATGGCTTTTTGAACTTCTTGTAATGGTCGGTCCGTCGTTATTAGCAGCGGTAATATTATGGTGGTCTGATCTGGTGTCATTGAGAAGTTCTTGTACATACTTTTCCCATACCTCCGCTTTGTTTGTGACTTCGGTTACAAGTCATCAGTTAAACTTGGTGGCTTTTTTTCCTCGTCATTTCCTTTACTTTGCGGTGCATATTAAAGTTATCATGTTGTCCCTATCATGTCAAACTATCGAATGTGAAAAAGTCGTTTTTTCATATTCAATACCCTGTTTTTGCATTGGGGACTTTAGGGTTATATAACGTTATATTGCGTTCCTTTAGGGGGCTACAGATTCGAGGTTTTGCCACAACGCGAATCGTCCCCAATGCAAGAGCACAGGATATTGAATATGAAAAAACGACTTTTTCACATTCGATAGTATGATATGGTAATGACGATGTATGGAATCCAGTCGTTCAATTTCAACACATTTATCTGTTAGCCATCTTTCATTAGCCAGTCTTATTTGCAGTCTTATCTTTTTATGATTCTCTTTATATCTGTTGGTATTTAGCTGTTTAACCATGTGGCTCAGAGAAACAAAAAGTTTTGACACCACTGGTTTAATGGCTTATATTAACCATTTCAATTATGAACACAATTTTCTTTTTCGACATCAAAATTCTAAAGCACATTTTTATTGGGTTATTTCTCCATAAAATATTCTATTTACTTTGTAACTTTTCAAAAGAAAATAGAAAGATTTTTTTACAATTCCACACGTTTCCCAATTCATTCAATTTTATCTCCATACAAAGCTAGGAAATACCTGTTTTGTATACGAGGCACAAAAGGCGGTAATAGAAATGGAATCACCAAAAATATTTGAACAGATAAATTGCTAGTTTCAAATCCTCACGAAAAAACAGAAACGGGAAAACCATTTCTAAGGGTAGAAAGTTTTTCCAAAATAATAAAACATAATATACGTAATTATGTAGACACAAAAATATATAAATAACAAGGTGATTTTATAATGGTTTCCGAGAAATGCGAATATAAAAATTATTGCCAACTTATCTCCAGCCGTATAATAAATTTCAAAAATTATACTTTCCTCTCCAGGAATTTGTAAATATTATACAGGCAGTTGGATATTATAATACGAGATCTCAGCATGCAATATATACAAAAAGCGAAATAATTTATTCTGCAGATAATTGGTAAGTTTAAATCGATTCCTACACGAGTTTACATTAAAACGTCGCGATTCATAAGCACGCGATTAACATATCACTCAAACGCCAGCGGGTCGGTTAGCGCACGTCGACAAAAAAAGGACAAAACTTGCATAAGAACCATCCAAGTTTCAACTGTTAATATACAAAAAAGAAAAAAACAATTTCGCTTCCTTCTACATTTTCTGAATGTAAAAAATCATTTCTTTTTATACCAACATCGTCTATTAAACGAGTTGTGTGTGTATTCCGCCTTGAGAGGGAAAAAGTTTTCAGCAATTTCTCCAATCGCTCCATCCTCTTATGCCTCGATGCTTCCGATATTTACTCTTCACATGGGACATAAAGTCTCGTGGAGTTTATGCTATCCATTATCCGCTTCTCCTTCTACTCCCTAATCACGCAGAAAAAGCAGTAAATTTTCTATTTTTGCATTGCGGTTTCTCAAATATAAAAATATCTGTAGGCTTCGCTAACGGTGTATAATTTAAACGCGCCAGCAATTAAAACCGTAGGAACATTTTGATTCCATACAAATTCCTTCCCTTCGACAATTAGTATTCCGACTAGGCGTTTTGTTGTGACACGTGCCCGCGTTTATATAATGGCCACATTCGAAGGAACTCTGGTTCCAACATATACACACACGGAATTAATTAAGGCAAACACGTTGTATAATGTAGACCCACGCGCGATCCCAGATACAAAACATAAATTTACCTGAAGAAATACAGAGATGAAGTGATCGCAATCTGCTGGCATAAATCTCTTTGCCGACTACACTATTTCTTAAGGTAAATGGGTTATAACTTCAATTGGAAGGATTTTCAAGCTGTGAGGAAGAAATGTCGAGTTGTTGATGTGTGATTACAACGGTGCTGTGTACATTTACCGAATTCTTTTCGAATCGGCGTAGGAAGAAAAACCTTTAAGATTGCTGGCGTGTAGGTATTTGAATGTGATCTGTTTCTATATATTTTTGATAACAAAATAAAATATGTGCTTAATAAAAATAAACTAATTAAATAAGAATCTTTTAGGATTGCTGAGGAGTATTTGAATTTTGGTTCTGTTTCTATATTTTTGTTAACAAAATAAAATATAAAAAATAAAGTAATTGAAAACATGTTTATTAAGGGCCATAGACTACGAGCCTTCCTGTCCATAGCTGAATGCTTTGTGTAAATTTTAGAATTCGTTGAAATGTATTTTCTAACGTTGAAATTATTAATGACTTATGCCTGTGTTTTAATAACATGTCAAGAGTTAAACCTCGTGGTCATTGGCCTTTTAGGAAGGAGCAACTTAAAATCTACGATTGTTAAATTCTTTAAATGAAAATGATACAGCTTAATATCCTTTAAGTAATTATATATAACAAAGGGTTATTATTAAGTTAATTAATTAAATCTAATTTTATCTAATTCACTTTGTTGGAAGAGATTTAAACCTTAATTGCGAGTTTGTGTCGCATTTTTAAGGCGCGTTTCCGCATCGTGGCTTCCAAATGAGCCTTTCCCCGCATAATAAATCGCCGCACGTACAACAAATTCGCTTCGAAAGTTCTTCCACAGTTTGATGAATGTCCCAGGCGAGTTCGGACAAATCTGATGTTAGCTTATGCAAATTTTTATATCAATTTTTTTTTGCTGATAAATTTGGATAACACGTTCTCGGATTCATTGCAATTTTCATTTCAATATTTATGCGGTAGCATGTGCCAGAGATTGCGGAACGGGAGTTCGCCAAAAGGGACGGACTCGGTCCGGACTTGGAGATCATACGATAATTAATATCAGCTACTATAACGTGAATTAACATAAAACGCTCGTCTACCCGTTTTATGGTCTGTATTCATCTTCGCCGCATCAGAATAATAAATAACGTATAATCGATACGGTTTTTGAGACGGGTTATTATTTGCGTAGAAAGTTGCCATTGTTGTTGAGGATGAATCGTGGCTTGGGCTTTCTCCAAAATATTGTTTCTCCGCTTGTACGCATACGCCTACGCACAACAAACCCACACTCTCTCACTTAACTTCACCTATGCAGCTGCCTATGATGTCGTAGAGACAAGTTCAATGCACACTCTGGCACAAGTTCAAGGCTTTTCCTCGTTTTAGAACACTTTTTATTATCTAAATGACACCGTCGACAATTGGAAAATAGATCATTTCATGCTTCATTCGCAACGTAAAACTCTTTGACCACATTTATTAAAAAAAATATTTTCTCTCATGCACTGCCTTATACAGTTAAAATATGTTTCTGTGTGAGTTTCCAAGTTGGAAAAGCTAGGCTTAGAATTAAATTAAATTAATTATTCCTATAATTAGTACGCGTATTAGAGACGATTAGAATTAGGAAAACACAGTTTAATTAACTTTTAGCAGCGACGCTTAACGCCGTATTCCCTTTTAGATGGAAATGGAGTCATTATTAAGGGCTGTTGCAGTAATATTAGTTTTATTGGATACGGTAATATATTTTCGTTTTTATATAAACTATGGGCTTCGCTCGCGTGGTCAAATTAATTCAGGTCAGCTATGTTTACCAAATATTGATTATCTTGTGAGTAATATGAAGACTTATATTAAGATAGACGTAACGCTACGTACACACGGTATAGAAAACTAGCGTATAGTCCTATAGTTTTCTATAACTGTGTGACCACTTCAAATAGTCCAAAACTACTCGTATAGTTCAACTATACGAAGCGATCACATAGCTATAGTCAAACTATAGAAAGACTATACGCTTGTATTCTATATCGTGTGTACCTAGCTTAAAGCTACGTACACACGGTATAGAAAACTAGTGCACAGTCCTGTTATAGTTCGACTATAGCTGTGTGACCACCTCGTATAGTGCAAGTACACCAATAGTTTCGGAGCGGCCACTCAGCAATAGTCAAACTATAGCCGGACTATACGCTAGTTTTCTTTACCGTGTGTACATAGCTTAAGTATAGTTTGTTAGTTAGTTAATTTTAAAATTATTTCAAAGTGTGTCTGAAAACACTTTCGGACAGACTTTGAAATACTCCGTTCACTTTACAATGATTTTAAGAAAAAACATTTCTTGTATTTTTCGAAGATTTTACGATGCCACAACTTTTGAAAGACTTGTTATAGAGACTTCTAGTTGACACCAATCGATTCAGCGTCCTAAAATTAGTAGGAAAACGTATATAATATTCCTCGGGAAGGTTTCGATTAGGAAATACCATCGCCACGGGAAGTCGATATCGCGGAAACGCCGAAATGCGAGAAAATCGATTTTTTCAAAATCGTTATTTTTTGAGTTTCAGCAAAATTTAAAAACGTTTCTTATAACATTTTTGCTGCTGATTATAAATATGCAAATTATATTTCGCTAGCAACTTTAGTTCACTATCACCTGTCAAAATTGACGAAATTTTTATCAAATTTCGGCGCTCGAGTAGAGATCTTGGAAAGTAATGAATTGAAAGCGGATAGTCTTAGCGCGTTAATAGGAAAATGACTTTCTGAAAACGATGCCGCAATCCGTTTTTGATTATCTACAACCGTTTCTGAGACATCGAGTAAAGTCCAGTTTCAATTTTTTTGACGAATTATTAAATCTTTCCGGACAATTTACATCGACGTGTTCGTCTTGTCTGGTAGTTTCTGTGTGCCGAGAATGATTTCGCTGTTGTTTGCCGTTGTTGAGAAAATCGAAAAAAACCGAAAAAGCACATTTTTTTCGACCGAAATGATGACAATTTTTATTGACAATGTTTTTGGAAATTTTTTTCGTGATTTTTTTCTTTGTAACCCGAAGGAAATTGACGTGCTCAACACGATTTTCTAGTTTATTTTGCTCTAAAGTTACAAATAAACGAGATATATAGTTTCTCGCTGTACACCATCTCACATTTCTGGCAGATTTTGCGCTGTCATAACTTTTGAACGGCTCACCATAGAGACTTCTAGTCATCACCAGTCGATTCAGTGTCCCAAAATTAGTCCAAAAACATGTATAATATTCCTCGGGAAGCTATCGATTAGGGAATACCATCGCTACGGGAAGTCGATTCCGCGGAAACGCAGAAAGGCGAAAAAATCGATTTTTTAAAATCGTTATTTTTTGAGTTACAACAAAATTTAAAAACGTTTCTTATAGCATTTTTGCTGCTGATTACAAATATGCAAATTATATTTCGCTAACATCTTTCGTTCAATATCGCCTGCCAAAATTAACGATATTTTTATCAAATTTCGGCGCTCGACTAGAGATCTTGGAAAGTAATGAATTGAAAGCGGATAGTCTTAGCGCGTTAATAGGAAAATGACCTTCTGAAAACGATGCCGCAATCCGTTTTTGATTATCTGCAACCGTTTCTGAGACATCGACTTGCCAAATCGAGAATCGGGTAAAGTCCAGTTTCAATTTTTTTGACGAATTATTAAATCTTTCCGGACAATTTACACATCGACGTGTTCGTCTTGTCTGGTAGTTTCTGTGTGCCGAGAATGATTTCGCTGTTGTTTACCGTTGTTGATAAAATCGAAAAAAAACGAAAAAGCACATTTTTTTTGACCGAAATGATGAAAATTTTTGTTGACAAATTTTTTGGAATTTTTTTTCGTGATTTTTTTCTTTGTAAACCGAAGGAAATTGACGTTATGAACACGATTTTCCAGTTTATTTTGCTCTAAAGTTACAAATAAACGAGATATATAGTTTCTCGCTGTACACCATCTCGCATTTCTGGCAGATTTTGTGCTGTCATAACTTTTGAACGGCCCACCATAGAGACTTCTAGTCTTCACCAGTCGATTCAGTGTCCCGAAATTAGTCCAGAAACATGTATAATATTCCTCGGGAAGCTATCGATTAGGGAATACCATCGCCACGGGAAGTCGATTCCGCGGAAACGCCGAAATGCGAGAAAATCGATTTTTTTTTAATCGTTATTTTTTGAGTTACAGCAAAATTTAAAAACGTATCTTATAGCTTTTTTGCTGCTGATTACAAATATGCAAATTATATTTCGCTAACATCTTTCGTTCACTATCGCCTGTGAAAATTGACGAAATTTTTATCAAATTTCGGCGCTCGAGTAGAGATCTTGGAAAGTAATGAATTGAACGCGGATAGTCTTAGCGCGTTAATAGGAAAATGACCTTCTGAAAACGATACCGTTTTTGATTATCTGCAACCGTTTCTGAGAAATCGACTTGCCAAATCGAGGATCGGCTAAATGTCATTTTCAATTTTTTTGACGAATTATTAAAACTTTCAGGACAATTTACACATCGACTTGTTCGTCTTGTCTGTTAGTTTCTGTGTGCCGAAAATGATTTCGCTGTTGTTTACCGTTGTTGAGAAAATTGAAAAAAAACGAAAAAGCACATTTTTTTCGACCGAAATGATGAAAATTTTTGTTGACAATTTTTTTGAAAAATTTTTGTCGTTATTTTGTTCTTTGAAACTCGAAGGAAATCGACGTGCTGAATACGATTTTCCAGTTTATTTCGCTCTAAACTTACAAATAAACGAGATATGTAGTTTCTCGCTGCACACCATCTCGCATTTCTGGCAGATTTTGCGCTGTCATAACTTTTGAACGGCTCACCACAGAGACTTCTAGTCTTCGCCAATCGATTCAGCATCCCATAATTAGTCCGAAAACGTGTATAATATTACTCGGGAAGCTATAAATTAGGAAATACCATCGCCACGGGAAGTCGATACCGCGGAAACACCGAAATTCGTCGAAATCGATTTTTTCAAAATCGTTATTTTTTGAATTAGAGCAATATTAAAAAACGTTTCTGAAAGCATTTTTGCTGCTGATTACAAATATGCAAACTATATTTCGCTAACACCTTTCGTTCACTATCGCCTGCCAAAATTTGCGAATTTTTTATCAAATTTCGGCCCTCGAGTAGAGATCTTTTAAAGTAATGAATTGCCCCCGGATTATCTTAGCGTGTTAATAGGAAAATAACCTTCTGAAAATGATGTCGCAATCCGTTTATGATTATCTGCAACCGTTTCTGAGATATTGACTTGCCAAATCGAGAATCGGGTAAATTTCAGTTTGCAATTTATCGACAAATTATTGAATGTTTCCGGACAATTTACACATGGACTTGTTCGTCTTGTCGGGTAGTTTCTGTGTGCCGAAAATGATTTCGCAGCTGTTTATGGTTCTTGAGAAAATCTAAAAAACTCGAAAAAGCACATTTTTTTCGACCGAAATGATGAAAATTTTTGTTGACAAATTTTTTGGAAAAAAATTTCGTGATTTTTTTCTTTGTAACCCGAAGGAAATCGACGTGCTGAAAACGATTTTCCAGTTTATTTTGCTCTAAAGTTGCAAATAAACGAGATATATAGTTTTTTCGCTGTACACCATCTCGCATTTCTGGCAGATTTCGCACTGTCATAACTTTTGAACGGCTCACCGCAGAGACGTCTAGTCTTCACCAATCGATTCAGCGTACCAAAATTAGTCCGAAACCGTATATAATATCCCTCGGGAAGCTATCGATTAGGAAATACCATCGCCCCGGGAAGTCGATACCGCGGAAACGCCGAAATGCGAGAAAATCGATTTTTTCAAAATCGTTGTTTTAGGAGTCACAGCAAAATTTAATAATAATAATAAATGTTTCTGAAAGCATTTTTGCTGCTGATTACAAATATGCAAATTATATTTCGCTAGCACCTTTGGTTCAACATCGCCTGTCAAAATTGCCGAAATATTTATCAAATTTCGGCGCTCGAGTAGAGATCTTGGAAAGTAATGAATCTCCCGCAGATAATCTGAGCGTGTTAATAGGAAAATGACCTTCTGAAAACGATGCCGTAATCCGTTTTTAATTATCTGCAACCGTTTCAGAGTTATTGACTCATCAAATCGACAAACTTAAAATTTTAGTTTGAAGTTTTTTAATGAAAAATAGAATATTTCCGAATAATTCACACATCGATTTATTCGTCTGGTCCCGTAGTTTCTGTGTGCCGAAAATGATTTCGTTACCGTTCACTGTTTTTGAGAAAATTGAAAAAAACCGAAAAAGCACATTTTTTTGGACCGAAATGATGAAAAAATTTTTTTCACGAATTTTTTGGAAAATTTTCTCGTAATTTTTTCTTGGTTACCCGAAGGAAATCGAAGTGTTGAAAACGATTTTCGAGTTTGTTTTGCTCTAAAGTTACAATTGAGAAAAATATATAATTTTTCGCTGTTAGAATCCGTCTCCTTTAACATTTTGTATTATATGCGAACAAAATTTAGCAGAATTCCTTATGCATTCACACTAAATTTACTAAAATTATTTAAAAATTTCTAGAGAAATCAAGAAAAGCCCAATTGATCTGCAAATATTTATGACTGTGTCGATGCAATTTTCGAAATATTAAGTTTTCTAGCAAAACTTTATTTGTTTTCCACCTAATCTCAGCATGCTGGATGCAGTGATGTAAACTAAAAGTCTCTACAGCAGCGGTACTCAACCTTTCGCGTACCACCATAAGGAAATCACATAAACTATAGTACCACCTAGTACTTATATAGTACCACCTATATAGTACTACCTATAGTACCACCTAGTAGTAGCATTTGAAAAAAAAAAATTAATTTGTATTCAACAAAAAATATATTCTTAAAATTTAAAATGAAATATATTTGAAAGTTTACAAAAAAAAAAATGTAAAAACAGTTAAAATAAAATATTCAATGCGATCATTGCACTTGTTTTGCAGATACAATTTTTTCTATTTCTGGTTCTATGTCAGTTAATTTTAATCTTAAATTTGATTCAATTTTTAATTTTGTTCTGTATTTAATCTTCCGATATAACATTTGTGAAAAACCTTTTTCACGTAAATACGTCGTACAGAAGGACATTAAAAACTGTATAGCAATGTTTGCTATGTCTTTAAAATCTGTTCTTTGTTGAAGCCAAAATTCAATCAGTGTTTTTTGTTTAAGTTTTCCATTACAATGGAATCACTCGACATATCTATTATTTGATCTTTTTGTTCACGTGAAAAACATTCTGGAATATTTGAAGGAAAAGGATTTCTGATCCAATTTTGATTTTCCAAATCTTCTTGGAAATAAAATTTAGATTTATTAATCAATAAGAAACAATGATGTTTTATATCTGATGCCAATTTCTCATTATTGTTCATTTTGTTTTCTGTAAGAAAATTTTCAAGGGTTGGTAAAACTGTTTTTATATATTTCACTGATAATTAGTTTGAGTTTTTTTTACTGTTGCAGTTATTTTATAATTAACGGTAAAAAAATTGACGTGTGGTCCTTATAAGCCTAAACTTAAATCGTTCAACCTTCCAAAAATATCAGCTAAATATGATAAATGGGCCCACCACATTTCATCTAAAAAACACTTTCCCAATTCAAATTTGGATGTCAATAAAAAAGCTTGCACTTCTAATCAAAGTTCAGAAAGACGATTTAAAACCTTGCCTCTGGACAGCCATCTAACTTCAGAATGTAATAATAGGCTTTTATGATCACTTCCCATGTCTTGGCACAAATTTGCAAACATTCTGGTGTTTAAACCTCGACTCTTAATAAAATTTACAATCTTAACAGATTGATCCAAAACAGTCTTCAATTGTCAATAAATCTTACACGCAAATCCACGTTCGAATAAAAATCAGGTGCGGCGCGCTGCGAGACGTTTTTTTTTTGAACCCCCAAAACCCCCCTCTTGGCTACGCCCATGCCTAGGAAGCTTTTGTTTCAAAAATCCCACCGAACCAGCCATCAATCTGCTAAAGGACTCACTTTTTTCAACCGACAATTTTCCACCGATTTCCATGCTTCCCATTCGAACAATATATTCTTGAAGATCTGTTTGATTATCTACAAGCAAATTAAAAATATGCTGCATAACACGTTCTTTAGTCGCGGTGGTTTTCTAACAATATACTAAAAATGTAACATTTTTTAACTTTAGGGATTTAACTTGCATTCCCCAAAGTTTTCCCCAAAAAATCACATCCGACACATTTTCCTAACCTCAAAACTAACCTCACAATTTATTAAAACGCTAATGCAACCGTATCGTTTTTCAAACTGTAGTTACTCACAACCTAATCCTTTCAGAAAAAAACTTCGACTTCTGATCCAATATTCGAAGCTTCAAATCGCAACACAATTGCACTAACCGTTCTCAAGTTATTCAACATTTAGCAAAGCTACTACAGAGGCCACTGGTAATAAATATTCACGGCTTTCAATTGTTTGTAGTTTCAACTTTTTTGAATATTTCTCCGAGGTCTAAATGTTTTTAAATTGCTTTTTTTTAGCTGTTGTCTACCCGTTGGGCATAAGCCTCCCTCTTGCTCTTCCGCGTTCCTGCTCTGGGCCGCTTAGTACCAGTTAAGCCTTCCGTTCGTTTCAGGTCTTCGTTCTGTGGTCTTCCTACGCTTCTTCTGTTGTTCCATGAGATTATTTTTCCGCTTCATTTGTCTGGCCCAACTCCATTTCTGCTGCAGTATTTCATTTGTTACATCCCTTACTTTTGTCTTCTCGATGATCCAATCGTTTCTTTTCTTGTCTCTCAGTGATATTCCTAGTATGCGTCTTTCGATTGCTCTTTGATTGACCCTTAGCTTTTCCATTATAGTTTCGGTAATTTCCCAGGTTTGCGATCCATAAGTGCTCACCGGTAGTATGCACTGATTGTATAGGGCGCTTTTTAACTCGAGGGGGATGTCCAGCGCTAGTATATCTTTTATCTTGCTGTAAGCCGCCTAGGTGTGTCTGATCATCTCGTTTGCCTCTAGTTCTTGATTTGCCTTACCTATTGTTAGACTCGCTACACACGTACCGCGTTGATGTGTGCGCCGCCGGCCCGGCACCGGGTGGAGGGGATGGTGTTGTATAGTCTAGCATGGAAGAGTTCAGACGTGCTGGATGAGTCCATCCAGCGCCGGGCCGACTCATTTTGTCGGGTTGTCACCGACCGGCCCCCACTGGCCGTCCGATTGCCGGGTACCGGCTCGGCTAGGGTGGGCTATGGAACTGTATTGAAACTTGCACACATGCCGGACCTGCAGTCTACCGAGTGTAGTCCTTCAATTTGTTATTTAATTCATTGAAAGAAGGGACTGACATTCGAAAATAATTTTGAAAAGAATTTATCGTCTTGTTCTTGTAATTCCTTAAACAATGTAAAAAAATGCCCCAACAAGAGGTTTTGCTAAAACCATTGGGTGCACCCAATGTTTTCTTTGCTTTTTTTTCTTGCGAAGTAACCGCCGATAAAGTAACTACATACAAATAATCCTTTCGCGATCCATTTTGTACTGAAGTCAATTAAATACACTGCTTGTAGCTGGACCTCGTGGGCCACCGGGCCGGTTCCGGACAAACCCATCCGGCATGTGTGTAAAATGTCCAACCCGGTGCCGGACCGGTTCCCGTCAGAACCCACGGTACGTGTGTAGTATAGCTTTATTGTTTGCCCTAGATATTTATATGTTTGTACTTTCTCAATTAAGTTGCCTTCGATGGTAATTTGTTCTTCGTCTTCTGCATCTGACGTCATGTACTTGGGTTTGTCCAAAGTTAATTTCCAATCCTATACGTTTCGTGGCTTTGTAGATATCGTCGATGAGTGTGATGAGTTCTTCCTTGTTGCTGGCTATCAGTGCTATATCATCGACAAACATTAGTCGGCTGAATTTCTCACCCGTTATGTTAATACCTCGGTTACTGAAATCAATTGTTTTTAGTGCATCTTCCAAGACCAGGCTAAATAGTTTCGGCGATGAACGATCTACCTGTCGTACACCTCTCCTGATTCTCACTCTTTCGGATGGTTCGTGCAGTTGGATTTGTAGTGTGCCGTTGCTGTAGAAATTGTTGATCAAGTTTGCGTACCTATGATCAATTCTGGCATTTTGTCGATCTTGCTGGAGTGCCCAGATTTCTATTGTGTCGCACATTGTATTCTGTGTTCTTCTCAGTGAGCACTCTCATTGTCTGTAGGTGCGCGGTTGTACTCAATCCCTTGCGAAATCCCGCCTGTTCGCTGAATTGATGGTAGTCCAGTTTCGGGGTAATCCGAGTGGATATTATTTTTGTGAACTTGTGGATATTATTTTGGGACAGTAAGCTGATCGGTCTGTAGTCCCCCGGGTTTTCTGTGTCTCCCTTTTTGTGAATCAGTACCACTAACGCGTTTGTCTTAAGGAATGTTCTCTTCTTCCAGGAATTTGTTAAACAGCTATAGCAATTGTGTGGTTAACGTGTCTCCCTCTTGTTTCAGCATCTCTCCTATTTTCCCGGCATCACCGGGCGCTTTCCCGTTATTTGTGTTAAATTGCTTAAAGGTGCTCACAGACCGGCGCGGAAGTTACGTTGCCGCGACCGCTGCTATAGCAGCGATATAGCAGCGGTCGCGGCAACTAAACTTTTGGAAGAATCTGGAATTAAGCTTCAATTTAAGGAATTTTTAACTTTAAGCTTAATAAGGAATCTGAAAGATCTGGAATTAAGCTTCAAGGATCTCACAGACCGGCGCGAAAGTTTCGTTGCCGCGACCGATGTCCGATTGTTACGGCGGCTTATGTAAATGTTCAGAAGTTCCGAAAATAGCGCATGTTGGTCTGAACATGTACATAAGCCGCCGTATCAATCGGTCCGCCGCGTTATCACAGAGGTCGCGGCAACGAAACTTTCGCGCCGGTCTGTGAGATCCTTAAAGCTTGTTAATTCCAGATATCACGTGGCTGTAGTGAGATATCACGTGTATTTATTTTTTCGTTGAACGCGCGATTATTAAACCGAAAGGCGGCGCGCGACTCGCTGCCAGTCCCAGTGATTTTGACGCCGAATATATGCGTAAATCGTTGCCGCGTATGTTTTGTTTCAAAACAATGTCTAAACTAGGAGACAGTGCTGGAATTACCAGCAGGCTGAGTAGGCTGGAGCCTAGAGCGGCAGATTATAGGGGCGGCAAATTCGGTGCCAACATTTTTTTTGTCGTACAGAAATTAAAATGATTCATTTTTATATACCTTAAAGTAAGTGTTATTAGGTCCACACAAACAATTCAACATGTAATATGTTTCACCACATATTGTTAAATTAATATTTTCTACAATTTGCTAGGGGCATGCCACTACGCGGCGTAGTGGCATTGAGTCTGACAGAGACAGATATAGAGCGGCGATACAAACGAAAAAGCCGCCGAAAAAAAAAGCCGTCTCTGTTGATTGAGTTCAAAATTTGCAAAAAAACATCACGTGAATAAGGAACAAGCCCTAAGCCCCTGTTTCAAGACGGCTATCGTCCCACCAATATGTTCATCGGATGAATCAAGATCATTAAAAATTCTTTCCAAAATGACGATTAAGGCAATCACGATGATACAGAAACTAGCTGTCTGTTTTGACCCACGGTTGGTTTACCATGAGTTACGTACAACAGTATTATTAAGTCTAAATATATGTTTTTTAAATTATGATTGAATTACCCGACTAGCAATATAGGTTAAATGCAAGACTAATTGAAAGTTTTCAACCAAACATATAGTACGCAGAGACTAATTTATATTATATTTTATTTTATGCGTCTGTGTGCCAACGCGCCAAGTCGAAAGTAACTGGTTACAATATTTTTTCAAGTAGATTACTATTTTGGTACAGTCAATCTTACAATTTGAATTGATTATTTGCATTCGAGAATATCGGTGCCCTAAATATGAAAAAAAGTCCTTATGTGTTGAAATCGTTTCCTAAATACAAAGGTTTTTACATAGGTTATTAGGTTTTTACAAAGGTTTATACAAAGTTCCCCGTAGGTACCGCCACTGCTTGGCTATCAAGACGAAAAAAAGCACAAACGGTAGTTCGGCACCAGTAATGAGTACTCAGAAAATTTAAATCAATTAGTTGCATTATTAGTTAGAATTAGTTGCGTCTGAGATATATATATATATATATATATATATATATATATATATATATATATATATATATATATATACTAATATCTGTCTCTTCCAATCAAATGTCAAATCTGTCCTTCTCTGTGGATGCGAAACCTGTAAAATGTCCAAATATCTTGAAGACTGCAGGTGGGAGTTAACAAATCCCTGCGCAGAATCGTAGGTGTCTACTGCCCTGACAGGATCTTGGAATCTGACGAGATCATGAAAGTTGTATGTTTTGTCTCAAAACAATGTCTAAACTAGGAGACAGTGCTGGAATTACCAGCAGGCTGAGTAGGCTGGAGCCTAGGGCGGCAGATTATAGGGGCGGCAAATTCGGTGCCAACATTTTTTTTGTCGTACAGAAATTAAAAAGATTCATTTTTATATACCTTAATGTAAATGTTATTAGGTCCACACAAATAATTCAATATATAATATGTTTCACCACATATTGTTAAATTAATATTTTCTACAATTTGCTAGGGGCATGCCACTACGCGGCGTAGTGGCATTGAGTCTGACAGAGACAGATATAGAGCGGCGATACAAACGAAAAAGCCGCCGTAAAGAAAAGCCGTCTCTGTTGATTGAGTTAAAAATTTGCAAAAAAACATCACGTGAATAAGGAACAAGCCCTAAGCCCCTGTTTCAAGACGGCTATCGTCTCACCAATATGTTCATCACACATATTAGGCTTTTACAAAGGTTCATACAAAGTTCCCCGTAGGTACCGCCACTGCTTGGCTATCAAGACGAAAAAAAGCACAAACGGTAGTTCGGCACCAGTAATGAGTACTCAGAAAATTTAAATCAATTAGTTGCATTATTAGTTAGAATTAGTTGCGTCTGAGATATATATATATATATATATATATATATATATATATATATATATATATATATATATATATATATATATATATATACTAATATCTGTCTCTTCCAATCAAATGTCAAATCTGTCCTTCTCTGTGGATGCGAAACCTGTAAAATGTCCAAATATCTTGAAGACTGCAGGTGGGAGTTAACAAATCCCTGCGCAGAATCGTAGGTGTCTACTGCCCTGACAAGATCTCCAACCAAGAACTGTTGCGAGTAAAACATCAAAAGAAGATCACCGTAGACATCACTGCCAGAAAATGGGGATTGATCGGGCATACAATACGTCAAGACCACCACCACATCGCCAAAACCGCTCTCGGCTGGAAGCCCCAAGGGAAGAGGGAGACAAGTGCAAACATGGAAACGGACAGTTCTGGATAAGATTGCGAAGAAAACCTGTCTGGAGGTAAAGGCGCTGGTGAAGAACCGATTCGAAAGTGGATGTTTTCTCTTCCAAGGAGTATGTCTACGCTCCTCCAAGGAGTATATCTATGCTCCTCCAAGGAATATGTCTATGCCCCTCCAAGGAGTATGTCTATGCTCCTCCAAGAAGTATGTCTATGCTCCTCCAAGGAGTATACATATATTTATTTATTATATTTATATATTTATTGATTATTGATTTATAAGACTTGGGTGTAATTAGTCTAGATTAGCCTAAGGCTTGGGTGTAATTACTCTGGGTTAGCGTAGGTTTATGAAGACTTGTGTGTAATTGGTCTAGGTTTTAAGTTTAGGTCTTGTGGTTTTATTAGAGCTTACCAAACGTCCCAATGTTTCGGAATTCGTGCCAATTAGTTATTTTTGGGTGTAATTTTTATGGAAATCATTGGAAGATCAATGTTTTCAAGTAGATTGATCAATTCGGATAATACTAGAGATAATAATACTGGTACATACCAAATGCTGTGAATATGTCGTACAACTTCACACACTTTCTCAAAGTTTTCTGGTTCAAAATTGAATTATAGCTTGTTTTTCCGAAAGCAAAGCCAAAACAAATTTTCTGGAAAAAAAAAATTAGATCAGAATTCGACAAAATACTCCTCTGGTCAGAATTGGAAAAATCATCCTCTGGTCAGAATTCGAAAATTCTCCTCTGGTTAAAATTCGAAAAATCCTTCTCTGGTCAGAATTCGAGAAATCTTCCTCTGGTCAGAATTCGAAAATCATTCTCTGGTCAGAATTCGAAAAATCCTCCTATGGTCAGAATTCGAAAAATCTTCCTCTGGTCAGAATTGGAAAATCCTCCTCTGGTCAGAATTTGAAAATCCTCCTCTGGTCCGAATTCGAAAAATCCTCCTCTGGTCAGAATTCGAAAAATCCTCCTCTTGTCAGAATTCAAAAAATTCTCCTCTGGTCAGAATTCGAAAAATCCTCCTCTGGTCAGAATTCGAAAAATCATCCTCTAGTCAAATTAAAAAAATTCTCCTCTGGTCAGGTTTAAAGGCTGTATCTCAATTAGGAAGCGTTTTCGGACACATATTTATTGGGACTTTTTTCTTATTTTGGGCTCTTGAACCGTGGTGCGCAAATCATGGGTCGCAACCCCAAGAGGGGTCGATAGAGAATCTTTTTGGGTCGTCGAATTCAAAAAATATTTGATGCATTTCGTATATGTTTAAGTATATATATATATATATATATATATATATATATATATATATATATATATATATATATATATATATATATATATATATATATATATATATATATATATATATATATATATATATATATATATATATATATATATATATATATATATATATATATATATATATATATATATATATATATATATATATATATATATATATATATATATATATATATATATATATATATATATATATATATATATATATATATATATATATATATATATATATATATATATATATATATATATATATATATATATATATATATATATATATATATATATATATATATATATATATATATATATATATATATATATATATATATATATATATATATATATATATATATATATATATATATATATATATATATATATATATATATATATATATATATATATATATATATATATATATATATATATATATATATATATATATATATATATATATATATATATATATATATATATATATATATATATATATATATATATATATATATATATATATATATATATATATATATATATATATATATATATATATATATATATATATATATATATGGTGCCGAACTACCGTTTGTGCTTTTTTTCGTCTTGATAGCCAAGCAGTGCTATTCAAACATAATTTTCTCAAAAACTAATTTGGGGATTTATTTCTAATTTTGTGGAGGTGTTGGTAGAACTGTTTCGGAATATTTAGCAAATGTTGCCAATTTTGTAATATTTATTTCAGCAAATATTGCATTTTTTTTTAATTTCCACCTTGAAAATCAAATTTGTAAACGTTGAAATTTTAAAACTTAATTTTCTTAAAAACTAATTTGGGGATTTGTTTAAAATTTTGTGGAGATGGTAGAACTGCTCCCGAATATTTAGCAAATTTTCCCAAAATTTTAATATTTATTTCAACAAATATTGCTTTTTTTGTAAATTCCTCCTTAAAAATAAAATTTGTAAAACATTGAAATTTTCAAACTTAATTTTCTCAAAAACTAATTTGGGAATTTGTTTCAAATTTTGTTTACATGTTGGTAGAACAATTCCGGAATATTTAGCAGATCTTCAAAATATTTTAATATTTATTTCAGCAAATATTGCAGTTTTTTTTGTAAATTCCACTTTGAAAATAAAATTTGTAAACGTTGAAATTTTCAAACTTAATTTTCTCAAAAACTAATTTGGCGATTTTTTTTAACTTTTGTGCAAATGTTGGTAGAACTGTTTGGGAATTACAATGTTCACGTTACTTCTATCCATGCGATAATATTTTATCGAAAATGTCGGGTCGCAAATGAAAATAGTTTGCGCACCACTGCTCTACAACACGCGCTAGAATTTCTGAAATATTTATGAAACACCCTGTATATAATAATAAGTTGAATAAACAAAATCATTGTAAAAACACAAATATTTGGAAAACATTTAATCTGTTTGTTGTCGAATTGTTAATTCCTAAAGTAAATATTTTACATGAAATAATTGCCAAATGTATTCTTCCCTGACAAAATATTGTACTTGTCTGATATCAGTTCTTTTTATAAATGACATTCGTGCTAAAAGACACAATTATGTAATCGCGTTAAGCTGCGCCTTATCATTAAAGGAGCTTAACGGGACGTGACCCGAATAGATATCGCCCCTATTTTGACAAAACTTATCGAGAGATAAATGAGCGCCTGAAACAAAGCGATGCTTTATAACGTAATTAGCTTAGTCTGAAGGTATTTCCCTCTGGTGCATGAACGGCTCGGCTCGTTTATGTTGCGTTTTCATACGGTCGGAAGGACGGCGGCTCGCCGAGGATTTTATTTTGAATCGCGATGTGTGTGTGGTCGAACCACCCAAACGCCAACAACCCGCAACAACCTCACCCATAAGTCTAATCATATCGCGGTAATGCGAGAATGGAAATCGATAGCCATTTTAATAAGCAATATATTTACACACTTTATTGCACAACATTGGCTTTATAGCCCGCCGCGAAGAACGTACAAATCATTTTTATTGGGAGACACTTAAAATATATTTAATGGTTTTTATATAGCTACAGAAAATTGTTTTGCATGTTGGATGTTTACTAGACCGCGTGGTTGAAATGTCTGGTCTGTTTCAAACTCTGTGTAAACATTTTAATTGGATAATTTCTATTTCCTACCGCAACATTTTCCACTGCGATAATGTACTGTTTGTGGGAGGGCCGTAAACTATCCACAAATATTTGAGTTTCTACGGCGTGTGATATCTCGGGAAAGTTTTAAAAATTGTTTTTAAAATATTTGCATTGTGGATGCTGAAGGAAAAAAAACAACAATGTTTTAATGACTTGTTCGTGCAGTTGCGGAGGCTATAAATCTCGTGTGTACTGCACCATAATTTTTATACACACAGTGTAAACCGTCTTTGATCCAACCGAAGTACGCGGGGAGGCAAATTGATTTATACGCAATGATAACGAGAGGCATTTATCCGAGCCTAGTTATACAGACGTTTCCATCTTCGGGCTTTATCTGTCGCGATAAAAATGCTCGTTTACTGCCCGGCTCCATACTCCCGGTTTTTCTTCGCGGCGACCATGGGAATCCAACCGGCTCACAGTTTACACTTCCTTTTCCGGAAAACCGTTCGAAAAACCTCTCAATACACTTAAAGAGTCATCGATCTCTCTCCGTGCTAACGTTTACATTTCAATCACAAACCAATGAAACTATTTGAATTTACAGACAAGACACACAACGCAGACAAGACTAGACAGACAAGACTAGACCTGCAAGACTAGATAGACAAGATTAGACAGACAATACTAGACAGACTAGACAGACAGACAAGACTAGACAGACAAGACTAGACAGACAAGACTAGACAGACAAGACTAGACAGACAAGACTAGACAGACAAGACTAGACAGACATGACTAGACAGACAAGACTAGACAGTCAGGACTAGAAAGACAAGACTAGACAGGCCAGACTAGACAGACAAGACTAGACAGACAAGACTAGACAGACAAGACTAGACAGACAAGACTAGACAGACAAGACTAGACAGACAAGACTAGACAGACAAGACTAGACAGACAAGACTAGACAGACAAGACTAGACAGACAAGACTAGACAGACAAGACTAGACAGACAAGACTAGACAGACAAGACTAGACAGACAAGACTAGACAGACAAGACTAGACAGACAAGACTAGACAGACAAGACTAGACAGACAAGACTAGACAGACAAGACTAGACAGACAAGACTAGACAGACAAGACTAGACAGACAAGACTAGACAGACAAGACTAGACAGACAAGACTAGACAGACAAGACTAGACAGACAAGACTAGACAGACAAGACTAGACAGACAAGACTAGACAGACAAGACTAGACAGACAAGACTAGACAGACAAGACTAGACAGACAAGACTAGACAGACAAGACTAGACAGACAAGACTAGACAGACAAGACTAGACAGACAAGACTAGACAGACAAGACTAGACAGACAAGACTAGACAGACAAGACTAGACAGACAAGACTAGACAGACAAGACTAGACAGACAAGACTAGACAGACAAGACTAGACAGACAAGACTAGACAGACAAGACTAGACAGACAAGACTAGACAGACAAGACTAGACAGACAAGACTAGACAGACAAGACTAGACAGACAAGACTAGACAGACAAGACTAGACAGACAAGAGTAGACAGACAAGAGTAGACAGACAAGAGTAGACAGACAAGACTAGACAGACAAGACTAGACAGACAAGACTAGACAGACAAGACTACACAGACAAGACTACACAGACAAGAGTAGACAGACAAGACTAGACAGACAAGACTAGACAGACAAGACTAGACAGACAAGACTAGACAGACAAGACTAGACAGACAAGACTAGACAGACTAGACTAGACAGACAAGACTAGACAGACAAGACTAGACAGACAAGACTAGACAGACAAGACTAGACAGACAAGACTAGACAGACAAGACTAGACAGACAAGACTAGACAGACAAGACTAGACAGACAAGACTAGACAGACAAGACTAGACAGACAAGACTAGACAGACAAGACTAGACAGACAAGACTAGACAGACAAGACTAGACAGACAAGACTAGACAGACAAGACTAGACAGACAAGACTAGACAGACAAGACTAGACAGACAAGACTAGACAGACAAGACTAGACAGACAAGACTAGACAGACAAGACTAGACAGACAAGACTAGACAGACAAGACTAGACAGACAAGACTAGACAGACAAGACTAGACAGACAAGACTAGACAGACAAGACTAGACAGACAAGACTAGACAGACAAGACTAGACAGACAAGACTAGACAGACAAGACTAGACAGACAAGACTAGACAGACAAGACTAGACAGACAAGACTAGACAGACAAGACTAGACAGACAAGACTAGACAGACAAGACTAGACAGACAAGACTAGACAGACAAGACTAGACAGACAAGACTAGACAGACAAGACTAGACAGACAAGACTAGACAGACAAGACTAGACAGACAAGACTAGACAGACAAGACTAGACAGACAAGACTAGACAGACAAGACTAGACAGACAAGACTAGACAGACAAGACTAGACAGACAAGACTAGACAGACAAGACTAGACAGACAAGACTAGACAGACAAGACTAGACAGACAAGACTAGACAGACAAGACTAGACAGACAAGACTAGACAGACAAGACTAGACAGACAAGACTAGACAGACAAGACTAGACAGACAAGACTAGACAGACAAGACTAGACAGACAAGACTAGACAGACAAGACTAGACAGACAAGACTAGACAGACAAGACTAGACAGACAAGACTAGACAGACAAGACTAGACAGACAAGACTAGACAGACAAGACTAGACAGACAAGACTAGACAGACAAGACTAGACAGACAAGACTAGACAGACAAGACTAGACAGACAAGACTAGACAGACAAGACTAGACAGACAAGACTAGACAGACAAGACTAGACAGACAAGACTAGACAGACAAGACTAGACAGACAAGACTAGACAGACAAGACTAGACAGACAAGACTAGACAGACAAGACTAGACAGACAAGACTAGACAGACAAGACTAGACAGACAAGACTAGACAGACAAGACTAGACAGACAAGACTAGACAGACAAGACTAGACAGACAAGACTAGACAGACAAGACTAGACAGACTTCTTGTCGTCTTGTCTGTCTAGTCTTGGCTGTGTAACCTTGTCTGTTTTGTGTTATCTGTCTAACAAAATTAGACTAGACTAGTACGTTTTGGCTCCTGCATTTAACTGCTAAGAGAGGCCATGTATGGCCACAAGATTTCACCCTATAAAAGTCCCAATATTTGGTGTTTTTAGAGGTTTTTTTTTTAAAATCACCCCGTCGAGGGTTGATTGTCGCAAAATGGCAAAATGGCCAAACTCGCACTCCATGTAGATAAAAGACTGGGCTACACGGTGAAGGTGTCGATTTTCTGAATGGACCGCGTCTTGGTGGTTTGCGGACGTGTTTAAAAAAGAGTCGAAATATCTCGACGTCTTCGGTCGACCATAACCCGGCGCCGCGGCGTCTGACGGCGGAGCCGACTAATCTACCTCAAAGATAAAGGTTCAATCCACCGAACTGCGTTGAAAAATCGAGAGTCTGCCGCGGTATGTCCAACCCAGAAGGCTTCAAACTCGGGGCGTACTTTTGCTGTGCGCCCTGCATATTTATGGTGATATTTCCGGAACGGAAGGCCCGACTGAAATACGGATCGGTTTTTCAAATTGCCGCATCTATTCTGCGCAGCATACATTAATTTCAATACCTAGACCCGACCATTTAAACTCATATAAATAGAGAAACGAATTTCAAAGATTTCATTAAAAATAAATTTGCATTTCATTTTTTACTTATGTGGCTAAACCAAATGATTTAGTTAAATTTGCAAAGAATACTTTTTTGTAGATACCGACGTCTTACATATGGCGATATGGGTTAGAATTCACTATTTTGATGCGTTAACGAGATATTTGCAAAAAACTTTTGAAGCAAAAATAATTCCCCACGTCGCCCACATTGGAGGCGGCGCGTTCAAATTTGATCAATGGGTACTTATGATGGATACCCACATTCACTAAAAGTTTCATTGAAATTCTTCTACAGTTATTACATTTTCTCGCTATACAAGTCCCAATTTTTTGTTTTTCTAAAAAATCAAGGTTTTTTTAAAAAATCACCCCGTCGAGAATTTAAGTCGCAAAATGGCCAAACTCGCACTCCATGTAGAAAAACGACTGGGCTACACGTTAAAGGTGTCGATTTTCTGAATGGACTGCGTCTTGGAGGTTTGCGGGCGTGTTTAAAAAAGTTTCCAAATATCTCGACGTCTTGGGCCGACTACACTATCTCAAACATAAAGGTTCAATCTACCGAACTGCGTTGAAAAATAGGGAGTCCGCCAAGTCATGTTCAATCCAGGACGCGGCAAACTCGGGGGTGCACTTTTACACTGCACCCTGCACATTTATGGTGATATTTCCGGAACGGGAGGCCCGACTGAAATGCGGATCGGTTTTTTAAATTGCCGCATCTATTCTGCACAGCATACATTAATTTCAACACCTACGCCCGACCATTTAAACTCATGTAAATAGAGAAACGAAATTCAAAGAAGTACGCATTGAAAATAAATTTGCATTTCATATTTTTTACTTTTGTGTCTAAACCGAATGATTTAATTAAATTTGCAAAGAATACTTTTTTGTAGGCACTGACGTCTTACATATGGAGATACGGGTTACAATTTTCTATTTTGATGCGTTAGCGAGATATTTGCAAAAAAACTTTTGGAGCAAATATAATTCCCCACGTCGCTCCCATTGGAGGCGGCGCGTTCAAATTTGGCCAAAGTGTGGATATTGTGTATACCCGCAATTCATTAAAAGTTTAATTGAAATCCTTCTAGAGTTAATATATTTTCTCGCTATTTTTTAATATTTTGAAATTTTGTTCGTTTTTATTCGAAATTCGTGATGTTTAACTGATCAGGTCTAGGGGTTAAATGCGCACTCAATTTTTACCGGTGAAAATCGTCGCAATCGTCGCAAATTGCGGCCAAAGAGGCGGTTGCAAATTTTATTTGGGCATTTCGGACGCACCGGGTGAAGGGGGCCGCACAGGAAGCAGCGAGGGGTACCAATATACGTGTAACGGCGAGCGGCATTGCCCCGTACCGTAAAAGTCGGATTCGGCTGGGAGGTGATGTGGGACATGTAAAACAACCGTGCAATAAGAAGTTGAAGTTTTCATACTTTGGCGGCGGCTCGAATCGCGAACTCTCAAATGCAAAAAAGACGCAGACATCCGTTGAGAAATGAATGCGTGTAGTTTCGAGTCGGTGTGCTCATAAACAGCGAAACGGCAGCGGTCAGAGTGGGTGCGCTCACTCTGACTTCCGGCGAACGGGACCTGACACGTTTAGATCTTTGACGGGCGACTCCTTGGTCGCAGCGACGCGACGCCTGTTCGTTTTTATTTGAAATTCGTGATGTAACTGGTCGGGTCTAGGGGTTAAAATTAATGTATGTTATTCTACGCAATGCGCATTCAATTTTTACCGGTGATTCTCGAAATCGCAAATTGCGGCCAAAGAGCCGGTTGCAGATGTTATTTCGGCATTTCGAACGCACCGGGTGAATGGGGCCGCACAGGAAGCAGCGAGGGGTACCAAAATACGTATAATAGCGAGCGGCATTGCCCCGTACCGTAAAAGTCGGATTCGGCAGCGAGGTGATGACATGTCAAAAAACCGTGCAAAAAGAAGCTGAAGTTTTCATACGTTGGCGGCGGCTCGGATCGCGAACCCTCAAATGCAAAAAAGATGCGGGCATCCGTTGGGAATTGAGTGAGCGCACCTTCCGACGATCGGGACCTGACACGTTTAGATCTTTGGCCGGCAATTCCTTGGTCGCAGCGACGCGACGTCGGTACCAAAATGCGCATCTCGATTCGTTCCACGTGGCTGTTATATTGGAATGTGAAAAACACATCCTGTTGCTCTAAAGGCTGATTCTCATACACGCTACACTCAGCTACGCGACGACACGCGATATCGCCTGTCAAATAATGATTACATTGTTTTAAACGGGCACGTTCTCACTATGGCTACGCGACAGCTACGCGACGTTCTCATTTAAAACAATGTAATCATTATTTGGCAGGCGATGTCGCACGACGTCGCATAGCTGAGTGTTGCGCATATGGGAATCGACCTTAAATCTACGATAACATTTATGTCTGTGCAGATTAACAGTTATAACTCGGCGTCGCGACGCGATTCTGCGACGTCCAATTGTTGGTGCGGAAAAGCAGAAGATCGTTCTGCTATTCACTGCAAAATCAAGAATATTCAGCAGAGGGTTGCCAAAATATGGACGCCTTAATTTCATCATTTGTTCTTTGTCGTGCAGTGAGTTTTCGCGCGCGTAGCGACGGTTGTAAAAGACGCAACGCATGCTGCTTCCGCTAAACAATAGAACGTTCAATTCTCTGCGGGAATCGCTTGAAATCGTCATCGCGTAGTTTAAGTTGGCGATTCTGTGCGCGTTTTCCTGGACGTCCAAAAAAGTTTTTATTTTTTATTCTTTTTTATGGCGTCGCGACGCCATCGGTATTAAACTCCCAAACAAACTAAAAGGCTCCACGCCGAATTGAAAGGCGCTAGTCCTGTGGTGATCCGACTGGCGGCTTCGGAGGAGTTAGAATCCCCGCAAATATTGTTGAAAAAAATCGTGTTTTCCAAATTTTTCGCGATGAAATTGACATGGAGCGGGAACACGACGTCGCAGTAACCAGGTTCTTTCACCGGCCTTTGCGGGCAACCTTCCCGCATCGAACGAACCTATTTTCAGACCTGGAGCCCTTTTAATAAACGAACCGCGTTCACAAATGTAAACGTAGAAACGAAATTTTCTTTCCGCTGCATCGGACGAACCGCCGGTCGCATACTTGTCCGCCAAATGTCGAACGACGTGCCAGGGACGCAACCAGAGGATGCAAAAAAATCGACTGTTCGAAGCTCCTCAAATCGCCCAAAAAGCGGATTTTAGTTTTTCGTACCTGGAGGACGATTGGTGGGACTTGTAACCTGCAGACTAACACTTATGAGAAGCTCATTCTGTCCTACTCCGGAAAATGATATTTTCCCGTTTCGCCGTGTATAGGATCTCACAGACCGGAGCGGAAGTTATCCGCTGCGATATCGCGGCGGACCGATTTTCACGGCGGCTTATGTACATGTTCAGATCAACCCGCGCGATTTCCGCATAGCCGCGGTAGTGCAGCGTTGCACGACAAGAACGCTGCATGCGCGGTTAGTTACGGTGCCGCTCTGTTTTGAAATGGCGATTACCGAGAAGTGGATTGAGCATATTAAAAAATATCCTATATTGTAAGATCTGGCTAATGAAGATTATAAAAAATCAGGTAAAACCAAAAACTTTAGTTGACTTTATGAACCCATGTTCGCATTCCATGTTATGAAACGCACCTTTTGGCGAACGGGACCTGACAGGTTTAGATCTATGGTGGGCGACTCCCTGGCCGCAGCGACGCGACGCCGGAACCAAAATGCGCGTCTCGATGGGGTCCTCGTGGCGGTTATATTGGAATGTGAAAAACACGACATTCTGTTGTTCTAAAGGCCGATTCTCATACACGCGACACTCAGCTACGCGACATCGCCTGTCTTTTTTTATATGTCTAAGGCTTTTGATACGGTAAATGTAGACTCTGTGGGGGGAAAACTTGTTATTGATTTCGGAGAACATTCTGTGAATTGATGCGATCGTTCCTTATATGGCTAAAATTAGTTGTAAGTGCCAACAACACTCAGTCCAGTATCAATGATTTATGTAAAGTTGTGCCACAAGAATCCGTTTTGGGACCACTGTTATTTCTATTGTTTGTGAACGACTTCCCATCACATATTAAAGCAGACATTATACTATTTGCTGATGATATGAATATGGTCATCATCAATAGTGCTACGGCCCTACAGGGACCTCGACTTTCTCCAGCCTCGTCCGCCATCCTTTCCGGTCTCTGGCACGGACCTTCCAGTCAGCTGCACCAATTTTTCTGGCATCCTCAGAAACGCCGTGTTTCCATCTCAGCCTTGGTCTCCCTCTGCCTCTACTGCCGGTTGGTATGGCCTCAAAGTTACTTCGCGTTGGCACGTTGTTGTCATAGCGTGCTACATGTCCTGCCCATCTTAACCTGCCAATCTTGATTGTTGTTATTATGTCTCTGTTTCCTGATCCTCTGTATAAGTTATAAAGCTCAAAATTATATCTTCTTCTCCAGACGTTATCCTCTTGGACAGCGCCATAAATCTTTCTTAGGATTTTTCGTTCAAATGTTGATAGTAACGTCTCTAACGATAACTAACGATATGAATATGGTGGTCACCGCAAATTGCATTGAAGATCTTGAAGTGAAGGTTAGAAGGATTTTCGACGAAGCAAAGGCAAGGTGTCGAGAAAATTGTCTGATACTAAACGAGGACAAAACAATATGCATTTATTTTGCTAAAATGACGCAGGGAATTCGCAGGGAAATTAATTCTGCGCAAAAAAAATTCGTACGGCGATTATTTCCACAAGAAAATTGCAACAAAAGCTCAATTTCTAACTTTCAGTTTTGTAAATTGCATTCGCGTAACGTCTTTTTTTTCGCACGTGTTTTGCAACAAAACAAAAAACGCGAAATTCTCGAAAAATGGATCGTAACAACTTCGTTGCGCAAATAATAAAACATTGCGAATTCAAGAGGACTTTTCGTTGGTTAGTTTTGCGAAAAAACAATGGCGAAAAACTCGACAAATAAGCAAGTTACTAAGCTTTGAAGTTTTTGGTTGCAGTAGGCCGTGGAATTTTCGTTTTTCAGCGATAACTCGAAAACGGTGGGGAATTTCGCGAAAATTTATTTGGATAATTAGCAGGGAATTTAATTCTGCGCAAAAAATCTTGCATGTAAATTTTCGTACAGCGATTATTTCCACAAGAAAATTGCAACAAAAGCTCAATTTCTAACTTTAAGTTTTGTAAATTGCATTCGCGTAACGTCTTTTTTTTCGCACGTGTTTCGCAATAAAAAAAAAACGCGACATTTCCGATGAATGGTTCGTAACAACTTCGTCGCGCAAAAAATAAAACATACGAATTCAAGAGGACGTTTGTAGTTTTTGGTTGCAGTAGGCCGTGGAATTTTCGTTTTTCAGCGATAACTCGAAAACGGTGGGGAATTTTGGTAAAATTTATTTGGATAATTTGCAGGGAATTTAATTCTGCGCAAAAAATATTGTTTGCAAATTTTCGTACGGCGATTGTTTCCATAAGAAAATCCATAAGAAAATAAGTTTTTTAAATTACATTCGCTAACGTCTTTTTTTCGCACTTCGTTCCTGACTGTGGTCCCCTGATCGCATACGTTTTCTTTTGTTGTTGATTTGAGTGGACAAACTTTGCGATATTCTTTTGTTTTATGTAAAAATTGAACGAAAACGTCAAAACAATTGGCAAATATTGCCAAATTTTCAAAAACCAAAATCTATTCGAAGCAAATTTTGTTTTTTTGTTGATTTAAGTGGATACACTTTGCAAAATTATTTTGTTTTATGTCAAAATTGAATGAAAATGACAAAATAATTTGCAAGTCTAGTCTTGTCTGTCTTTTATGTCAAAATTGGAGCAATTTGAACGAAAAGGACAAAATAATTTGCAAGTCTAGTCTTGTCTGTCTGTTGCTGTCTATGTAGTCTCGTCCGTCTAACGTTGTCTGTCTATCTTATCTGTTTAGTATTGTCTGTCTAGTCTTACCTGTTTAGTCTTGTCTTGTCTGTCTTGTCTAGTCTGTCTAGACTCGTCTGTCTAGACTTGTCTGTCATAGTCTTGTCTGTCCTAGTCTTGCCTGTCCTAGTCTTGTATGTTCTAGACTTATTTGTCTTAATCTTATTTGTCCTAGTCTTGATGACGGTATTTTGCTAAAATACGTCGAATTTCCAGCTTATCATCGACGATAAGGTCCAGCAATTGAATGAAGGAACCAACTTTTTAGGCTTGCGACTAGACTCATATCTTAGCTGGTCGAACCACAGAGATTTTGTTAGTAAGAAGTTAGCTAGCGCTTACTTCGCAATCCTACATTAAAAAAAATCGCGTTTTGATGTGGGCACTGCCATTTCGCTGCCGCGCTGCTAGCGAATTTTTCGCTGCGGAAATTTCGCGACGCAAACGCTCCGAGCAGCCTTTAAGAGGAAAGGAGATTTCGCGGAAAATGCGAATAAATGTTAAAACGCACCTACAGCCGCCCCCTGCGGGAGTGGAACATTTTAAAACTTGTAATAAATAAAAAATGTAATAAATAAAAATATCTCGGGAAAAACCAATTTTTCATAATTTTCCATAATTTCGTAATTTTCCATAATTTCATAATTTTCCATAGTTTTTAACCAATTTTTCATAATTTTCAATAAAAGCTTAATTTCAAAAAGGGGTAAATTTTTAGTTCTGTGAAGGCTCGTTACTCGTTTAGTACATTGTAATAATAATAACTATATGTTTAGTGTAATCTGTCTAGTCAAGTCCGTCTAGTATTGTAGATGAATTACTTCAGATCAAAAAGAAAATAAAGTGAGAAGAATCGCCCTATAAAGCTTTCATAGGGTATCTCAATAAATCCTTATAAAACGATTCTGTATCCTTGAATCGATTTGAACTAAAACATTTTATATTTTCCATCTAAAAAAGTCAAGTTTTCGCGACTTGAATTTAATTCTAATCGATTTGTATTTTCCAGCTGAAAGTGATATAGCAAGTTTTGCGTTGCTGAAGAGCCATTACCGAGCTAAAAATGAATGCGCTTCGAATCTATTTGCGGCGAGTACGCGGCCAGAAGCTGTCAAGGCTCTGTACAAAGCCGCTGCGAAAACACCGATACACCTCATGCGGCAGATGGATAGGTGGCGTCGCGACGGACACCGATCGTCGAGATTCTTCATGTGCACGCCGGTCTTGGGAGCCAGACGGAGGAAGATTAGAAATCGGGTGGACATCGATATAGAAACGAGAATGGTGAGAAAATGAGAAGTATTTACTTAAACAGGTTTTTCGGGTTCACACGGAAGTTCTTGAGCATATGTTGGTATCTTTAGGAAAAAGTGTGAAACATTTTAATTGTGGGTTGCGTCAACCACATGGAACTTATTTAAGCACGGGGAAGCAGTCGTCTCTAATTCAATAATACTGACCCCATAACACTTGCCATTTCTATTTAAAAATTAACTTAATCTGCTTTAGTTATGGGTATAACAACGTAATTATTTTATCGTTGACAGTGCATAACGAGATGAATTAATAAAATGGGTGTCAAATGTCATCATTCCCCGTAATCAGAAATAATATTCCCTTATCTCGCACTATTTTTCTCTTACCCATATCACATTTATTTATAAAAAAATATTTTGCTTGAAACCAACGTTTTGTTTTTGCTTAAAAGTCTCATATGTTTCGTTTATTTTGTTGTCGTCGTTTTTAAAACACCATACGCTCATAAAAGACTAATTTTTAAACGATTGTAAAACTTGAGCTCGTTAATTTCAAGGAAAAAAGAAAGTCGAAACAAAACGTTTGGGATTCCAACTCGCAATTACTGCCCTACAAAACACAAATGTCCAATTTATCTATGCATCTATGAAAATTAAAAAGGCGAGTAAATTAAAATAGTATATTTTGGAACTAGAGTGAAAGGTAAAAGTCGCACATGTTTCGTTTATTTTGTTGTCGTCGTTTTTAAACACCATACGCTCATAAAAGCTCACGGACTAATTTTTAAACGATTGTAAAACTTGAGCTCGTTAATTTTAAGGAAAAAAGAAAGTCGAAACAAAATGTTTGTGTTCCCAACTTGCAATTACTGCCCTACAAAACACAAATGTTCAATTTATCTATGGATCTATGAAAATGAAAAAAGCGAATAAATTAAAATAGTATATTTTGTAACTAGGGCGAAAGGTAAATTTTTGGCGAGAGCACGAACGAAGTGAGTGCGCACAATCGTTTGAGAGGAAAATTGACAATTTCGCCCGTGTTACAAACAATATTTTTTATTACTCATAAAAAAAAATATATATAGGGTGTTTCATAAATGTCCGTCACAAATTCTAGGCCAGGGATGGCGATTCTAGTGGGTCAGATTTTGTTCATTATATTTTGCGTACTAGCTCGTTGGTCACTAGGGCAGTGGCATCACTTGGAAAAGAGGAGGGAGGTCAAAAACTACTTTTTTTGTTCACACTTATTAGTTCTTTTTGTTCATATACATACACTTTTTGTTCACGCTTTTACAAAATTCAAGTTTCCTTCTTGTTTAACAACTTCTACTTTGGAAGTGAAGAGCGAAAAATAAAGGTCGAAATCAAAAAATGTATACAGTATAATCTCGGTAATTCAGCCGTTGGTTAATCGGACGACACGTTCAGTAATCCGGCGGTCTGGATTGCGCTCGCGCTCTTGCCTTTCACCACTTTTTATTTATATGTCTTTATATGTGTCGGATTATCGAGATTATACTGTTTAAGAGTCCTCGAGCGGATCGATGGCTGGTTCGATGGTAATTTTGAATTAAAAGCTTCTTGTGAATATGATAGATGTTTTCCGACTAATTTTGCGACGCTGAATCGGTTAGTAAAAACTAGAAGTCACTGTGATAAGCCGCTCAAAAGTTATGCCATCGTGAAATCGGACTAAGTTTTGAGTTTGATTGGTTCTAACTTAAAAATTAGGCAAAAGAAATGAAAGTGGCTTAAACAATATTTGTAAAAAATTCCATTGTCTAAACAACGGAAGTAGGCAAAGATTCTTCTAGGCCACTCCTCACTACTCTTGCAGTAAGTCATCTAAGAAAGTAGGTGAACTTATACCCGAATGTGACATGGATGCTGTTGATATAACTAATTCATTATTAGTAGTTTGCGTCCTATTTATACTCAAACGAATATTCGTTAAGCCAATCAAAATGTGTTGTATATGTCACGTGATCTAGACAAGTTGAAACAAGAAAATGCTGAGTCAACAGTCCAGTGGCCTTGCACGTGTTCAATGATTCATCATGAGGAGTGTGAAATAAAATGTTTGCGTCCTATACCCAAACGAATATTCAATAAGCCAATCAAAATGTGTTGTATATGTCACATGATCTAGATAAGAAAATGTTGAGTCGACAGTTCAGTGACTTTGCACGTGTTCAATGACTCATCAGAAGAGTGTGAAATAAAATAGCAAAATTTTGAGCAATTTCTTTATTAGAATAATCTACAGATTTTTCATTTGAACAATTAATCTCTAGAGGAACAGCTATTTCTTTACCATTCTCTTTTCTCAGCATGAGCACATAGGCTTCTACTAAAGTTGGCGCTGTAGTCTTGGATGGCATCGTCTGCAAATAGTTCCATATATTTCTTAGGAATCCATATGAACCCCTCAGCTGTAACTGCAACGATGCTATTTCCATAAACCGTATTTTTTTTGAAGAACTGACTGATGGTGTATTTTTCATTTAATTTTAAATCTTCGGCTCGCAGATACATCTTTGACGATTTGTTAATGTTGGTTAACTTGTTGAAAACCATCTTTGAATTGTCGACTTAAGCTGGATCGTCTGTGTGTGTGTTTTTCGAGAGACTGGATGTTGGAATCATGTGTCCTGTGCTGATTCGGCGGTTTTGAGCTTTCGCCCAGCTATCCCGCCGTCTTGGGGTTTGGTTGTCGTTGTGTTTTTTTTTTTTAGTCTGTTTGTTTGTCTGTGTTGTCTGTTGTTTGTCTTTCGTTGGGTTTCGTTTGGCTATAGTTGGGTCTTGTTAACCTGATGTGGTTGTCGGTTTTCTTGGTTGCTTCTTCAGTATTTCATCTTCTGTGGTTGTTCTCCAGTGGCCTGTGGTCTTGATGTGCTTGGTCTTCTCGTTGATGGCGATGGTTCCCTCTTCTTCTTGGTCGGGTGTACGCTTAGGGGCGGCTTCGGTGGCACTGTGTGTGTCCATCGGTGCGGTTCTTCTCGGTGGGGCGGCTTCAGTTGCCCTTTTGTGTGTCTGCTTCGGGTGTCTTTTCGGCGGCGGCTTAGTTTGTCTTCTCGGGGGCGGCTTCAGTTATCTTTTCGGAGGCGGCTTTGTTTGTCTTTTCGGCGGCGGCTTCGGTTTTCTTTTCGGCGGCGGCTTCACTTGTCTTATTGGGGGCGGCTTCGGTTGTCTTTTCGGCGGCGGCTTTGTTTGTCTACTCGGGGGCGTCTTCAGTTGTCTTTTCGGGGGCGGCTTCGTTTGTCTTTTCGGCGGCGGCTTCGTTAGTCTTCTCGGGGACGGCATCAGTTGTCTTCTCGGGGACGGCATCAGTTGTCTTTTCGGCGGCGGTTTCCTGGGGTTTTTCGTTGGCAATTCGGGTCTTTTTCAGTTCAATTATGTAGTTCATCATTTGGACGAGGACGCTGTCGTCCACGGTGTCCAAGTAGTCGGGGTCGAAATATTTTGCCGCGAGGGCTTCGTTGGGCGTTGTCGGAATAAACGTGTTCATTGTGTGACAGCGGAGGAACGAGTGTGGATGTTGGAAATGCTGCCTCTCCTATTTATACCAAAACCGATAGCTCACTCGACAGTTCCTTACACGTGTTTATCAAAACGAGGTCAAAATCTTAATATCATAAACAGATTAATTCCAAGAAACTGGCAGTCTACGGTCACGCTTACAAACAAGTTGAACAGGAAAATGCTGACTCGACGGTTTTAACTTTCTCACGTTTCACTTGCACGGGTCAAAAAGTAGGTCAAACTCTTAATAGGATAAACACATTAATTCCAGGAAACAGTGTTTATTTCTACGGTCACGTAGGAAAAACACATTAAATCCAAGAAACAGTGTTTACTTCTACGGTCACGTAGGATAAACAGATTAATTCCAAGAAACAGTGTTTATTTCTATGGTCACGTTCAGGAAAACGCTGACTGAACGGTTTTAACTTTCTCACGATTCACTTGCACGGGTCAAAAAGTAGGACAAACTCTTAATAGGATAACCACATTAATTCCAAGAAACAGTGTTTATTTCTGCGGTCACGTTCAGGAAAATGCTGACTCAACGGTAATAGGATAAACACATTAATCCCAAGAAACAGTGTTTATTTCTACGATCACGTAGGATAAACAAATTAATTCCAAGAAACAGTGTTTATTTCTATGGTCACGTTCAGGAATTTGGGGTTGGGAGGAGGGTATGAGGCGGGGTCTGGGGGTTGGAAGTGGAGGCTGGGGTGGGGTCTGAAGTGGTGGTTGTATTCAAATCTTACGCATGCGCAATATAAATAGTGGGTGTTTGTGCGGAGTCTGGGGTTGGAAGTGGGGGCTGGGGGCGTGGTCTGGGGGTTGGACGTTAGGGCTGGGGCTGGTGTCCGGGGGTTGGAAGTGGAGGCTGGGCAGGGTCTGGGGGTTGGGGGGCGGAGTTTGGTGGGTGGAAGTGGGGATTTGGGGGCGTGGTCTGGGGTGGGGGGCTATGGGTGGGGGTATTGGTGGGGGTGAGGAGTGAGGAGTGGCCTAGAAGGAACTATCTTTCCCTACTAACGGAGTTAATTTTGTATTGAAAAATTTTGGTTTGGAAATTTTGAAAAATTCAGAGGGAATCAAATTTAGACAAGGTGTGGGCTTGATTCGTTGAAACTTGGAAGTTGTAACATAGTACGTGAAAATGTTTAAGACAAAAACTGTTCAGAATTTTATTGTCTAAGAGAATATTTGTTTGGTTTTACCTTGTTTTGTGATTTTTAGAACGATTTGAACTGAAGTCTAAATGGGAGAAAATTGAGAAAAATAGACAAAAGTGGTTTAAACAGCATTAGTAGAGAATTGAATTGTCTATAACATATTAATGTTGCAATAGTTTTTAACTATTTTGAAAATTTTCTGAAAAAATCGAAAATCTAATTTAAGTGAATGTTGAAAATTTGGAAGACTATAACTCAAAAACTAAGAATTTTAGACACATTTTTTTTAGATAAAAGTTATAAAGAATTTAATTCTCTATAAAAGTTACTTTTAACTTTTTTTTGTTATTTCGTGTTTTTGTGGAGAAAATTGCAAAAAATGGATAGAAGCATAAAAGCTGCTTTGGCTTGTTAAATTTAAGGGATGATATCTAATAAAAAAAAAACATTTTAAGCAACCCCCGACACAAAAAAACCTCTAAAAAGCAAAAAAAATAAATTTCTTCCTTGCCCATTTAAGTCCATTAAAAGTACCTATTAATATTTTGATGATGAGCGCAGCCGCGTCGGGGGACCGCTATGTGAAGAAGTATAATTAGTTATATCTACATAGGTACAACGAATAGAAAATACGTATGAACTTAGATGCATCAATCTATCGTACAAGGTCTACTAACTTCCTGCGGAGTTTCGATATGGTATGCGTCACGTTGGCGTTAAAGAGAACGCGTAGACAGGTGAGAGCAGACGTAACTGTTAATTTTTTTGAGTAATTCAATCAAGACTGAAAACTAAACGATTGGATATTGTTGTTTGGTTACTTACACGTACGTTGCTTACACACAGTAAATATAATCCAAACTTTATCATTATCAATCTTCTTTTTATTTCTTTGTATTCTGGTTTTCTTACTTGATTTACTTAGTAGTTCCCCGACGCGGCGACGCTCATCATCAAAATATTAATAAGTTAAAAGGGATCATCAAATGCCTGAACAGATCTTCATAAACTAAGAACCTTCTCGATCACGTCAGTTTTCAAACACACGTTTGGATCTAGACAAATATTTGTGTCAAATTGGTTGCAGATTAATTTTGTCAAGAAGAAAATGAGCGGATGATCATCATCATCAGCATGAACAGATCTTCATAAATTATAGCTAAAAACCCCATTGCTCACGTCAGCTCACAAATAACAAAAACCGCATCAAAATCGGTCAATTTGTTTAGGAGCTACGATTCCACAAACAGCCACATATGGGGACAGACGGACAGACTGACACACAATAAAGTAAAGAATTTAGAGAAATGTTTTAGACAAAACTTGTTGCAAAAGAATCTTTTTAAAAGTTGCAAAAATTTCGCATGGCGTTACAACAAATTGATATTTACTTCACAGGTTTAATAGCAGGTTATTTTGAAAGAAAGCTGAATGTTTGACAGGTTATTACTCAGAACCTAGGTGAAATAGACAAAAGTGTTTTAACTAAAAGGTATAGAGAATTTAATTCTCAATAAAAGTTGTTTTAACCAATTTTCTGCAATTTTGTTTTTTTATGCAAAAAATGCAAAAAAAAACGAGTGAAGGTTCTATTTGCGGCATAGTCAACTTAAGTTAAGGTACACAGGTCAAGGTAAAGTTACAAGTTAAGGGATGATATCAAGTGAAGTAAACAAGTTAGTCAAAAACTCTTTAGATAAAACTCTAATTTTTTATAAGAATTTACCTGCTTTGGTGTCATATTAATGAATAAGTTCATAAAAATTCCTGATGTATTATACAATGAAATTCAATTAAAGGATGTGGAATATTCTACTTAAGAAATCGAATAGAACCAATGTTTCTTAGAAAATTTAGCACCCCGTGGCAAAAGTTGCTAACTAGTAAAAACGCACAGTGACGGAAACACTATTTGATCGTTTGTAATCTGGTTAAACGTAGATTTAATCTGGATTAGATTAAGTTATGTTAGAGCCAGACAAATCCAGACTGAGGGGCCGAGACTTAAAATTAAGTGAATTTTAATAGAAAAGTCAGAAAATTTTCACTACGTCTATGTTTTTAGGGTTCCGTACCGAAAACGGTACCCTTATAGGATCACTTTGTTGTCCGTCTGTCTGTCTGTCTGTCCGTCCGTCCGTCCGTCCGTCCGTCTGTCTGTCTGTCAAGACCATTTGTCTCAGGAACTCGTAGAGGTAACAAGTTGAAATTTGTATCAAAATCTCGGGTCTGCGGTCTCTTTTAGCTGTGAAAAAATCAAACTTGTAAGGCAACGCGATCAAAAGATATGACCGTTTATGTCGCATATTTTGCGATTTCACAAGGGAATCAAAACCTATAGGGTACTTGCCGTTGACCTAGAATCATGAAATTTGGCAAGAAGTGGTGTCTTACAGCACATGTAAAGGGAAAAATCTGAAAACCGTAAATATGTAGTTTAATTACAAGAAAAATGCGAATTTACTATTAGAAACTTATGAAAATACACTAATGTGTTGCGTGGTATTGTCAGGCACCAGAAGCATCCCATATGCTTCTGGTGCATATAGTTAGGTATTTTTATGCATATATTGCATACAGTTAGGTCCTCCTAAAGATACCTTACTTATAAGTTTGTATGGAACCCTCGGTGCGCGAGTCACAACTCGCACTTGGCCGATTTTTTTTGTTTAGTGACGCGAATTATTACCATAGTAACAACAAACAGAAATCATTTATTAATGAAACTCCATTTGATTTACATTGGATTTTTATACTTTTATACACGATTATAATAAACGGTCCTTCACATACAACATATTTAAAATACAATAATTGTAGAAGAAATTTTCTTTTGATATATTTAATATTCATACATTTGTGGTTGAGAAACTTTGATAAAATAAAAGTTACAAATTCAATGCCTGGGTCACTTAGAAAGCCTGTGTGGGTCAGTGTCTCACCCGCGGGTCATAGATTCGCCATCCCAGTTCTAGGCTGTGCTCTAGGACCCAAAATAAGAAAAAAAGTTTCTATAAAGATGTATAACGACCGATTTTACGCACGATTTTTATACTTTTATACACGATTATAATAAACTTCCACTCGCATCCAATATTTATCTTCAATTCAAATTGAATAACTTTACAATTCCAACGTTCCATTGTTGTTTACGTTGATTTACTAAAATTCGGCGGACTTTATGTTTGCACGAAATTTGTTGTTTGCTGTGAAGCTGACTTGCAGGTACGCGGCGGGTGGTAACTACCTTGCAACATTTGACTCGGAGGTGTGATCGAATGCCTAACCTAACCCTTACAGATTGCTCAAGTATTCCATCCGCACAAATTATTACTCACGCCACCGCACCTGGAAGCAAAACAAATATTTTTTTTTAATTTTTAGCCAGCTGTAATTGAAGAATTAAGAAGGTGGACATCGTCCGAGGCGCTTGGAGACATAACTGTTACCACCGACGGTCCTTCCCGATTATTCTCAAACGCCACCGAGGGAGATTTAACGGATGGAACTTTGCTCTCGGACGATGAAGCCATCGATCATAAGCTTCCATCGCCTGAAGAACAACTGCACGTCGTAACTCTCAAGTATGTTACAATCTAATGATATAAACTCATTAATAACTCTTTTTTTTATTTTAGATTTCCTGCTGAGATTGTTGCGGTGGATGTGACCGGTAAAAGTTTCGACCGGATGTCCGTGCAGAGAAGATCTCTCTTGCACGGAGATCTGGAAAATCCGACCGAAGATGGCAGCACCGTCCGCAGGCGAACACGCACCCGTAAACCGCGCAGCAGACGGAGGAACACGCTAGCAGGAACCGACCAAAAAGAAATCCGTGATGCTTTAATTACCGCTGGGTGAGCCTCCGTTCAAATTCCTGCATGGCTTATTTTAATACGCATGTTATTTTCTCACTTTTTTTCTTACTAATTAAAATTAATTAACAGGGAGGAACAATCCTCTTCGGCTCCAGTAGATGAGCCAGAACCGGCGGTTAGCGGTGCCGTGGCACGCAGCAAGAGCAGCGATCTCTTGCGGTCCGTTAAAAAGGAATCCCCGGAGAATAAGAAATCTCATTTCAATACTTTGAAGCAGTGGGGAAAGAATCGGCTGAAAATGATTACGAATTATTCCGACTCGAAATCGATCGATTCCAATAAAAGCAACGATATCGATGAAATTAACATTTACGAGACCGTAACCGTCAGAAGGAAGCGCAATATAGATAAGGAACGGAAGATATTGCATGAACGCAAGCCTTCATGTTCTTCATCGGAAAAATCTAGCATTAACATACCGATAAACACACCTTTAACTGCCGCAATGAATATTGCATCGGTACGTTTACGAGACAGTTCTACGCAGCGCCGATTAAGGCGCTCGGGAGAAAACAAAGACGAACCGCATTCCTCCAGTGGTAATTGGAGTGCCAGTTCTGAAAGCGGTAGGGCGTCCATAGGCTCAGAAATAACTATAACAACACATCCTAAATCCACTCCCTCCGCCACTACATCAAACAACTCTTTAAGCCAAAATGCCCCCAGCTCTGTAAGTAGTCGACGGCGATTTAACATCAACAATTCCACATCGGGAAGTGCTAGCGAAGGTACCTTAACTCCAGATATTATTCACGATATTCATGAGGATGGAGAAACCAGTTCTGTATATTCATGCGACACCGAAGGTTATTACACATCATTCCATATGGACAGCGGGTTAATCACTTTAAAAGAAGAGGATTCCCCCGCAACTCCTTTACATTCCACCACAGCTTTTACAAATTCCAGTTCGAATACTGTATTAACAGCTGAAAATGAATACGAGTTGTTTGGAAAAGGTTCCACCTCAACAACAACAAGCTCAGCTGGTACTGTGTGCACGACATTACGAGCTGCAGAAAGTAACAGATCCTTAATCATCGGTCCTGCAGTTCCACAACGGAAAAGTTCGTTATCCAAACATTCTAATAAAGATAACTCCCCGGAAAGTTCGTTGGAACGAGATTACGGCAGCGAGAAAACAGGAACTGTTAAACGAAGCCCTTCAAATAACAAGGCCACAGTCATTGCGGTCATCCACAAACAAACAAATGGAGATATATCTCCTGATAGTGGACACAATACCTCAAGTTCCCCGATCGAATCCATCAATAGTCCCAATGGAGTGCGAAGTTGTTCAGAGTTTGAATTTTCCGAGTCTTCAGATATGGAGGGAGCCGATAGAATTGAAAGAATTCGCGTTAAAACTACAATCAATTCCAGTAGAATTCCATCCATGTGCGTAATAACTCCATCTGCAAGCGATGACGAGAGCATAAAAGATATTAAGATTAATAATAACTTAGATACGTTAGGGTCTAAAAATGAGACTAAAACTAAAATGAATTTGCCTTTAAATGAGAACAATAATAATAATTTAACGGTGCAGCTAATTAATGTAAACCCACAGACTGGATATGCAACTATTGAAAATCATGCTTCAAGTGATATAAATAAAACTAAAAATTCGCACAGAGCTCCTTCACCAAGTGGAGGAACAATGACGGTGAAAGAAACTACACCCAATAAATCGCCACAGCTACAACCCATAATTAAAGCTACACTTCAACCCTTAAACAATATGTTTGGCAGATTAAAACTTAACTTTAGCAATTTAAAGTCTTCAGGGAAGTCTCCAATCAAAGCTTCTGATGAGGTTGATGTTAATTTAGATTGCGGCGAATATGTAACTATATCAGATGTTAAGAATAATAATGAAAAAGCGCCTTCAAATCTTATATACGCGAATGACGTGGTGAATCGTAATTTAAAAACGGTTTTATCTGGCAAAATCCTTGAGACTGAGTATATATCTCTTAACGAGCTTCCTTGCAATGAGACGGATAATAATCTGCAGAGTTCCACAGCGGACTCGTTAGAGAGGAAACGAAAAGGAGCTCGAGTGACCCTCAACGCCGAAGGAAAAGTAGTTTACAGCTCGGATAGTTTAAAGAGGCGCAAAGGATCCCACACGACGTTTGAACCAGGACCTTGCGTTAAGCCCGCAACATCCCCAAATCACAGTCCCCTGCCCACACACCGTACTCCGAAAATAGTGCGCCCGGTCCAAGATACTAAAGGAAGCAAATTCGACGATAGCCGGCCTCTGTCGCCACAATTAGGTAAAGTGGTAATTAAAGCATCATCTGGAACGTCTGAAATAGTTCGCATGCCCCCCTCAACCATAGTATGTCCAAGACCGATGTCCCCAAAGCCAAATAACAACGCCCGCGGCGCTTACGTCCACATGCAAGAACCGCGTTCGACTCCCGATGAAGGTAAGCATAACAAATTAAACCTCACGCGCAAAATAAAACGCAGCGAAAGTTACCGGATGGCCAACGCGCCGTTAACAATAAAGTCTTTCCAAAACAAATTGAACATCGAAGACCGAATCGAGAAAGAAATAGCGGCGGAACTTTGGCGGGAACGTATCAATTATCCGGCCACTGTCTCTCCGAAACTTTGCGAGAAACAGTGCCACTCGTTCCTGCAAGATTCTGCGCAGGAATACATTCTCTCCGCGCCGAGCAGAGTGATTATTCCCGCAGATAGCTCCCAGCATCGCGCCAGAATTTTATCCGTATCCACTGCAGACACAGAGATCTGGTAACTTTCCGCGAAAAATCGATAAATGAGAATACGCTCGAGGTTGTGATAGTGTGGAAGAATCATGTTTGGTAATGGGACATTTCCTTTCATTTCCTTTTCCTGTTTTGCTTGGTCATTGGCCATATTCATGTGTTAACTGCTTCGGTGATTAGAAACTAAAAATGTGTTAATTCTAATGAATATGGCTGATTGTACAATATTTTGATTGGCACAATGTACACGTGCATGGCGCACAAATCCTCGTCTTCCTTAGAGTTTTAGATTGTATATAAACATGTGTCAGTATTGTGATATAATCGTTTTTAAAAAAAAAATAGTAAGACTGAAAATTTAATTTTTCATAATTTATGCACCCATGCAAAATTCATGTTGTTTGTTTAATGTCGTAGCTTGTCCCTTTTTTGTTTGTAATATTTTATGCATGAATTTTGTGTGTGTTTGTTTCAAACGCGTTTTATGTTCCTTGTTATTTAATTTTTGTTGTAAATTAGTTGTAAATAATGTGTGCATGCCAATCTCAAATGTAATTTGCGTATTGTAAGAGAATACACATTTTTATGTACAGAACAATAAAAACGCAACTCCTTCAAGCACTTTAACTTCTTTGGGGGGATTTTAATTGATTTAGATGAGTCATTTTATTTATTTTTACAACTAAAAACACGGTCAGCTTTCTGACACACTCACACACACGTTGTGGACTAAGCATGAATCATATCGGTTGGTAAAGTGCATACACATGTTATTCAATATCGTCCTCACTATTGTATTCATTCTCTCCTTTGTAACACCATTTATTGTTTGTATATTCAAAGTGTGCATTTAGTTTGAAACTGTGTGTCGTACTTGTCCCGATTTGTCAACTGCACGGAAAATACGCATGGACTAGCACACGCTTTAATTTTCTGCTGCGAAACAAATCTTTAAAAAATATATACACAACTACCCCGTCAACAGGTGAGCTTATTCTTCAGATACACGCATGTTTTTGAGACATCCTGCATGCACTAATATAACACGTTTGTCTAGAAAAACATTAAGTTAATAATATTATCATGAATAATTATTTCATTTGCACTTAATTGAAAATTTGCTATGTTTTAAACACACTAAAGGCCGATTCTCATATACGCGACACTCAGCTACGCGACGTCGCGCGACTTCGCCTGTCAAATAATGATTACATTGTTTTAAATGGGCACGTTCTCACTATAGCTAAAACAATGTAATCTTTATTTGACAGGCGATGTCGCACGACGTCGCGTAGCTGAGTGTTGCGCATATGGGAATCGACCTTTAATATGTAAAAATATTATAAAACTTGTTATTCACAGTTATATTAATTTAATCATTTAACTCGGCTCGAGTTTCGACAGTTCAAGGTCATTTGCAAATGGCTTTTAAATTGATGTGTTTGGATATATATACAGGGTGTTTCATAACTGTGCTACAGAAATATTAGGGCGTGGTCTAGAGCCCAAAATAAGAAAAAAAAATTGTCAAAAAAAAGATGTGTCTAAAAACGCTTCATAACTGAGGTACAGCCCTTAAAATGGGATGGTCTCACACAATATTTTAGCTTATATCTCAGACGCAACTAATGATAATTGATTCAAATTTTGTGTGTGCTCGTTACTGGTCCGAACTACCGTTTGTGCTTATTATCGTCTTGATGGCCAACCAGTGGCGGTACATACGGGGAACGACCTTTATATTTTTGCAAATATTTTTTCCATCTGCACATTTAGCAAATGCTTGACTATAGTCCATTTTTTTTAAGAATGCAGTACAGGAAAGATAGGGCCTATTTGACTTTATTCTGTGATTGGCTTAAATCGAGGAGAAGTTCACACCGACAATATTTACTTCTCCATCTCTCTCTCTTCTCTCTTTCTTTTCACATACATTTCCAGCTGTTAGTTGTCAATGGCTGCCATGTCAGTTCACAATTATCATCTGATCTGTTTGTATCATTTATATTTCTTGCGTTTTTCTCCATTTATTTGTTTGTATTTTATTACTATTGTTGCCATTTGCTGTATTTAATCAATAATAATAAGATTTTTAATGAAACCATTAATAAATTACCAATTTTATATTCAAGTAACTATATTTGAATTTAGCGCCAAATTTTGTAACTAGTTTGAACATTTGTCATATTTTAAATCAGGTTTCTAGTTACTGCATTCTTAAGAAAAATGGACTATAGATGAAATTGTTCGCAAACTTAAAAGGTACGCTAACGTACGCTAAAGGTACGACAACAGTTTTCGAGTAAAATTAAAACGTATTTTTTTGGGGAATGATATTGTGATAAAACCAAACAAATCGCTACTATTTCTTTACTCCAAATTTACTATTTTTTGTAGCGTAGGTGCAAATTTAAATGTAATAATAAGAAACAAATCTTTGGAGCAGCTTTAAAATTTGACAGTTTGTGTCACTCCGTCGTAGAAAACTGTTAGTGTCACATTTCTTTGTAATTTCACTGATTGCTTTTACCGAGTACAAAGACATGCATCTCATGAGCATATATTAATTTCAACACCTAGACCGGCCAGTTATCACGAATTCCGACCACGACCACGAATTCCGACATCACGAATACCGACCAAAAGGAAAACAAAACAGGAAGATGTCGAAATATTAAAAAATAGCAAGAAAATGTAATATCCCTAGAAGGATTTCAATGAAACTTTTACCGAATGTGAGAATCCACAAGAAGTACCTTTTGACTAAATGTGAACGCTCCGCCTCCTATGGAGGTGGCGTGGGGGATTATTTTTGCTTTAAATGTTTTTTGCAAATATCTCGTCTACGCTTCAAAATATAAAATTGTAACCCAGATCGCCGTATGCAAGACGTCGGTGTCTACAAAAAAGTATTCTTTGCAAATTTAGCTAAATCATTCGATTTAGCCACAAAAGTAAAAAAAATTAAATGAAAAATATTTTTCCCCTCTTTGAATTTCGTTTCTCAATTTACATGAGTATAAATGGCCGCCTTGTTTTTTAATTTACATGAGTACAAATGGACGCCTTCGAGATGTGGGTGTATCGTAGAATTCTGCGGATCAGTTGGGTTGACAGAATAACGAACCTCTTCGTTCGTTATTCTGTCAATCCAACTGATCCGCAGAATTCTACGTTTTTTCTGAGAAGAATGGGAAAGAAGATCGAAGTCATGCCAAACATCAAGATAAGGAAGCTCTCTTACCTGGGACACACCATGCGAAATAATAAATACCGCCTACTGCAACTCATCATGCAAGGCAAGATCAATGGTAATAGAGGGCCGGGCAGAAGACGAACCTCATGGCTGGGGAACCTTAGACAGTGGAAAAATATGGAAAGACATCAGTCGAGTTGTTCCGTGCTGCTGTCAATAAAGTTATTATAGCGGGGATAATCGCTAACATTCGCTAGGCGGATATGGCACCAACAAGAAGAAGATAAATGGTCAGGTCTAGGTGTTGAAATTAATGTATGCTCGTCTCATGTATGGTCTGGATGACGGAAACGCAATTAAAGCAAAGCGACTTTACCAAGATTGTTTAACCTAGCCTTGGAGAAGGTGATAAGACGAACCGAACTAAGTATGAGCATCTTCGAAAATAGCGGAGCCAGACTGATTCTAGCGTATGCAGATGATCTAGATGTTGTGGGAAGAAATACAATTAGCGTGAAGGAAGCCTTTATAAAACTCGAAAAAGAGGCAAAAAATATGACACGAAACACAAGACAAGATCGAATTCGACAAAATATTACCATAGATAGTTAGAGTACAAGACACGTTACTACTCAATCGTTTTGAAAGAAAAATTCTTACGAAAATATTTGGAGCAGTCTGGGATCAACAAATGTTGCGTATAGGATGTATAGGATGTGCACGGACAACGAGGTATATGAACTACAGAATAGCCCAAGTATAGTACAAGAAATCAAGTCAAACAGATTAAGATGGCTCGGACATGTCCAGAGGAGTAATGACTCAAGGCTAGTTAAAATGGTCTGGGAAGAAACCCCTAACAACAAAAGACCACTGGGGCGCCCAAAGCTTCGATGGCGGGATAATATCCGCAAGGACCTTCAAACCCTCGGGGTGCTCAACTTTGAAGAAGCCACTCAGGATCCGAGAGAATGGAGGAGAATTGTTGAGGCGGCCAAGACCCACCCCGGGTTATAGAACCATGGATGGATGGATGGACTTTACCAAGATAGCTACCCTGATAGAAAAACGTTTGAGGCCGTCGATAGGCGTTTGAGGCACAAATCTGAAGAATGAAGCTGCTGGAGACCACTCTGTCTTCTGGACGTAGGAGGTGAGCTCCTTGAACAACTACTAGTAGGAAGAATCGGGCAGGAAATGAATCTGTCGTTGAAACAGTTCGGTTTTAGACCAGCTATTGACGCTATAAGAAAGGTGGTGGAAGTAGAGGAGGTTGCCAAAGCCGGAACACGGGGGACAAGGAAGATCTGTCTTCTTCTTCTTCTGTCTAACGCTCGACGTGAGAAATGCGTTCAAATCCTCAAGCTGGCAGAACATCATGGACGAGGCGACAGGGGCAAGGCTACCTCCCTACCGTCTCCGTATACTCCCGATATAAAATACCCGATAGAAAAACGTTTGAGGTCGTCGATAGGCGTTTGAAGCAAAAATCTCACGAATGAAGCTACTGGATTCAGACCAGTCTGTCTTGTGGACGTAGGAGGTAAGCCCCTTTAACAACTACTAGTATGAAGAATCAGATAGGAAATGAATCTGTCGGAGAAACATTTCGGTTTTAGACCAGGTAGATCAACTATTGACGCCATAAGAAAAGTGGTGGAGGTAGCGGAGGCTGCCAAAGACGGAACACGGATGACAAGGAAGATCTGTCTTCTTCTTCTATCTAACGCTCTACGTTAGAAATGCGTTCAACTCCTCAAGGTGGCAGAACATCATGGACGAGGCGACAGGGGCAAGGCTACCACCCTTCCTTCTCAGTATAATCCCGATATTAAATACCCGATAGAAAAACGTTTGGGGCCGTCGATAGGCGTTTGAGGCAAAAATCTGACGAATGAAGTTGCTGGATTCAGACCACTCTGTCTTCTGGACGTAGGAGGTGAGCTTCTTGAACAACTACTAGTGGGAAGAATCAGGCAGGAAATGAATCTGTCGGTGAAACAGTTCGGTATTAGACCAGGTAGATTAGCTATTGACGCCATAAGAAATGTGGTGGAGGTAGCGGAGGCTGCCAAAGCCGGAACACAGAGGAAAAGGAAGATCTGTCTTCTAATAACACTCGACGGGAGAAATGCGTTCAACTCCGCAGGGTGCCAGAACATCATGGACGAGGCGATAGAGGCAGGGCTACCACCCTACCTTCTCCATATAATCTAAAGCTACCTCAGGTACAGGAAAATTGTTATAGAGGCAGAAGAGTAGAGCACGAAATCAGCTGTTGTGCCGCACAGGGCTCAGTAATGGGCCCAACAGTATGGAACATCCTCTATGATGTAGTGCTCAGGCTAAAACTGCCCAAAGGAGCCAAGATATCGACCTGGTCATCTGTTTTCTAATAACGCTCGACGTGAGAAATGCGTTTAACTCCGCACGGTGGCAGAACATCATGGACGAGGCGACAGAGACAGTGCTACCACCCTACCTTCTCCGTATAATCCGAAGCTACCTCAGAAACAGGAAAATTGTTACAGAGGCAGAAAATAGAAGAGTACAGCACGAAATCACCTGTCGTATCCCACAGGGCTCAGTAATGGGCCCAACACTATGGAACATCCTCTATGATGTAGTGCTCAGGCTAAAACTGCCCAAAGAAGCCTAGATAGTTGGTTTTGCTGACGACCTGGTTATAATAATCAGCGAGATAATGGAAAATATAGTTTCGTGTAAGGCAAAGGAAGCAATGAAGCTGGTAGATGAGTGGCTGGAGGGAAAGGCCCAACACTATGGAACATCCTCTATGATGGAGTGCTCAGACTAAAACTGCCCAAAGGAGCCGAGATAGTTGGTTTTTCTGACGACCTGGATTTAATAATCAGCGGGAAAACGGATAATATAGTTTCGTGTAAGGCAAACGAAGCATTGAAGCTGGTAGATGGGTGGCTGGAGGGAAAACTGCAGAAACTAGCCCCCGAAAAGACTGAGGCTGTCGTAATTCCAGGCAAGAGACGGTTGTGTCCGGTAGTACTATAGATTGAAGATGTCACAATAACGCCCTAAAACGCGGTGAAGTACTTAGGAGTAGTCCTCGATAAAAGTCTGTTGTTCAGCGACGACGTCTCTAAAGGTAAACTTCCGAGCAAAGAGGCTCTTGCGTCACTAACGCAGCGTCAAAGCCGCCGCGACATAGCGATAGTATTATGCACTATGGAAATGTATGAGGCGCCATTAGAGCGCAGCGACATTGACGCGCTCAGCGTTAGTGCGTTAGTGTCGCTGCGCTCGAATGGCGCCTCGTACATTTTCATAGTGCATAATACTATCGCTATGTCGCCGCGTCAGTATCGCTGGGTTAGTAACGCCAGAGCCGCTTTGCTCGGAAATCAACCCTAAAGCGGCGGAGAAAGCGCAGAAAACGACCTCTTCGCTGGAGCGGCTCCACTGCGAGTAAAAGAAGGCTGCTCTGTGCGGTGGCCCACTCAGTGATGCTCTACGGAGCGACAGTATGGGGAAAACCGTAAGGCAAACAACAAAGAACAAACACAAGTACAACGGAAACTGGCTCTAAGAATCAGTAGCGCCAACAGGACAAGGGAAGCCATTCTCGTGATCTCTGGCATGCCGCCCATTAAACATCTGGTGACGGAAAGAACAAACACGTATATGGCAAAACTCCTTGAAACGATGTCAAAGAAAGAAGCTAGAAACAGATCGACTGATACGGTGTATAAGACCTGACAGGACGAATGGTACAACACAGAAAAAAGAAAGTGGACAAGGAGCATAATACCAGACGTACAGAAATGGGTCAGGTTATGAGGTGAATTATTACGTCACACAAGTACTCAGTGGCCATGGTTGTTTTCGCAATTATCTACATAGGATTGGAAAATCCACGGACGCTATGTGAGAATACTGCGGAGCCCAGGACAACGTGATTCATACCGTGTTTGAATGTGTACATTGGAAAGAGGCCAGAAAAGATCTACCAGAAACAACAAACCCAGCTGACTTCGTAGACAAAATGATTAAGACAGAAAAGAACTGGAGACAGAACTGGAAACAGAAACAGATTGAGACTGAAATTGTAGAGAGTGTAATTCGGCTAATCCTAACCCAGAAAGAGAAGCACGAAAAGGCCCGCCAGAAGAAAGAAAAGCAGGCAGGCAAAGAAAGATCTTAGCGGCTGACCCAATGAAGTTATGCGAAGAGCAGTCCCGTTGGGTTCACACAACATGAGCGAGGAGTTTTAGTTGGTAGGCTCAGCCAAGATTTCCTGAATCCAACACTAGTTCCTTTTCCTGTTCCTTTGAGGCGTTTGAGGGAAGACGGTCGATTGAAACCAATTGCGTTTGGGGCAAATAACCCGCAATCCTGATGTTGAAGAGCAGATCCTGCAGATTGTTGAAGCAAATCCAGCGACAAGTACTCAAAAAATTGCTGCTGCTATAGGAGTACCCCATGCGAAAGTTTGGCGTTTGGAGGTTTTTGAGAACCAATTGCGTTTGGGGCAAATAAGCCGCAATCCTGATGTTGTGGAGCAGATCCTGGAGATTGTTGAAGCTAATCCAGCGACAAGTACTCGAAAAATTGCTGCTGCTATAGGAGTACCCCATGCAAAAGGTTGTAGTTTTTGGCGAACCAATTGCGTTTGGGGCAAATAACCCGCAATCCTGATGTTGAAGAGCAGATCCTGCAGATTGTTGAAGCAAATCCAGCGATAAGTACTCGAAAAATTGCTGCTGCTATAGGAGTACCCCATACAAAAGTTTGGCGGGTTCTCCTCGAAGAGCAGTTGCATCCGCACTGCAATCAAAAAGTAGAGGCATTGACTCCAGCAGATTATCCTAATCGACAAAACTTTAATCGATGGCTGCTGCTTCATTGTGCCCAAAATCCTTTGTTTGCCAGTCGGGTGCTCTTCATAGATTAAGCAACCTTTGCACGAGATGGAATCATGAATTCCCATTAAATACAGGGCGGTCGAAAATCTTAATACTGTTATGGCGACAGCTCATCAGCAAAGATTCTCCATTAATGCCTGGTATGGTATTGTTGGCAATGTATTTATCGGTCCCCATATTCTACCAGGGTGGTTGAGCAGAGACGTTTTTCTACATTTTTTAATAGAAATTTTTCCAGGGTTGCTGGATGAAGTGCCTCTTCTAACTAGACGCCAAATATGGTTCATGCACGAACATATGAGGTTGGTATATATCGTTGATGAACAGACTATTTCATTGAAGATCCTTGAGGAACGGACTATATATCAATTATAGATCCTTATGGAAAACGGTAGGTTCTTATAAATCCTTGAGGAACAGACTAGATTGGTATATATCCTTGACGGACAGACTAAATTATTGAAGATCCTTGAGGAACAGACTATATGTGGTCTGTTAGAAAAGTATCAGACCTTTGGCCGGAAAAAAACTGGCATACCTGGAGCGTTGGACACCTAATCACCCTCAAAGTAGTATCCTTGGGACTCCACACACTTCTCCCAGTGGTGCCGCCATTGTTGGAAGCATTCCGAAAAAGGCGCTTTTGGAATCGACTTTAGCTCGGCAGTCGTTGCAGCCATAATGTCCTCTCTTGTCTGAAATCGCATTCCTTTCAATGACCTCTTGACTTTGGGCAATTGCCAGAAGTCGCAGGGGGCCATATCAGGAGAGTAAGGAGCCTGTCGAACCAGAGGAGTCTGGTTTTTCGCCAAAAAAATGTGAACCAAGTGCGAAGAATGTGCTGGAGCATTGTAGTCATTGTGATGGAGACGCCAATTTCCTGATGATCACAACTCCAGTCGCAATTTCTCGGATAGTCACACAACGGTCCGGCATCACCACAGCGTTCACTTTGGCAATGAAATGGTCATTTCGGCATATTGATGGCCGACCAGAGCGTGGCTCGCTTTCCACCGATGTGTGGCCGTCTTTAAACCAGTGGTACCACTCCTTAATTTGTGTGATGTTCATAATATCGTCACCGAAAACCGTCTGAATCTTCCGACTGGTTTCCACCTGGTTGTCGCCCAGTTTCTGCCAAAATTTGATGCAGTAGCGCTGCTCCAGTCGTTCCGTCATTTTAGTTGCATTGAAAAACCAACGAGACCACTACACACTACGTCACTCGAACACTGCTCGACAGCAACTGACGCTATCTAGAGGCGGGAAAAAATTCACTCATGCGCACGAAGGTTCAAGGTCATCCATCCATTCAAATCCATCAGGTTTTCAAAATGAAAAATAAGGTCGGATACTTTTCTAACAGACCACGTATATCAATTATAGATCCTTATGAAAAACGCTAGGTTCTTATCCTTGAGGAACACATGATATTGGTATATATCCTTGATGAACAGACTAAATTATTGGTGATTCTTAAAGAACAGACTATGTATCAATTATAGATCCTTGTGGAAAACGCTAGGTTCTTATAAATCCTTGAGGAGGAGGCTAGATTGGTATATATCCTGGACGAACAGACTAATTTATTGAAGATCCTTAAGGAACAGACTATATATCAATTATAGATCCTTGTGGAAAACGCTAGGTTCTTATAAATCCTTGAGGAACAGATGAGATTGGTATATATCCTTGAGGAACAGACTAAATTATTGAAGATCCTTGAGGAACAGACTATGTATCAATTATAGATCCTTATGAAAAACGCTAGGTTCTTATAAATCCGTGAGGAACAGATGAGATTGGTATATATCCTTGATGAACAGACTAAATTATTAAGGATACTTAAGGATCCTTGGGGAACAGACTATATATCAATTGTAGAACAGAAACTTATTCTTGAGAAACTCTTATAAATCCTTGTTTTTATAAATCCTTGAGGTGCACCTGCACATTTTAGCGCATTAGCGAGAGCTCACCTACATAACGCCTATCCATTAAACTGGATAGGTCGAGGGGTTCCAGTTGCTTCGCCAGCATGGTCACTCGACATGAACCCCTTGGACTACTTTTTTTGGGGGCACTTAAAAAACTTCTATGAAAGTCTATGAAACGGAACAACATCTTCGGAAAACATGCAAAGAGATTGAAAGATTGGCATGCACGAACGAAACACGCGATCTCTCCCAAGAATCATAGAAATCACGAGAGAGTTCAAACCAAGAACGTAGAAAATAGAAAACAAGGATGTGAAAGTCATAACCAACATCGACCACGTAGCAGAGGTATGGCGACAGTACTGTGAAGACTTCTACGCCGATAAAAGTCATCGTAAGGGAACAGTTCGTCTCAGATCCTTCACACAAGTAGAATAGGAACATCTTATAAGTTGAAGTTGCGCAGGCCATCAATATGCTCAAGAACAACAAAAGTACAGGGGAAGATGATATCAGTGTCAGAAATGCTAAAAGGTCTGTCCCCAAAAGGCATCCACTACTTGTGGGCAAGCCGGAACAAGGTATGGAACTCAGGGTGATGGCCAACTGACTGGAATAGATCTATCTTCATTCCACTGCACAAAAAAGGATCATGCCAGAAATGCAGTAATCTGGGTAAGTAACCTGGTGCAAGAGATCACCGGGACACCACTACAAGAAAATATAAGAACGGTGGCAGACAGGGGTAAATGGAGGAAGATCGCTAACTCCGCTATGAGAAAATAAAACGCCAGCATGGGATCACGACACTGCAGCCATGAAGTAAACGACTACAGATTGACGGAACGACTGGAGCAGCGCTACTGCATCAAATTTTGCCAGAAACTTGGCGACAACCAGGTGGAAACCATTCGGAAGATTCAGACAGCTTTCGGTGACGATGCTATGAGAGAAATTGCGACTGGAGTTGTGGTCATCAGGAAATTGGCGACTCCATCACAATGGCGACAATGCTCCAGCACATTCTTCGCACTTGGTTCACAATTTTTGGCGAAAAACCAGACTCTTTTGGTTCGAGAGATGAAACGGAAGAGGCGGATCTCGCAGAACTACAGCGTCGTGTGAAAAATGGATGTGCAACTGTTGAGGTCACCGCAGGAATTTTTGAACGTGTTCGAAGATCATTACTGCGACGTGCTGAAGCTTGTGTTGGGGTTAAGGGACGGCAATTTGAACAACTATTGTCAATTAACTACTACGTTTATGTGGTAATTGTGGTATTTATGTGGTTATTGTAATTCAGAACTGAAACAAAGATTTGTTTGTTTCCTTTGACTGGATTTTTAATATTTTTGTTATCATATCATTCCCAACAAAATACGTTCTAATTTTTTTCTCGAAAACTGTTAGAAACACAGAGTACCTTCTCAATTAGTTTTTGATTGCGAATAATCTCATCTAGTCTCAAGCATTTGCTAAATGTGCAGATGGAAAAAATATTTGTAAAAATACAAAGGTCGTTCCCCGTATGTACCGCCACTGGTTGGCTATCAAGACCAAAATAAGCACAAACGGAAGTTGGGCACCAGTAACGAGTACACACAAAATTTGAATTAATTATCATTAGTTGCGTCTGAGATATTAACAAACATGTTGTATAGTGCTACCCCCTTTTAAGGGCTGTACCTTAGTTAGGAAACGATTTCAGACACATCTTTATAGACACTTTGTTTCTTATTTTGGGCTCTAGAACACGCCCTAGAATTTCTGCTCGATATTTATGAAACACCTTGTATATACATACTCATCAATTTATAAATCACTTGAAAATGACCTTCAACTGTCGAAACTCGTGTCGTGTTAAATGTTTAAATTTATATAACTGTGAATAACAAGTAATATAATATTTGTAATTTTTTCAATTCAGTGTAAGTATGAATTACCAGGTAGTAATGGTCGCAACCATCCTATTCAATACATCATTTATCGTAACCAGAACGAAACGCATATTCATGCATTTAAAACGCTAAAACCTTTTAAATGCAACCGTAATAATTTTCAAATATTTTCAGGACGAGCACTTTCACCGTCTAATCCGCCTCAATACGCAATGCCTCCAGAACAAAACATGTACGGATTCCACAACCCAATTCTCGATGCCAACATCCTCGCGCAAAATTTTGAAAGAAATTGTTCAATCAAACGGAACACCCCGAGTTATAGCACTCTTCCCAACCGGAAACCGCAGTACGAGCAATTTCCGGAAAGATCTGTAACCCCAGATATAATGCGCGGACTCCATTCGAAGCAGTTCAACAGCATGGACAGACGCTACATTAAACGGGAGCACTTTAATAACGAACCTCTACACCAAAATCTAGGCATTCCTGTGCAAATGCCGCAAATCTATAAGAAAGATAATTCTCCGATGCGACCCAAATCGGCGGCAGACAGTTCTTTCAAGATTTCGCCGATAAATCCGATGAATTCAGGAGGATTTCACTCTTCAACGCCTTCGAAAGTACCTGATTTAAGAGCAGCCATTAATTTGGAACATAAAATGTTATCACCTAAAAAGTCGACGATGAGCAACGAGGAATTATACGCCGTTATCCATAAAAGTAAAAAGAAAATGAACATTCAAGCTAGCGATACTGATAGAGGCTCGCCTGCTCTATCTAACAACAGTCTAACACCAGTTAGCTCAGAAGGATCGCTATCCAGCAAAAACGTTAAACCAGAAAGCGGATATTTAGATAAATCAAAATCTAGATTAAGTTGGTCACCAAATAACGGAGAATACGTAGATTTCAGCACCAACATAGATAAAGTTCCTTTGGAAAGGAGCACTCGCCAAAGCTGGGCTTGCAGTGATAAAAAAGAAAGTCAAACATCTCGAATAGACTTTAAACGGTTACTACTAATGCATGGAAAAAATAAATTGCCTTCTAAAAAACTCTCCGCCGTCGAACAATTAAAACTCACCAAGCAATCCAAACCTACACCAACTTCCACAGCGGAAGTTAGTATTTTAGATTTGACTTCATCACCGAAAAACCTCCGCAATCGAAAAGTCGTGAACTCAAATTCTCCGAGTAGAACTCCAGAGAAACAAAGACCGATTCCTAAATTGCTCTCGCCAAGATCTCAGTGGAGGTTTGCCAATCCTAGAAGCGACGTCCTCTCTTCGACAATCCTAGAAGATTGCCATGAAGATGAGAGCCCCAACTCTTCAGGAGAGCGAAAATCTCCACAGGGAGCCGTTAGGAATATGAAACAAATGTTTGAGAACGAAGTAACAATGACTGCCACTCAAAGACTGCAAGCCCAAAGAGCACAATTTTTTAACCCAACAACAATTCAAAGTAAAAGCGAAGCTCAAACCGATAATAAAGCAAAACCCACCTTAGAAACAGCATTTTAATTTATTGTAAATATTGTTTATTTATTTGTCTAGTCTTATTTAATTTTCTATTTATTTCTGGGACCATTGGTTTATTGATTGTTTTTTATACACTTATATTTAACAAAAGGCCTAACTGTAAATAAAAACAAATTGTTTTAATTTATCTTTGTGAATTTGCAAAACCCCATTTTATCATTCATTGAAAATAACATATAGCCATTCTATATAAACCAAACACCAAAGAAAGGTTTTTTAATTGCAATTTATATGTTACGGTAAAAGTACAAAATCGGCAAATGTAAACATTTACCGGTATATGTATACATCTACCAATTTGATAGGTAAATGTGAGTTTAAATCTGAGATCAACTTTATATATCTACTTTTACCTGAAAATATATACTTTTTGTGTGTTGCAATATCACGTGTGTCTTGTTGGACATCCCATGCACTGTGTGTTAATGTAAACCTCTAACAATTTCCAACATTATGCATATGTACACATTTGCCGGAAATAATTAGTAAATGAAAGTTGAACTCGCATTTACCAACCAAGAAAATAAATGTGTACATATACCGGTAAATGTGTACATTTACCAAACTACGTACTTTTACCGTAACATATATACTCTGTCCGGCGAGAGAAAGCATCTCGTCTCGACGAGTTTAGCATTGTTCTGTGCGCGGTGTTTAGTTGTTCGTATTTGAAAAACTGACGCGTGTTTCTTAACTCAAACTAATCTGCGCGTACCTCGACGCGTCCCTTGTTCCTCACACCGCGGCGCAGTACAGCTGCATTCTCTCGCTGGACAGATTATAGATAAATAATGCCTTAAAACTATTGATATATGCAAAATAAAGTTATAAAAAAATCTTTATTGAGACAAAAAAATCATACATTCACACAATATTATATCAATTAGTTTTTCATTTGTGAAGGATTTACCATCGGCGGTCGTATTTGGCCCATGGGACCTATAGGTCCCATCGGCATCATGCCCATCATAGGTGGTCGCATTCCCATCATCGGCGGCATTGGCCCATGTGGCCCCATCATCATTGGAGGCATCGGTCCACCAGGACCCATACCTAAAAAAGCACATGCTAATTATAATCACATATATCAAATATTTATTAGAAATTATTGAATATAATTTAAATCAAATAATATTTCTATATAAGAAAATATTTTTACTACTCGAGATGAAAGGTTTTTTTTTTGCTTCGGTGTGATTGCTAACTCGCTGGCGCTCGTGAGAAAACTCCCACCTCACAAAAAAAAAACGCCTTTCACCGCTTGGTGTAAAATATACTATTGTACAAATATTAGGCCATTAAGTATGAAATGACCAATTTCAAACAAAAATTTTCTTTTATTATATCTTGACCAGGAAGGCAATTAATCAAGTATGTGCTAAAAGTGGCACAGTGGGAGGAGGTTCAGGTCCTACTTAGGGCTGTAGCACCCTTAGATTAGAGATGTGCGAGATTAGAGAGATGCAATTAGAGATGTATAGTATTGATACAGTTTTGTCATGTTAACTGTAATTTATTAATGCTGAAAGTTTGATAATGCTGAAGGAAGCCTGAAGAGAAAGTGGTGATCAAATCGCGAAAGGCATTTTCAACTGCATGTTGAGAATTAAATATTTGTCTGTGTAAGAAATGGTCCAATGCCCAGAAGCAATGATAGTTACTTGGTGCAAGGTCTGTGGAATACGTAAATGACGAAAGAGTTTCCAAGTTCAGTTCTTGCAGTTTGAATAACTTTATTCATGCATTATGTGGTTGAACATTGTCCTGTAAAAGGTTTGGTCTATCTGTATTCGACAATTTCGGCTCCTTAATTCCAAACTCCTTGATCATTACATCTTTCTGGATATAGTAGACATCTGCTGTAATTGATTGTTTTCATTATTATTCATCATCAGACAGACAAGACTAGACAGACGAGACTAGACAGACAAGACTAGACAGACAAGACTAGACAGACAAGACTAGACAGACAAGACTAGACAGACAAGACTAGACAGACAAGACTAGACAGACACGACTAGACTAGACAGACAAGATTAGACAGACAAGACTAGACAGACAAGACTAGACAGACAAGACTAGACAGACAAGACTAGACAGACAAGACTAGACGGACAAGACTAGACGAACAAGACTAGACGGACAAGACTAGACGGACAAGACTAGACGGACAAGACTAGACGGACAAGACTAGACAGACAAGACTAGACAGACAAGACTAGACAGACAAGACTAGACAGACAAGACTAGACAGACAAGACTAGACAGACAAGACTAGACAGACAAGACTAGACAGACAAGACTAGACAGACAAGACTAGACAGACAAGACTAGACAGACAAGACTAGACAGACAAGACTAGACAGACAAGACTAGACAGACAAGACTAGACAGACAAGACTAGACAGACAAGACTAGACGGACAAGACTAGACGAACAAGACTAGATGAACAAGACTAGACGGACAAGACTAGACGGACAAGACTAGACGGACAAGACTAGACGGACAAGACTAGACAGACAAGACTAGACAGACAAGACTAGACAGACAAGACTAGACAGACAAGACTAGACAGACAAGACTAGACAGACAAGACTAGACAGACAAGACTAGACAGACAAGACTAGACAGACAAGACTAGACAGACAAGACTAGACAGACAAGACTAGACAGACAAGACTAGACAGACAAGACTAGACAGACAAGACTAGACAGACAAGACTAGACAGACAAGACTAGACAGACAAGACTAGACAGACAAGACTAGACAGACAAGACTAGACAGACAAGACTAGACAGACAAGACTAGACGGACAAGACTAGACGAACAAGACTAGACGGACAAGACTAGACGGACAAGACTAGACGGACAAGACTAGACGGACAAGACTAGACAGACAAGACTAGACAGACAAGACTAGACAGACAAGACTAGACAGACAAGACTAGACAGACAAGACTAGACAGACAAGACTAGACAGACAAGACTAGACAGACAAGACTAGACAGACAAGACTAGACAGACAAGACTAGACAGACAAGACTAGACAGACAAGACTAGACAGACAAGACTAGACAGACAAGACTAGACAGACAAGACTAGACAGACAAGACTAGACAGACAAGACTAGACAGACAAGACTAGACAGACAAGACTAGACAGACAAGACTAGACAGACAAGACTAGACAGACAAGACTAGACAGACAAGACTAGACAGACAAGACTAGACAGACAAGACTAGACAGACAAGACTAGACAGACAAGACTAGACAGACAAGACTAGACAGACAAGACTAGACAGACAAGACTAGACAGACAAGACTAGACAGACAAGACTAGACAGACAAGACTAGACAGACAAGACTAGACAGACAAGACTAGACAGACAAGACTAGACAGACTAGACAGACAAGACTGGACAGACAAGACTGGACAGACAAGACTGGACAGACAAGACTGGACAGACAAGACTGGACAGACAAGACTGGACAGACAAGACTGGACAGACAAGACTGGACAGACAAGACTAGACAGACAAGACTAGACAGACAAGACTAGACAGACAAGACTAGACAGACAAGACTAGACACACAAGACTAGACAGACAAGACTAGACAGACAAGACTAGACAGACAAGACTAGACAGACAAGACTAGACAGACAAGACTAGACAGACAAGACTAGACAGACAAGACTAGACAGACAAGACTAGACAGACAAGACTAGACAGACAAGACTAGACAGACAAGACTAGACAGACAAGACTAGACAGACAAGACTAGACAGACAAGACTAGACAGACAAGACTAGACAGACAAGACTAGACAGACAAGACTAGAGAGACAAGACTAGACAGACAAGACTAGACAGACAAGACTAGACAGACAAGACTAGACAGACAAGACTAGACAGACAAGACTAGACAGACAAGACTAGACAGACAAGACTAGACAGACAAGACTAGACAGACAAGACTAGACAGACAAGACTAGACAGACAAAACTAGACAGACAAGACTAGACAGACAAGACTAGACAGACAAGACTAGACAGACAAGACTAGACAGACAAGACTAGACAGACAAGAGTTCTCGCTCGACGCTCGAAGCGAACGGTTGGCGGTGAGATAGTACGCAGCAAGTGTGAAAAAATGAAATTAAGAATAATTAAATAAATACAGTTGTATAAAGTATTATAAATATGATGAGAGAATTGCGGTCAAACACCCTCTCAACAAAGCAAGAGGATAAGATCCCAGCATATTTTTTGTGTGCCAAGTTCAACAATTTAATATCTACAATAGTAAAAAGGTAGGTGGAGCCACTATTAAATAAAATCAAAGACCTCACCTGTTCCTGACTTCATAAAATATTTACACGATAAGAAATTTACCACTGTAATGTGTAAACAACTAAGGTCTAAACATCCGGATGAGTACTCTTCCTTTAAAATATCAGTACCGGCTGATGTATATGATAATCTAAGAAAACTGTATTTATGGCCTAAATATACATGTCTCCACCATTATTTTTTCTTAAACCAGGAAAAAACGAGGGAGAGGATGTAAAAAATGTGGACATATACACCATAAGACAAAGAAGACAATAAGAAAATCTAATGAAATAATACCCAAAAAGATACAAAATATTGAGTTAAGTATAATAAGCCTGAATACTAAAAAAAAAAAAAAGTTACAACTAGCCTATCGGCTGACTAAGAACACTTACAATAAGAAATGCCTGTCACGCAACCTGAAACTCAAGCACCATACTTCAGTCTTACGACCAGAAGCCCTAAATGCCATGGAGTGTCTTTCCTTGAACCGAAGGGGTCTAATAGAGAAATTTGAAATCAGAGAGAGGAGAATCCTCAGGAAGATCCTAGGCCCGGTAAAGGAAGATGGGGAATTGATGGGGACTGAGCTCTACGAACATATTGAGATGCTCTCTGACTGTGCAAGGAAAAGAAGGGTAGCTTTCTATGCCCACATTGCAAGATTGCCTCCTAACCAACCGTCCGTTCATCTTCGAAACTTTTTACTTTTTTGGCAAAACAAGAAGCTTCGTACCACTTGGTTGACAGAGACCGAGAAGGATATTAAAGACAACAGATCAGGGAAATAACAGGAAATAACAAAAACAGACAGTCTGTGAGACGCACCCTAAAGGAAGTCCGTGGATTTCAGGAAAAACCTCGAAGGAAAGGTACCCCCTGGACAGAAGAGAGAAAGGAGTTACACCGGCAGAAGATGCGACAATACTGGGCAAAGGTCAAAGCCCAACAGTTGAACAAGCGGGGTCCAAAGTAGGCCTATTCGAAAGAAGAAGAAGAAGAAAGCCTGAATACACAATCGATAGGGAATACAGTAGAAAGGATTGAATTCACGAACACAACATACAGTGCGAATTTTTAATCATAAGCGAACATTGGAAGAGTGAAGAACAGCTGAATACAATAAAAATAAAGTAAATTTCACCTGGCCACATATTTCTGCTGAGAGAAGGGAAAGCATGGCGGGATCGCCATTTACAGCCATGGCAGAAATTATAAAATTAGATCAGACATAAACCATCAAGCGGAAATATCGATATTTGAATGAGTAGCATTGGAGACATCGATTAATAAAAACGAGGCAATAATTATTGGAATATACAGAGACAAATTGAGAAAATATTCAGGAAAAAGTTGCATACGTTGCTGACCAAGATTATTACTGAGAATAAGCTCATAATCATAGCTGGGGATTTCAATATAGACATTTTGAAAAGTTCAAAAAATAATAGACAATTTATATCACTCCTACAGTCATATAACATACATTTAACAATAAAAGAAAGCACCCATCTTAGCTCGAACACTTATATTGACAATATTGCAGTGTACACAGACAAGACCTATAAAGCTGATGTGCAAAATTATTATATATCCAATCACTTCGCCTTACGGATTACTTTTAAGTCTGAAGAAATTCAACCAGTCTTTCGCCACAGGAGAAACTTTAAGGAGGAGAACCTAATGAATTTTAAGGAAAATCTGGCCATAGAAGAGGGGGAGGAGGTTTACAGCAAACCCAACACAGATGTTGACGGACAGTGGAGCAATTTCATCCAAACATTGAAAATCCAATTCAATGATTCGTTCCCCTTGGCAGTTATTAACAGAAAGCAAACAAAAAAAAATATCTTCATACATCCAAATCTTAACACGCTCAGAAAGCAATTGGAACTGCTACAGATCCTAAGCCGGGCAAATAATGAACTAAAGAGAAACTATAACCAAGCCTGAATAAAATACAAAAACTTATTAAAGCAAGCCAAGAGGATACATTACCAGAAGAAAATTAAACAGACAAGACTAGAAAACTAGACAGACAAGACTAGACAGACAAGACAGAATGAGGTACAAATACACTACGCATACAAGCACGTTTCTGTGCTGGTATGGGTAAGATGCGTAACAGGCGTCGTATCCAGCGTAGAGGACCTCTGATCATCTACAACAAGGTTTGCGTCGCGCTTTCCGTAACAGTTCGGCATTGACTTGATCAAATTGAGCAAGTCGAACTTGCTGAAGCTCGCTGCCGGCCGTCATGTTGGACGTTTTTAGCATCCCGAGCGAATCCGCTTTCGAAAGGTTGGACAAGCTTTTCGGCGGCTGGAACAAATCCTCAGGCTAAAACCTTCCACTACCCAAAATGGCCAACACCAACTTGTCTAGGTTATTGAAGCCTGACGAAAACAAGAAGGTCCTCCGCGCTCCACAAAAGAAGGTTGCACATAGTGGACGTCGTCTCAATTCATTGAAGATCGCCCACGCTATGTTGAAACTCAATAGGCAGACCATCCAAAAACGCACCAACTTGAGGGAAGAAGCTTTGGCCAAGAAACGTGGAATTACGCTTCCAGAAAGTCATCCAGCAATTAGGTCTGTTAAGTTGCAGGCGAGAAGGGCGATTATTTTGTAAAATAAGAGGGGTAGGGCCCATGAAGGCAAAGAAGTCCAAGACAACCAAAGAGGCTGCCAGGGAAAAAGAAGGTTGTACATAGTGGACATCGTCTCAATTCATTGAATAGCGCCCGCGCTATGTTGAAACTCAATATGCAGGTCATCAAGAGGCAGGCCATCCAAAAACGCACCAATTTGAGGGAAGAAGCTTTGACCAAGAAACGTGGAATTACGCTTCCAGGAAGTCATACAGCTATTAGGTCGGCTGAGTTGCAGGCGAGAAGGAGGGATTATTTTTAAAGATATGAAGGGTAAGCCCAAGACATCCAAGGAGGCTGCCAGGGCAAAAGAAGGTTGTACATAGTGGACGTCGATTCAATCCATTGAAGAACGCCCGCGCTATGTTGAAACTCAATAAGCAGGTCCTCACGAGGCAGGCCATCAAAAAATGCACCAATTTGAAGGAATAAGCTTTGGCCAAGAAACGTCGAATTACACTTCCAGAAAGTCATCCAGCTATTAGGTCGGCTAAGTTGCAGGCGAGAAGGGTGATTATTTTGAAAAATAAGAGGAGTAATCCCATGTAAGGCACAGAAGCCCAAGACACCCCAGGAGGCTGCCAAGGCAAAAGAAGGTTGTACATAGTGGACGTCGTCTTAATCCATTGAAGAACGCCCGCGCTATGTTGAAACTTAATAGGCGGGTCCTCAAGAGGCAGGCCATCCAAAAACGCACCAATTTGAGGGAAAAAGCTATGGCCAAGAAACGTGAAATTACGCGTCTAGAAAGTCATCCAGCTATTAGGTCGGCTAAGTTGCACACGAGAGGGAGGGCGCTTGTTTTCAAAGATAAGAAGGGTAAGCCCAAGAAGGCAAAGAAGCGCAAGACACCCAAGGAGGCTGCCAGGGCAATAGAAGGTTGTACATAGTGGACGTCGTCTCAATCCATTGAAGAACGCCCTAGCTATGTTGAAACTCAATAGACAGGTTCTCAAGAGGCAGGCCATCGAAAAGCACACCAATTTGAAGGAAGAAGCTTTGGCCAAGAAACGTGGAATTACGCTTCCAGAAAATCATCCAGCTACTAGATCGGCTAAGTTCCAGGCGAGAAGGAGGGCGTTTATTTTCAAAGATAAGAATGGTAAGCCCAAGAAGACAAAGAAGGCCAAGACACCCAAAGAGGCTGCCAGGGCTAAAATCAAGAAGTAAATGTGACACAGTTCATTCACAGGCTTTAAGTTTGATGTTGTGGTTCCAGGTTATATTAGCCATAAATTAAAAAAACGAAATGACTAGACAGACAAGACTGTTAAAAAGTGGTTTGGGGGAAGCTCTCACTAAGCCCCCTAATCATGTTTGGCTTTTAGTATGCGCCACCCCGGTATCCCATATTTTGCATTCATTAATGTGGGCAGCCCAGACAGTTAGTGAAAACCGCCCTAGTTGTCGCCTCCCCGACCAGGATTCGATCCCGGGTCTCACGCATTGAAAGATATGTTGTCAACTAAACTACCGAGGAGGACAGACAGACAAGACTAGACAGACAAAACTAGACAGACAAAACTAAACTAGACAGACGAGCTGATTTCCTTCAAAAACTATTTAGAAAATAACCTTTAGACCATAGATGGGGGTCCTCCTCAGTAGTGCAATGGACAACAAACCCGCCTGACAAGCGGTAGACTGGCGTTCGATTCCACGCCGAGGAGGCATTTTCAAGCAGGGCGGCACTAACCATCCGGACTGCCCACCCTAAAGGAATGCGAAATATGCGATACCGGGTTGCTATCGCCAACAGCCAAGAGGGAAAGGGGGTTTAGTGATAGGTTCCACCAAACCACAATAATGAATAATAATTTTTGTTTTTAAAAGACGATGAATAGGGAACTGCTGTGCTACACACTGTAGAAAATCTGAAATTCGCGACAGTTTCATCTGTATACTGCCTAATGTCGCACCAAATAATAAAAATATCTGGCCCCATCCTTCGCATATGCCCCACCCACCGAAGTCTTCAAAGTATGATGTATGTTGCAATATTGGCTTCTTTGAAAATCTGGTACAGTTCATAGTTAAATTAAATTCTCCATACCCCTTCATCCCAAATTGGCCCAAAACTCCTCCTGACATTCTCTCTTTCAAAACAGTTCAGCTTTATTATGGCAGATTTCTGTTTGAGCATCCATATGAAATATCGAGACATAGGATATCAAACTTGGTGTTTCAAATAATTGAACATTTCATTCATAATAATTTAATAGCTTCATGCATATTTAGTAAATGAGAGATGGGACCCACTACAAGAGATCAAGAGTAGAGTAGAACAAGCAAGACAGGCATTCAACTAACTATGTCCATTGCTATGGGATAAAAACCTAAATTCAGAAATCTGGCACAGAAAGGTTAAATGCTACGTTTACCCAGTCCTACTGTATGGAGCGGAAACCTGGATGAAAAAAGTAGCATCCATTAACAAGATCGAGGTGTTCGAGATGTGGACACATGCTTCGTATCCCATGGGTGGACCTCATTACCAATGAGGAGAAGGGTGCTGAGAAGGGTGGGGAGTGGACTCATTATTATTCAATACTATAAAGCAGTGCAAGATCTGGTATCAGGGTCACATACTAAGTTATTTTTTTTTTTTTTTAAATTTTGGTCTGATGTGAATGCCAGGTTTGCCAATCACTGTCTGCATTCACATTTACTTATAGGCCCAAAAACCTGTTGTTATTGTAAATTGTGCTAATTACTATTTTTCACATTTGTCTTCTGGTACAAATATGGCCGGCACTGGGGATAGAACTCGGGACCTCTATACTTGTTAGTTAGCGTTCTAACATGAGGCCACGGGCGTCACCACTACACCACTCGTGCCGGCAAGTGGACACATTACTATTCAATACAATAAAGCAGTGCAAGATATGGTATCTGGGTCACATACTAAGTTAATATATTAATTCAATAAACGATAATTTGCCAATGCACAAAGGTGTAAGGCAACAGAAGATGACATATTTATTCAGAGCACTGTAGCAGTACAACCTGTATAACTAACAAATGTATAACTTATATGCTGAAAAATTAGAGAAAAAACAAGAGAACCATAGATTGTAAAAATAATAAATGTAAATATTTACCTGGAGGCATCATTCCAGGTGCACCAGGACCTGCAGGTCGTTGTCCCATTGTTAGTTGTGCTGGTGGTGGAATGGCAACGCCTTTGCCAGGCGGTGCGAACGGATTGTTTGCAATTTTGCCAGCTTTGAAGGCAGCCGTTGTGGCATCAATAAGATGCTGTGCTTGCTCTTCCATCCATTTCTGGTAATAGAATTTCACATTGTCCTTATGCTTCCTGCCTGTGCAGTGTGTTTTCCTTACACTCGGAGAGTCGTGTGTTAAATAGGTGTCACAGTAATCACAATAATATTTTGGCATTCTTATAGGTTATGCGTGAAATTAAGTTTTTGAATATTGTTAAACGACTTTACCTAAAGATACCTAGCATTTACTAACGGTATTGGGCACTATACTTGTTTAAACTTAAAGTATATTTAACATTAATAAACAACCCTATTCGTACAGATTACTTAAAAACGCTCTTAGGTGTCAGTTTTAGTAAGCAGTGGTAACAAAACAATAGTTTCCTGATCAGCGCCTCTGTGGTACAAATTGAACTATAGTAAAACAGGCAGTGGCGGGTATACAGTTTGACATTGAACGAATTTCTCCTTTCAAAAGTAGATTATATTAGATTATATTATTAGGTAGAGCAATCCAGGAAGATTTATGGAGAGACAAGAGAGTTTGGCGATCGAAATGCGGGATGCGGCAGAAGCTGTAGGACCCCCTCTTATATTATATTATTAGGATTATTTTAGAGCAGATAAATGCAGAATACCACAGTTTATAGTTATAAAGTTTTATAGTTATAAAAACTACAGTTTATAGTTATAAAGTAGACCCTTCATACAATTTATTCAAATTATTTTTTGCAACGCCTATGTACTTCCACCGCAATTTGCATGCGCAGACGAATAGGTGTGAAGGTGCAGACAAGCCTGCCTCTACTTCGTTTCTTACAAAGCCTTGCCTCTTACAAAGAGATACGCATTCGCACTAAATTGTGAAAATTGATTTAGTTAATGTATCCATCTTAATTAGAACTGTACGTCCCGGTTTGTTGTAACAAAAACTAAGGTAGTAATCTCAACGGTAATTTTTTAAATTTCAGCGCGAGGAATGTCATCCGTGTTTTCAAAGTTTTAAAGTTTTTCAGCCACTGATTTGTTTACACTTTGACTGTCAAATTTTTTTGACAGTGGCGTTTAGATACTTGTCTCTGGTGGCGTTGTAAGTTGTAATCTGTCCGCTTGTAGATCTCGACCGTTTGTTTTCTGGTTTGTTTGTAGATCTTATTTGGTAATTGTTGGAACAAACCTGTAATATGGCTGCAGCTGATGAAACATTCGAACAGGTAATTGATGTTATAAATTTATATTATTTCTCCTTTGCCTAATATTCCAATAATATTAAGGAACTTAAGAATAGTTTCCCTTCAAAATCATCTGCAAGTGAGAAATGTGAACATAAGTGAGTGGACAACTAGCAGGTGACTTCATGCTTCTGGATTATCTTTTTGAACTAGAGCTACTGGACCGCTGCTTTCCCATGAGTACTGGATTGCGTGGTTGAATTTGGCATGAGAACACTTGCCTTGGACAATAGGGCGTTGGCGTTGCATATTGTTTTCCGATGAATTGCAATGCTGTCTTATGGGCTCAGATAGATGAGTAACAGTGTGGCTACAACAAGGTGAGCATGCTGAAGCATGTATTGCCGAGCGACTTCCTTTTGGCGGAGGATCAGTTACGGCATGGGGAGTCATATCTTTTGTCACTTGCATAGAGTTAGTCTTTATTGAGAATGGGACGTTGAATATGCATAGGTATCTAACAAAGATTCTAGACGACCATGTTTTGAGACGACACAACATTTATTTACGGCCCTACACTGCTCGGATAATTACTGAGTATCTTGACGAGTGTCAAATATAATACATATTACACCAATTTTTACGTATAGTTAAAGCATCATTCAATTTCCAACTTTGTTTATAACATTAATATTTCAATCATATTCTTGTAGTAATTATTTTTTTTCTAATTTTAGTTCGAAGAAGAAGATGGAGGAGATAATATGATGCTTTGTAGTGTTGGCAGGAAAAGGATGTTCAGCAAAGAGTTGAGATGTATGATGTATGGCTTTGGAGATGACCAAAATCCTTACACGGAAAGTGTCGATATAATTGAGGATTTGGTTATTGAGTTCATTACAGAAATGACACATAAGTAAGTTTCCTATTAACCGTTAAGGTCGATTCCCATATGGGCGACACTCAGCTACGCGACATTTCCTGTCAAATAAGTTTACATTGTTTCAAATAGGCAAATGGCGTAACCATAGTGAGACCGTGCCCATTTAAAACAATGTAATCATTAAAATGAGATGTTATGGTTTGAACCAAATATTAATAGAATTGAAAGTAGGAGTTTATCTCTACGATATCTTCAAATCACAATAAGATTTGAAGATATCGTAGAGATAAACTCCTACTTTCAAATGTAATCATTATTTGACAGGCGATGTTGCGTAGCTGAGTGTCGCGTATATGAGAATCGGCCTTTATTGTCATACTACCAAGTAGTAGTAGTTAGTCATCCTACGCCTAATTACTTCCGGTTTTCTCTTATTTTCCATGATCGCATCACTATGATGCATTGTTGATAATAAAATAACAGATTTTTCTTTTTTTTTGGAACGTAACACTAACGTGAGATTTTTTGTAAATCGAAAACTTGTTGAAAATTGTTCTGGAGAACGTTTCACCTGAAAATTGGGGGGGATAAATATCTAATTTTTTTCGTACCGTTCCTTAATTTCCTGTTCGCTAATAGTGAGACCAGAACTCTCAAACTCAGAGCCAATTGTTTTGTAGTAAAAAATTGTGGCATGTTGCGTTTCTATTTGTACCGTAATATAGAGGTGCATACATAAATCTTGTACGATATTTTCACCCAGGTTGGTGGCACCTTAATTTCCTAAATATGGAATTCCTTTTAGTGGGTTTCAGAATCGTTTAGCCAATATATTTTAATTCCAAATTTTTCTGGTTTTTACGGCATGTATTGCTTGAATGGACATTTTCCGTCAAAACCAAACAATTGCTCATCTACAGTTAGATTACATGATGGCATGTAGAATTTTCCAAAATTATTATTTATTCGATCCCACAGTTCTCTAATAGGTGCAAGTTTATCCTTTGCGCACCATTGTGATCTTGATTCTTTTTCATCAAATCTAATAAATTTGCTAAATTTCGTGGTATCTGTTCTTAGAAAAAGTTGCTCGAAAAATTGGCGGTCCATATTTTTTGCTGCATAGACGGTCAATCCTCACATTTGCAGATTTCAGATACCCAACAGTAAACAATATCACAATAAATGCATAGATCTCGATCATATCTACGGTTGAACAAGATCATATCTGGTTTCCACGGTTTTTTGTTTTGTTTTTCTCTGTGTACTCTAACAGCCTCTTTATTGGTCATCTTTGTAATCTCTCTCCATGGCTGTACATCCCAAGATTGGGCCTTGGCCTCCTCCCATGGCCTACACTTGTGCTTGGTGTCTTGATCTTATACAGAAGTGTAGGAAGCTCTTACAGTTTTTAACATGGTTTGCGAGCCACTATTCGGGGAGGTTCCTTCTCCCACGGCCTACACTTGTGCTTGGTGTCTTGATCTTAGACACAAGTGTAGGGAGCCCATACAGTTTTTAACATGGTTGGCGAGCCACTATTCGGGGAGGCAAACTTTTATTGTGATGACTTGCCAAACCCATCTACAGGAGAATGGTAGCTTATTTTACCATGTCCAGGATTTCAACCTGGGACTTGCGGCTCCGAAGTCTTGACTACTAGGCCACCACCGCCTCCATCTCTGAAATTGTCGATACTATATTGTCTGGAAAAAGTAAACGAAACGCATCCACAGGATCTTCAATTGTAGTGCCTGGCGGTAAAATCACTTTGTTGGCGGAACCTCTAGTAATATTAAGTCCTGGAGTTCTTCCAGAAGTTTGAGGAGAGCAGTACCATACACTATGATCATTTACTTGGGCATGTGTGCATTCATCTGACATGCCTGGTATTTCTTCATTACTTATTGGTAATTCCTATTCACTCTCACTATCTCTATGGAAAGACTGACATGATCAGAAACTTCTTCTGATCATGTCAGTCTTTCCATAGAGATAGTGAGAGTGAATAGGAATTACCAATAACTCTAATTCACCTCTTCGATTCACCTGAATCTTGGATTTCTGCTAGCAGAAATTTCAGAGGTTTCAGCATTCAATAGTTTATACTTATTTTTATAAATATCTGAAAAATTAAATATAGGAAAACAATGTAATAGTATATTGCGTAACGAGAGTTGTAAGAAGCATATTGCGTACGAGCGGAACAGTTACGCAATTGATGCAATAATTGCCTTACAACTCGAGTTATGTATATACTTTATCTACGACCACACTAGTTTGTTTCTGTTTAATAAGAAAAATATCTTTGATATAACAATTTTATTTCTTATTAGGTACATATATAACTCATATATAACTGTTACTCGATATTGTTTAACTTGATAGAAATGAAAAACATTCTTAATGGTTACATACCATATTATTTAGTATTTATTTGAGTTAAACTGAAATAAGAGTGCTCATAGATATAGGCAATCCAATGTACGCAATGTCAATTTTCGTTAGTTTGAATTGTGGCACGAGGGGCGCTGAACGTATGAGTACGTAATAGCAGCTCTCAACGCAACGTAAACCAAACGCACGTGTGTCTTATCAATCATAACTTATCATTAATCGCGGACACTTCGCGTAATGTTACATACGTGTGTGTTATGATGTATTTACATAGTCCACGAACTGTACAATAATGGGCATTTACAATAGTGGTCGTAGATAAATATATAAAATAAATAATATTTCATAGCAATAATAACAATATAATAATATATGTCCCTATTTCTTAACTGTGATTTGGAACTGGAACGTATTTTTATTGTTGACTTGTTTGTTGCGGTTCACTGTGACTGTAATGTAACTATTACTTTCCAATCTGTAGGACCCGACAGTATTTATATCCTCATTTTAAATTTTCGGCTTAGATTGTAAAATATCCATTACGATAATTTGTTTGATTGTTTCACTGGAAAAGTAGTGTTATCTTCTTATATCATTATTATAATCCAATTTCTGAAAGCATGTTTCCACCAGTGTCCACACCAGTGCATGTCTAGTGTTAACTTTATCGCTTCCAATTTATTGGTAGTTGGCACAAGCGTACCAGCCATCAATCAGACTATGGTACAGCAATATGGTTGCTATCTCGTTTTGATTTCGGAAATTTCATATATATGATAACCAGAGGAGTTGATATCTTTATATGATAACCAAAGGGTTTGATGTCTTTATATGATAACCAGAGGGGTTGATGTCCTTATATGATAACCAGAGGGGGTATGTCCTTGTAATTCCTATGTCCATGATCAGCGCCGTCGTTTCACTTTTGAAGCCCCGGGCATATATATTGAGGTGGGGCCCAAAGTAAATAAAAAAAGTGAATAAACAAATAAATTCTTTAATTTTTAATACATACAAGAAAGGAACATATGTATAGAAGAAATATAATATAATAATAACCTTTATTGATTATTAGGTGATTAACCTATTCTTGGAAGGGCTTGTCTTGTTTTTAAACCTAATCCGTGGCCTGATGACACGCTGTCGCACCAGGCTGCTGCGACCGGTAGAAGTCTAGCGGAGTTTTTTGTAAAAATTGTGAAATTTTTAAAACAATGATTTTTTTAAAACTATTTTTATATCTTTCCATAGCAGTAGGAGATTACCAAAAGGCGTTTCCTTGAAAAATGGGCACTTGTTTTAATGAACGATAATTTGTAGGGCTATGGAAATAGGAAGGACGGGACGCGTTCAAGTAGAAGATATAGTATTTTTGGTAAGGAAAGATGCAAGGAAATACGCAAGGGTCAAAGATCTATTAACTATGAATGAGGAGTTGAAGAAAGCTAGAAAGGCTTTCGATGAAGTTAAATATGCAGGTAATTTAGCGAAATGAAGTTTAGTTTTTTATAACTTGCATGTGATTTGTTTTGTGCAATCCGTCTGGTACTTATTTTTAACTGTAAGCATATTTTAGTCATTATTTTTGTTTGTATTTTTTTTCTTTTATTGAGTAAAAACAGAGTATTTTTTTTATTGAATTAAAGTATTACTGCCTGATCCCTTACAAAAGTGTGTGCTCGGTAATTAAATAAAAGCATTTAAGGTATGCATACTTTTTTTACTCTTCTAATCTGCTTTGCATGTTATTTGCTATGATATTCATGTCATGTTTATATCACCATATATCAGTGCTTTTGTGCAAAATTATGTTTATATTACCATATATCAGTTTTGCGTGCAACCCAACATATATGTTTTTATTACTCATGCGGGACAAGTACTATTTTGGCGCCTGCTTTTTAGTGCGACAAATGACTGTTAGTCAATTCAATTATTATTATAAATTATGCTTGACGCACGTAAATTTTCAATAAAAATCGAATGGGTAAAAAAAAAACAATCAAAATCGATATAAAAAAAGTGACGTGAAAGTGACAGATTTTTTTTTTCATTATGAAATTGAAATTAAATAGAAAGTTTTAGAATGAGTATACATTCTATGCTGATACCGAAGACTGATGAGAACTCTTATGACGAATCCACACTGCCGGAGATATAAGCAAATATAGAAAAAGCAAATTCCTCATTTTTGATTATTTTTTTTTGTTGGCCCCTGGACCCCAAACTTTTAAGATACGTTCCTTTGCATGAGTAATAAAAAATATTATCTGCAACTCGTGCGGTATTGTCTTGCCCACGAGGACGAAATTTCGCTCTCGTGTGCAATTGCTAACTTGCCGCACTAGTTGCACAATATACTATTGTAATACAGCAACTCAATTGTTTACAAGAAATTTAATCCTTTCAGGCATGGAATTTTAGATAATTTATTAAACCATGAATATTTACATTCGCGTGAAGTTGGCCACCGAATTTTTGAAAAAAAAAATATTTTTTTGAGTTCTGGCAAGATTTCGAGTAGTTCTAGAATGCATACTTGGAAATTGCAATAGCTCTGGAGAATTTTGGGCAGAAATCGAGAAAAACTATTTGGGGGTCAACTTCGCCCAGCCCCCTTTTTTTAAAGGAAAAAGAGTTCTGGTTTATTAACAGTTCTTTATAGAGAGTTCTCAATGGGTAATGCATATATACTGTCGAGCATTACATTAGGGTCACTCCATAATTCGAAGTTATTTTAGAAATTGTTAGAGTTTTTAGAGGCGGAGTTTCGGGCAGACCGCGACCGCCTTCTTAAGCCGCCACAATTCGTGCAGCAACAACAGGAAATAATAATAATAATGGTATTTATTGTAACACACAAAAAAATGATACAATGGGCTATCGACCTCGAGGTCCTTCTGCCAACAACAGGATTTATGCTCATTGAAAAACACTAACAATGGCAACAATACACGAAACAATTTGCAACAGACAGATGACACCTTTTTCTTCTTAGTTTGGCACTACAGCCTTAAAAGGGCTTTGGCCTCCTCTACAATCTCGTCCTGTCCACGGCGATTTCCTTCCAGGTACCCACCATCATCCTTCTCAAATTTTCTTTTTCGTGTCCCTATTTCTCTTTCGTTGCCGCGTATTCATTCCGTCATGCGAGGTTCTGTTTCGTAACTGTATTTTTTTTCCGGGATGAGGTAGTTAACCCCACGCCCAACCCCCTTTTCGAAGCGCCATTCTTCCCGCTCTCGTTTGCTCTGACCTAGCCTTCCATACGGGTTGTTTACCGCATCTTAGACTAGGTTGGTCAGGTTTCCAGGGTTCACCTCGTGGAGGAAGTTTAAGGACTTCAGTAGTAAGGACGAGTATCTGGCAGTGATAACAGCTTGCAAACTACGAGGCACGCTCTGGATCAGATTTTGTATCAAATTCTGCGGAAGATTACCCCATTCCTACACCAGTATGTCGCGAAGCTCTCTCGTATTTCTGGGGGCCGGCCATGTCTCCGTAAACGTTTTCCCATCTCATCCCAAACTTGCTCAATTGGATCTAAAACTGGACTGCGAGCTGGTCAAACAAATTGCTTGATTTGACACTCGTCAAGTTACTCAGTAACTATCCGAGCAGTGTGGGGCCGTGCGTCATAAATGTTGCGTCGTCTCCAAGAATAACCATGAACGGTAAAACATGGTCTCCTAGAACCCCCGTCAGATACCTATGGGCAGTCAAAGTCCCATTCTCGATAAAGACTAACTCCGTACGATTGTCAAAACTTAACCTAAGCTATGGGCAGTCAAAGTCCCATGCTCGATAAAGACTAACTCCGTACGATTGTCAAAACCTAACCTAAGCTATGGGCAGTCAAAGTCCGAATATCGAACTACTCGGAAATGACGGAAGTGACATAACAAGATCAGAAGTCGAACATGTTATTGCGAGAATAAAGAATGGGAAGGCACCTGGCCCAGATGAAATACACGCAGAAATTTTTAGGATCCTTAAAGATTATAGTTCTCTCTCAATAATAGTAGACCTATTTAATAATATATATAGAACAGGTGAAATACCAAGAGATTGGTTAAAATCAAGTTTCATCACCTTAGCAAAGAAATCAAATGCGAAACAATGTAAAGATTATAGGACCATCAGTCTCATGAGTCAAGTATTGAAACTATTTCTGAAGATCATCCATAATCGTATTTACCGCAAATGTGAAGAGTCGATCAGCGAGTCCCAGTTTGGCTTTCGGAATGGGTTCGGCACAAGGGAGGCACTTTTCAGTGTACAAGTTCTGGTACAACGATGCCTTGATGTTAATGTGGATGTTTTTGCCTGCTTCTTAGACTATGAAAAAGCATTTGACACCGTAAACCATAATAAAGTAGTAGATATACTTAAAGAACTAGGATTAGACGGGCAAGATATCCGCATTATAGCCAACCTGTATTGGAACCAAACAGCAGCGGTGTTAGTGAACAAAGAACTGTCAGAAGAGGTCATGATTCAAAGAGGGGTGCGACAAGGCTGTGTTCTCTCGCCATTACTTTTTAACCTTTATGCAGAAAAAATATTTCGAGAAGCATTGGATGGCAAGAACATAGGAGTAATCGTAGGAGGCATAGTGATCAATAACCTGAGGTATGCCGACGACACCGTTCTATTGGCTACGAACATAGAAGACCTACAAGAACTAATGACAACCGTTACAGAGCACAGCTTGTCCATGGGTCTTAAACTCAACGTTAATAAGACAAAATGTCTCGTCGTAAATAAAACCAGCGTAAATAACCAGCTGAATCTAAGAGTTGGAAATGAGGTGGTGGAACGCGTCAACTCCTATAAGTACCTTGTCTGTAACGTAAACGACAAATAGGACATGACATCGGAAATTAGAAGCCGCATCGAACAGGCAAGAGGAGCTTTCACCAAAATGAAGAAAGTGCTGAACAACAGGCACTTGGAAATCCCCCTCAGAATCAGATTGTTAAGGTGCTATGTGTTTAGTATCCTGTACTACGGCGTCGAGGCTTGGACACTTACGGAGGCTATGTGTAAGAAGGTGGAGGCTTTTGAGATGTGGACTTACCATAGAGTGCTGAGAATTTCTTGGGTGGATCGAATTACTAACGTCGAGGTCTTGCAAAGAGTCAATAAGCAAACAGAAGTTCTCAACACAATAAAGAGAAGAAAACTGGAATACCTTGGTCATGTTATCCGAAATGATAAGTACAGGTTACAGCAGACAATAATACAGGGTAAAATACAAGGTACGCGCAGTCCATGCCACCGCAGAACATCATGGCTCAAGAACCTTCGCCAATGGTTTGGACAAAGTACAAGATCCCTATTTCGAAAAGCTGCAGATAAAATTCAAATAATGAAATTGGTCGTCAACGCTCTTGGAGGGCATGACACATGAAGAAGAAGAAGTCAAAGTCCCATTCTCGATAGAGACTAACTCCGTGCGATTGTCAAAAGATATGCCTCCCCATGCCAAAACTGATCCTCCGCCAAATAGAAGACGCTCTGCAATACACGCTTGAGCATATCTCTCACCTTGTCGCCGCCGCACTTTTACACGTCTATCTGAGTCCGTAAGACAGAAGAAAACAATCCGCGACTCCAATCCGCTATTGTCCAAGCCAAGTGTTCTTGTGCAAAATTCAACCTCGCAAGCCGGTATTCACGGGTAGTCCAGTAGCTCTAGTTCGAGAAGATAAGCCAGCAGCATCAAATCGCCACCTAACTGTCCACTCACTAATGTTTACATTTCTCACTTCAAAGGGAAACTGCCGTGATCCTTCGGTTTCTGAAAGCACTAGAAACGACAAAGCGGTCATCTCTAGCTGTTGTAGTCTTGCCACGCCCTGAACCACGTCTTCGAGTGAGCAGACCAGTCTCTTCGTGCATCTTCGTCTCTTCTACCAGCCTCCTCTACAATCTCGTCCTAGGCAGTTATTCACCCTCATCCTTCTCAAATCCTATTTTCGCAACTGTATTTTTTTTTTCGGGATAAGTTAGTTGGGCCCACGCCCTTTTCGAAGGCCCATTCTTCCTGCTCTCGTTTGCCCTGACCAACTTTCCATACGGGTTGTTTACCGCATCTTAGACTAGGTTGCTCAGGTTTCCAGGGTTCACCTCGTGGAGGTAAGAGTCGGGATTGGGTAGGAGAGGCTATGCGACATTCTCTTCTTGTTCGATTGGCATGTAGTGCGCATGCACTACCCTTTAAACTCAAATAAACTTGTTCATTTTCTTCTTCTTTAGGTGCCTTCTCCATTACTGAAGGTTTGCAACAATCATGGAATATTCCGCACGGTCTTGCACGCTCTGAACAATGAGTGGGAGTCCAGAGCATTCCAGTCACTTATGTTCTTTAACCAGGAGCACTTTCTTCGTCCTGGACCACGCGCCCCTTCTATCTTGCCCTCCATTATTAATTTTAGAAGGCTATATTTTGTATTTCTGAGGGTATGTCCTAGGTACGCTGTCTTACGTTTTTCACAATAACCAATAGGCCTCTGTCCATGCGTCTAAGAACCTTATTATTCGTGATATGTTCCGCCCAGGATATTCTCTGCTTTCTTCGAAAGATCCACATCTCAAACGCTTCTATTTTGTTCATAATATTGATCTTCAACGTTCAAGCCTCAACACTATACGACAGTACTGAGTGCATGTAGCACTTAACGAACCAGTATCTTAGTGTAAGGTTTGGGCTTCTCTCGCAAAATACTCATTTTCATTACTTAGCATATCAAAAAGCAATTCAAAAAGCCATAACATCAATGAAGAATGCGAGAGCAGCCGGTCTAGATAACATCCACCTGATTCAGTTATGTTGCAACTCGCACCCAGAATTCCTGAACGTCATCACTGACTTATTTAATCAAAGCTACAGTACGGAAGAAATGCTAGACTGGATGACCTCTGTGTTTGTTACAATCCGCAAGAAGCCATCTGCGAAGAGATGCATAGACTGGTCAACTTAATGGTACACATTGTCAAGATATTTTTAAAGATCATACATGCCAGGATCTATCGTAGGTGCGAGGAACATGTGGGAGGGACGCAGTTTGGCTTTCGGAATGCGCTCGGAACGAGAGAAGCATCTTCACAGTCCAAGTCATGATACAGAGGTGTAGAGACATGGGACGAGATGTACACGTTTGTTTCATTGACTTTGCCAAAGCGTTTGACACCGTACAACATGATACATTGATCTAGGTGTTACAGGAAATCGGCATAGATAATAAAGAATTATCGAAAACCTGTATTGGCATCCGACAGCTGCCATAAAAGTGGACAACATCATCCCGCAAGAAGTACATCCGGAGAGGCGCGAGGTTGTGTACTATCTCCAATCTTGATCAACATATACTCTGAGAAAATTTTCCAAGAAGCATTACACGCAAATGAAGGTGTTAAGATGATTAGCTAAAACATCAATAACATACGATACGCTGATGATACCCTCATAGTAGCAAACACCTTGGACAGCCTACAGAGTATAATGAACAAGGTCAAAACCTCAAGCGAACGGTATGGACTTACATAAATACCTCAAAGACAAAATACGTGGTGATATCTAAAAACGAGAGCCCACACCAAGATACACTAATACTTGGCAATGAACGCGTTGAGGGAGTAGAAAATATGTCGGCCTGGATACCCTCATAAATGACGACTAAGATTACTCCAAAGAAATTCGTGCAAGAATACTACAGGCCAGATCTTTTTTGAACACACTAAAGAAAATGTTCTTTCCTAGCGACTTGTCACTTCCGAATGGTAAGGTGATATATCATGCCTGTTCTTCTATATAGCGTGGAGGCCTGGACATTGACAGAGGCGATGCAAAATAGGCTGGAGCAAGGGCATACCCTGGATCTGAACTAGGGGGGCGCAGCTCATATTTGTTTCGAGGATTATGAAATGAATTATGCCTTATGAAATGTAGTATCCATCTGTCGTACAATTTCAGAACTGCTTCGCCGTGCTCTTTGCACCCGAAGACCAGGTTGAGGTTTTAATAATGTTATAGGTATTTCTGTGCGACATGGTGGGTTCCCCCTGCCCCTCGCTGGGTACGCCCTTGGGCTGCAGGCTTTCGAGTTTTGGATATATAGACGCATCTTGCGCATATCATCGATCCATCATGTCACAATTAAGAATTACTCCAACAAATCGGTAAAGATAAAGAACTGCTCAACATCGTCAAAGAAAGAAAGGGCATATAATGCGATATGACAAATGTCGCATGTTACAATTAGTCATGCAAGGAAGAGCAGATGGGAGAAGAGGACTGGTCAGACGACGTAACTCCTGGCATAAGAACTTACGCCAGTGGTTTGGCCTTACATTAATTCAACTGTATCGTCAAGCAGTTGATAAAGCCAAGATTGCCATGCTAATCGCCAACATCTGCAACGGATAGGGCACTCTAAGAAGATAGCTTTCAAATAAAAAAAATTCATTTTCATAACTTTCAATAAATAACTTTGAACAAAAACTTTTTTTTATTCAGGCAATCAGTTAGTAAACTGTTTTTTACAACCAAAAAATTCCGTAAAAAACTGAAAATTTCTAAAATATCTTCAAATTTCGGAGTGACCCTACTTTTATGCTCGGCAGTGTATACTCCTTTTCTCTGGGGATAAACCTGTGTGGGAACTTGCTCCAACTTCGTGTTGCAAATAATAAAAAAAATCCACCATATCTCACAAATATATATGTATTTTTAATTTTAAAGTTGACGCGCGCCTGTTGAAACACCCGTTACATATTATAATTAATATTCAAAATTTACTTAACCATGATATGCAATTTATAAATACAGTATAATCTTGATAATCTGACACATATGGGACTAGACAGCCGCCGGATTATCGAAAAATTCCGGATTATTAGGATTAAAACAAATCTATTTTACATATTTTATGTAAAATTGTATATCAGAAAGAATAAAATATGTATCTATATAGGTAAATGTGTACATACAAAAAAATATGTACAAACTTTGAACAGATAGTAAGACAATTCTAGAGTGGAGTTAGCTTGGTCAGAATCGGCAATCAAGTTTTCAGAGTTAAAAGCATGGTGTGTTGGCCAGACCTCTTTCGAGGAACACTGGATGGTGTTGTTTTTGACTTTATTCCTTCTGTGCACGAGGATTATATCTGGCGCGGGGCAAGACACGTGTTTCTCCAGAGTGCCGGATTACTGAACGTGCCCGATTAAGCAATCGCCGGATTATCAAGATTATATACAAACTAGGAATTAGGATAGAAAATTGTAGCCAATGACATAAATTTATTTTATTTAAAATATCTGAAAATATGAAATAGTTTTACTCTCTAAATCAAATTAATAATGTGTCATTTAAAAATATTGCTTAATAATATTTACTTTCTACTTTATTTATAGGAAAGGATGCCCTTCAAAATTAAGGAACATTAATCTACTATAATGTCGTACCTGACTAGATAACTTATCCCTGTTAAGTCTAAAACACCTTTTTTATTATTTTGTAAATAAACTTTAATTAACCCTTTCAACAGCATTTTTAGCAGACAAGATAACATCATTCACACCAACCCCATAGTACGAAGATCCGCACAATGACAATTTTAAACCTTCACTTTTGATATACTCATTTATCTGCTCCAAATTGGCGACATGTCCAACTTTATACTGAGGAATGCAATTCTTCAAGACGTTAACTTTAAAAGCATCTGGTTTAACTTCAATACCTAAAATATCTCTTATTTGTTCTAGAGCTTGATTTAAAAACATTTCATCACTTGTGTAATCTGCAAAATATTGCTTGAACCAATGCCCTCCCATCATAATCGTTAACACGGTATCATCACCACTAGGAAAGCAACAACTATCATAGATAACACCTAATATTGGTAACTTTTCTTTTGGAGCTACCAAAAATCCAAATGCCTCATGTTCTAGTAATTTCCCTCTGAATTTTAAATTAACTACAGCTAACGAAACACTTTCAATTTTCTTTAACAAGTCTGCTAAAACAGGATGTTGCTTTTCCACCAAAACTCCCAACTTTTCAGCTGGGATTGCACCAAATAAATGTTCGGCTTTTAATATACCCTCATCCTTCATATCCAACTCGACATTGTCTTTAAATGTAATCCCAACACATTCATCGAAAACCATATTACAACCTGCATTTGAATTCCTATCATGTAATGTTGCTGTTAACTGCTCTATTCCCCCATCGAAAGAATAAATGGCCCAATTTTCTTTTCTTGCTTTTTCGGCTAGTAAACTCCTGGGTAACTTTGGAATGGGATCTCGGAGGGTTTTAAAGAAACCTTTTGTGATGCTTCCAAATTTCTGTTCTTTTTCGAATATCGATTCCATTAGAAATTTAACACTGATCTCTTTCGCATTTCCACCACATATCCCACAAATCATTGGGCTTATTAAATAGTCGCCAACTTCATTTCCCAATCTTCTAGACACGAAATCATAAATTGATTCATCATTATTGACAGCCTTTTTAGAAGATATGAAGCCTTCTTTTATTAGATTTAAAACTAATGGTTTTGAAAACGGTTTCTGTTTTAGAAACATACTTGAAAACTTTGAAGGCAGGGTGTGGAGTTCTCCGTTCGCAAAGATCATTCTATTTGTTGCTGCTGCGTGATTTGAAAGTATTGGTTTAATTTTGTCGGATAAACCCAGCTCTTCGAGAAGCTGCAACGTGTTGGCTCCTGGTAGCCCTTTAGGACGTATGGTTCTAGGACCCTGCTCAAATATTGTTCCATCCGAAAGCTTCGTGGACTTAATCCATCCCCCTACTCGATTTGTAGCTTCTATTATGGATATTTCCGTTGCAGGACATGTTTTGGATAAGTAATGTGCTGCAGAAAGACCTCCAATGCCACCTCCCAATATTAGTTTCATTTTAAATTATTTAGAGTTAGTAATCCAACAATTAGTTACAATGGAACATAATCTTAGTGGTTATGTTTTGTTTAACCTTTTTTTATGATGTTTTGGTTGCATAATCGTATTTATAGAAAATTTGGTTTGGAAGGTGGCATTTATTATAGGTACCCTTTCGCTGCTATAGCTATAGCAGTGCTATAGCAGTTCAATTGATTTGACGCCCAGGTGCCATGGACTGTTGTAGTAGTCCAATTGATTTGACGCCCAGATGCCATGGACTGCTATAGCAGTCCACCGACTTCATGAATTCATTGTGGCTTTTTCAAACATAACAAAGAAATTAATAAATATATACACTCTCATTGCAGCGTTGCGTTACCCTGGGTGAAAGATTCGGGACTCACCCCTTCACCTAGGGTCTTATCGTTCAAATCGTTAACGTTAAAAATCCCAAAAATTATATAATTATAATTATAATATACAATTATAAAAATTATGCGGATAGCCATTAATTTATTTAAAAAAAAAATGTATGTCTAGTCTTGTCCAGTCGACAAGACTGGATTTGTCTAGTCTTGTCGAGTCTTGTCTAGTCTTGTCGAGTCTTCTTTAGTCTTGTCCAGTCGTGTCTAGTCTTGTCTAGTCTTGTCCAGTCTAGTCTAGTCGAGTCTTGTCTAGGCTTGCCTAATCTAGTCTAGTCTTGTCGAGTCTTCTTCAGTCTTGTCCAGTCGTGTCTAGTCTTGTATAGTCTTGTCTAGTCTTGTCTAGCCTTTTCGAGTCTTGTCTAGTCTTGTCTAATCTAGTCTAGTCTTGTCTAGTCTTGTCGAGTCTTGTTCTGACTAGTCAAGTCGTGTCTAGTCTTATGTAGGCTTACCGTCTTATCTAATCTTGTCTAGTCTTGTCGAGTCTTCTTCAGTCTTGTCCGTCTTGTCCAGTCTTGTCCAGTCTTGTGGAGTCTTGTCCAGTCTTGTCTAATCTTGTCCACTCTTGTCTAGTTTTGTCTCTTTCTTGTCTTGTCTATGTAGTCTACTAGATTAAAATTTACTTAATTTCATGAATTCTCGCTGCTTTCGATGGTCCACCTAATTATTATAAGTTAGTAGTCTAATTCAAGTTCAATATGAAGTTGTTGCAACTTGAAGCTGTCGCAATACGAAGCCGCAATATGAAGTTGTTTCAACATGAAATTCTTTCAAAGTGAATTTGAAGATGATGGAAGATGAAGAAATGAGGATTCGAGGTGAAATAATCTCTTCTCGTAGTTGAAACTAGATAGATTGTTTCGATCTAGTCGGTTCAACATGAAGTTGTTGCAACATGAAGTTGCCGCAATTCGAAGTTTTAACTTGAATTTGTTTCAGACAAGACATGACTAGATAGAAAAGTTTAGACGGACAGGACTTTTTTTTGAGAGACGTAGCTGGCGGTTATACACCTAACCAGACCCCCTGTGTGCCCCCCTGGAAACACTGGCGTGAACTCTGGTACTGCTAGTCGCATGGCCTCAGAGTTACGGGTGACTTATTTAAGAGACAGACAACACTATACATACAAGACTAGGACAAACAGGACTGAGATATACAAGACTAGGACAAAGAAGACTAGGACATAGAAGACTAGGACAGAATACTAAGACATACAAGACTAGGACAGACAAGACTAGGACTTACAAAAGTAGGACAGGCAAGACTGGGACATATAAGACTAAGACAGACAAGTCTAGGACATACAAGACTGTGATAGACAGGACTAAGACAGACAAGACTATGACATACCAGACTAGGACAGACAAGGCAAGGACATACAAGACTATGACAGACAAGACTAGAACAGACAAGATTAGGACATATAAGACTAGGACAAACAAGATTATGACAGACAAGACTAGGACAGACAAGACTAGGACAGACAAGACTAGGACAGACAAGACTAGGACAAGCAAGACTAGGACATACGAGACTAGGACATACGAGACTAGGACAGACAAGACTCGGACAGACAAAAATAAAACAGACAAGACTAAGACAGACAAGACTATGACATACCAGACTAGGACAGACAAGGCAAGGACATACAAGACTATGACAGACAAGACTAGAACAGACAAGATTAGGACATATAAGACTAGGACAGACAAGATTAGGACAGACAAGATTATGACAGACAAGACTAGGACAGACAAGACTAGGACAGACAAAACTAGGACAGACAAGACTAGGACATACGAAACTAGGACATGCAAGACTAGGACATACGAGACTAGGACAGACAAGACTAGGACAGACAAAACTAAAACAGACAAGACTAAGACAGACAAGACTATGACATACCAGACTAGGACAGACAAGGCAAGGACTTACAAGACTATGACAGACAAGACTAGAACAGACAAGATTAGGACATATAAGACTAGGACAGAAAAGACTAGGACAGACAAGATTATGACAGACAAGACTAGGACAGACAAGACTAGGACAGACAAAACTAGGACAGACAAGACTAGGACATATGAAACTAGGACAAGCAAGACTAGGACATACGAGACTAGGACAGACAAGACTAGGACAGACAAAACTAAAACAGACAAGACTAAGACAGACAAGACTAGGACAGAAAAGGCTAGGTCAGACAAGGCAAAGACAGACAAGACTGGGACATACAAGTCTAAGACATACAAGATTAGGAAAAACAAGACTGGGACAAACAAGACTGGGACAAACAAGACAGACAAGACTAGGACATACAAGATTAGGACAAATAAAATTAGGACATACTAGACTAGGACAGACAAGACTAGGACAGACAAGACTTGGACAAACAAGACTAGACAGAGTAGACTAGGCAGACAAGATTAGACAGACAAGGCTAAAAAACAAAATAGTGGTTCGGGAGAAGCTTTCACTGAAGCCCCTATTCCACCTTGGATTTGTAACATGCGCCACCCCGGAATCGCATATTTTGCATTCATTCAGGGAAAATTTTAGGGAAAAAGAAGACAGCTATCCATCTATATGTAGGTTTTATTTATGCGTCAACAACATTTAACAAAATTAAAAATTGGTTTTATAAAGAAAACCCAATTGGAGTACCTACCCTAAAGTAATTATCTCCACAGTTTAATTTTGATGGACACTACGTTAATAAGTCTATGCGTGAACATACACTTATTAACTGCGTGTCATGAGCAACTTTGTTTATAAAAAGTATTCAATTTTGATTAATTTGGAAGTTAAATTTAAGTGTTGTACCAAAAAAAAAAAAGGTAACAAGCGGTATGCAATAACTTGTGTTAAAATGTATAAGATACTCTGAACAGAATTTGGTAAAATTTCACCGTAAAATTGAAAATTAGAAATTTAAAATAAAATTCACATTCACCCACTCATACATCCAAGTTTTCCGTAAAAATGGGTAAGTTTTGATAAGGGAGGAAAAGCAGGTATGTTGTCAACTACACCAGTGGTGCGCCAAATAGGTTCATTAGCGACCCAACATTTTCTGTAAAATTTTATCCCGACCCCTGGACAACAATAACGTAAACATTGTAATTCCCAAACAGTTGTACCAATATCTCCACAAAAGATTAACCAAACCCCCAAATTAGTTTTTGAGAAAATTAAGTTTGAAAATATGAATTTGATTTTCAAGGTGGAATTTATAAAAAAACTGCAATATTTGTTGAAACAAATATTAAAAACCGGGAAAATTAACTAAATATTCCGGAAAAGTTCTACTAATATCTCCACAAAATTTGAAATAAATCCCCAAATTAGCTTTTGAGAAAATTAAGAATGAAAATTTCAATGTTTAAAAATTTGATTTTCAAGTTGGAATTTACAAAAAAACTGCAATATTTGCTGAAGTAAATATTAATAAATTGTGAAAATTTGCTAAGTATTGCGGAACAGTTCTACCAACATCCCCACAAAATTTGAAAGAAATCCCCAAATAAGTTTTTGAGAAAATTAAGTTTGAAAATTTCAATGTTTACAAATTTAATATTCCAGGTGGAATTTTCAAAAAACTGCAACAATTGCTGAAATAAAAATTAAAAAATTGGGAAAATTTGCTAAATATTCCGGAACAGTTCTATCAACATCTTCAAAAATTTTTAAACAAATCCCCAGATTAGTTTTTGAAAAAATTAAATTTGAATATTTCAATGTTTACAAATATGAATAGAATTTACAAAAAACTGCAATACTCGCCGAAATAAATATTTAAAAAATATTTAAAAAAAATTTGCTAAATATTCCGGAACAGTTCTACAAACATCTACAAAACTTGAAACAAATTTCAAATTTTAACAACATTTCTACAAAACTTGAAACAAATCCACAAATAAATTTTTGAGATAATTATGTTAGAAAATATTAAATGTTTTTAAATTTCTTTATAACAAATTTCACTATTTACTGCAAATAACCCAATACATACACACGAAATCGACCCCTCTGAGGGTCGCGACCCTTGGTTTGCGCACTACTGAACTACACCACCCAGGAGGCCAGACAGACAAGGCTACACAGACAATGCTAGACAGATAAGACTAGACAGACAAGGCTACACAGACGCTCACACTACACTAATCTTTTCTTGCAAATTATTTTGACTTGCAAATTATTTTGTTATTTTCGTTCAATTTTGACATAAAACGAAAGAGAATTTTGTAAAATATGTCCACCAATTCAACAAAAAAACAAATTTTGCTTCGAATTGAGATTTTAGTTTTTGAAAATTTGTCAATATTTGCCAATTATTTTGAAATTTGCATCCAATTTTGACATAAAACAAATGTTTGTCTACTCCAATCATCAAAAGAACAAAATTTGCTTCAAATAGAGATTTTGGTTTTTGAAAATTTGGCAATTTTTGCAAATTATTTTGTCGTTTTCGTCCAATTTTGACACAAAAGATAAGAATTTTGCAAGGTTTGCCCATTTAAATCAACAACAAAGAAAAACAAATTTTGCTTCGAATTGAGATTTTACTTTTTGAAAATTTGTCAATATTTTCCAATTATTTTGAAATTTTCGTCAAATTTTTCACACAAAAGAAAAGTTTGTTCACTCGAATCATCAAAAGAACAAAATTCGCTTCAAACAGAGATTTTGGTTTTTGAAAATAGGACAATTTTCAAAAAATTTATTATTTGCAAAGTATTGCAAATAACACCGTTATAAAAGAATTCCGTACGGGCTATAATGTAATGTTCAGTATACTGAGCACACAATCACATCAGTTCAAAAACGTAATTCGCAGTGAAAAGGTTAAAAATGATGATACCAGCTATGAAAAGCTGCTGGAAGCTTCATGCGGCTTAAAGCCAATATTATTTTGTGGGCGCCTCACGCATAATGTGAAATTAATTCATTTGATTCAACTCCACAATCAATAAAATTATAGAATTCGTCGCCTCTTATAGTCCTGATTCCTTTAGAAATACCAGGATCTTTAGCATTTATTATCTTCATTGAGGCCTAAGATGTTTCCTAAGTCTGTAGGAAAAAAATAGGACTTGTGATAGAATTCTAAGCTTATTTCTGTTTAGCTTCAGGCGAGCTTTTATTATTTTTTGAATTTGAATTGTTCAGGGTCGTCTTTAACCTATTGGAGGCCCTGGGCACATTATGATAATGGGGCCCCCATGACCATGACAGAACACTATTTTGTTAGAATAGGCAAAGAAAGTAGATAAGCAACGTTCTAGATTTATTTTTATTTCTTTACAGTCACATGAAATGGATAGATATAATATAATCCACAAAAGTAACTATTTTACAATTCACAGGTTAGTGCTCAAAAATCTATGTTGATTGAAAAAGAATCCTTGTAGATTTGAAATGGGCAAAATCGTTAATCACTTCTTCAAAATCTATGTTTTTGAGCATATAACATTTTATGTACATCAGCGACAAGCAGGTTATTCTCTCTTGAAGCATTTTACTTAATTTCATTTTCATTTTTTATTTCTTTTTTTAATTTCTTTTCAATTAGGAGAAGGAATGTTCTCAGTTACTAGTTACTATCAAGCTCTTTTTTTAATTGTGGTTTGTGGAGGCTCTACCAGCCTGCGTGTGAGGCTCTCACACATTAAACCCCTTTTTGGCTCCACTTGGCTTTAGTATGCTCCACCCCGGTATCGCTCGCGCATTCCTTCAGGGTGGCCAGCCCGGACGGCTTGCTGCCGCCCTAGTTTTGTCATTTCATCAGAGAAAACTGTTCATGTTTGTTGGGAGTATCTGTGTGCAGTGCCTTTTTATTTTCTGGGCATTATCGAGTGTCTGCTCGGTGACCTTTTTCGTTACAGATGGGGCAGAATGGATGATTATGACATTGGAATGCCTTCTTCTCCACACTTCAGGCAGAGCTCTTGCCTGTCCGGTCCTTGACAATTTACGGCTTTGTGACCTGTGAGCCAGCATCTGTGGCACCTATTTAGGTTATTCCACACTTTGACCCTGCTTTTTATCCAGCCAATCTTTATTTTTCCTAATGCTTGGAGTTTCTGAGCCTCCATTTTTGCTCTCCAATTTTTGGTTTCTGAGCCTCCATTTTCGGTTTGATTTTCTCCGTATGCCGGTCTTAGATTTTTAATTACAACTTTATTTGTATCTTCTAGCTGCATTTTGTTTTCAATGGCACGTTTAATTTTTTCACTGTAGCGTTGGCATCCAGGTCTCTTATATTCAATGTCACGTCTATGTTATTAGCTCGTACATCAACAGCTGGCATTCGTTTGGCTGTTTCATCTCTTAGTAGTTTTGCTTCACCTGTTTCTACTTCCAGTAATACTTCTACCGATTTTGTTTTTTATATGCCTTCAATGTCTGCTCCTATATCTTCGATGTTTTTCCTTGTTTTCACTTTCCTTAGCAGTTCTGCGTAGGTCTTATTCTTGTCTTTTATGAAGACCGCCTCCGTTCGTCTCCCACCTTGCTTTCGCATTTACTGCGTTGTCTGGTTTTTGGGAGTCAATCCCGCAGTCGCTTTATCCCTTGGTATGAATACCCTTTCGGAAATATTTCTATTGGATTTCTATTTCGGAATCAGCGAAGGTAGACTCCAATGCCTTCTTTATGGTCGCCCACTCCGCTCCCATGGATCTTGGAACGGCTATACCATCATGCTTAAAAAATTCTCAATGCGATTTCTACATTTGGAAATGTGTTTTCAATTTTGGTTTCTTGAAAGACGATATATTTCCAATATACTATTAGTTGATTCATTTTCAATATGAACAATTTTGAAGTATTCTCTTAAATGCAGACATTCCATTTCCAACTCTTTCTCATTAACGTCTTCATAATAGATTTCAGTAAATGCTTTGCAACTTTATCTCAACTCTTCGGAATTCAAAGTTTTCAAGCGAAAAAATGAACCAAAACGTTGATTAATGTTCGTATACGAACTTAAACGCTGTTTTAGATGAACACTCAAGGTATCAATTGTGAGAAGAAAGGGTTAGGCATTGAATTTCTCTTTTCCATTCAGTTGGGATGACGGCGCAGTGCCATCAAAAAATCTTTGGCGTAAGCTTCTACGCCTTGTTCTTTGAGACAGGTCCTTGTAGTGAGATGCATTATCGTTTGATTGCTTCGAAGTAAATATGTTTTTCGGTAATAAATATCGGTTATCGCATTGTGATGCAGGAACTAGGGGGGGGCCTATCGATCGCGGGGCTCTGGGCACGTGCTCCGAGTGCCCATTGGGAAAGAGGGGCCTGATTGTTGTCTTGAAGTCTTCATCCTACCATTCATTAGTCCGTGTTTTTTTTGTGTTGTCTCCTCTTTTTGTTTGTTTCTTGTTCTTCTCTTCTTCAGCTTAGTCGCTTAGTGCCATCCATTCTTGGATGTAGGCCTCTTCCAGTTCCTTCCATGTCTGTTTGTTCTGTGCAGTTCTTATCCAGGTTTTTCCTGCGGTTTTGACGATGTCGTCTCTCCACCATTTTTGAGGTGAATATGTTCTCTTGCTATCTCTGGGTCGCTATTTTATTATTTTGTTGGTCCATCTGGCTGGATCTTGTCGGGCCACGTATTCTTCCCAACGCCATTTGAGTTGAGCAGTGCGTTGTATAACATTTGTTATCTTGGATCTTCTGTGTATTTCCTCGTTTCTATTTTATCCCTTAAGCTAATACCTTACATTGTTCTTTCAATTGCTCTCTATGTGTTGTTCTAAGTTTATTTGCACTTTTTATAGTTACTGCCATTGTCTCGAGGCCATAAGTTGTTACTGGCAGGATACATGTTTCGTAGACTTTACGCTTAGGGTTTCGTGGGATGTTTTTTTCAGAATGAATGCTAGCTTTTCAAACTCAGCCCTGCTCAGTACTACCTTTCTAGTTTTTTCCGCGGTCTGACTTTGTTTCCCAATTGTGAGCTTGTGTACGAGATATACATATTGTGGCGTATTTTCGAGAATATTGTTATTGATACATTGTTGCTCATTATTTTGGTTTTGGCCAGGTTCATATTTAGGCCGACGGTTTTAGATGCTTGGTGGAGTTGTTCTATCGACGTTTTGAGCTGCTCTGATTTGTTGCTTATAAGGACAATGTCGTCCGCAAACCGCAGGTGATTTACGCGAGTTCCGACAATGTTGATACCCTTTTCTTGCCACGACACAGTTTTAAAAACGTCTTCAAGCGCCAATGTAAGCAATTTTGGGGATATTGTGTTCCCACATGATGGTGATTTGTGAGGTCGGAACGTTTACAAACCAACGGGCCGTTTCCACGTGAGCCATTCCGCACCCTTGTAAGGTCAGAACTCCAGCGACCAAGTGCGGCGAGCCTCAGTGGATCGTCGCTGCTGCCCTCCACGGGACATCGCCGAGTCAAGAAGCATGTCGCGCTGCTACCTACGTGGTCCAAAACCCGTCGCTTTGCAGTCGCGCGACTCCACGTCGAGAATCCCAATCTTTGTAAATTTGTCTTGGGTGAGCAGACAAATTTACAAAGATTGGTTCCCCACACGTTGCGTAGTTCTGTTTAATTCAACATCTGATTAAATGATTAGTTATTGGGGAGCATGGAAGGAGCCTCCACGCGTGCATTTTCTCCTGTATATGCAGAACATGCCGGCGCTCCCTGGTAACACTGTCCTACCAGACAGTGGCCAATCCTTCCACCACCGGAAACCACCGGACACGAAAAATAGTTATTCAAAAATTGTATACATATAATTTATTTCTGATTTTATTGTCGTTTTAGTATTTTTGTCGTAAAATTATACCTAAATGATGTTTTTTGATTGCCCTGTTTTACCGCTTTTTGCTGCTACACAGTCAAAGAAAATAGTATTCAAGAAGATATATTCATAAAGACCAAAGTTCATTCATCAACAATCTTAATTTCGTTCTGAGAAGATGTTAAGGAGTATCGCATGCAAATCAAATGATCCAAATTGCAATCTCTTCATAAATAAACAGATTAAAATACAAATTTATTTCTTATTATAAATGTATAAGGGGTGGGAGTCGCGCGGGATCGATGCGAAAAATACGAGAGATTCCTTTTAACCGCGCTCCCGCCGCCCCTAATCTCTATTACATACATAAGATGTTTATTTCATTTGACGGCATATTAAAGCCAGTCTATATATCGCCACATATATATCGCCGTTGAAAATGTATCAAAACTTAATCCGGAATAAACGGAGGTGAGTCAATGGGAACACTCGCAGATGATGCTGTGCCGGGGGGTGAGCTTCTCGCACATAACTTCCTGATCACTGCCTGTAATGACGTAATTTGTGATAGATTAATACACATCACGGCGCTGCCTGCTACAGTCTACATCCTCCTGCCGTGACACGTCAAAACAAGGCTTTTTCGGGAACACGTGGAAGGTTTCTCATAACACACACGCATTTTATAGCGTTTACATCTCACCGTCGCGTCGGGTTAATTAAATCTGTTAGAGAGAGGAAAAAATTAGAGGGAAGCAAATAAGGTTTTTTTTTGGTGGCTGTTGCCCATTTCCTGACGTGTTATTATTTCAACTTGCGAGGTACACACATTTAACTTGATAATAAAATAACATTGCAAGGCTGCAGGAGATGGAACGCAATTCTGTGGGGAGCTGCTATTATTTCTTTTTTTAACAATTATTTTTTTTAAAGATACCTACATCCTATGGCACAATGTTGTAATTATCTGCTTACATCAATTAATTAACTCAAGTATAAATATTTGTGTATATAAATGTATTGACAAATATAGCTGAAATAGTTAGACACAACAGAGACGGGACTAGACAGGTATGCTACATATGTAAACATCAATGTACGCAGAACATAATATATTTTATTCGAAACTGAAAGTAAATGCTTTGACATGTGTCAGGTGAATTAAGGCCGATTCTCATATACGCGACACTCAGGTTCGCGACGTCACGCGACATCGACTGTCAAATAATGATTACATTGTTTTAAATGGGCACGTTCTCACTATGGTTACGCGACGTGCCCATTTAAAACAATGTAATCATTATTTGACAGGCGATGTCGGACGACGTCGCGTAGCTGAGTGTCGCGCATATGGGAATCGACCATTATACATTTAGATCACCTGTTTATAAAATGGAGACGGTGGTGGCCTAGTAGTCAAGGTGTCGGACTCAAGTCCGACAAGGAGCCGCAAGTCCTGGATTCAAATCCTGGTCATTGTGAAAAATAAGCCATCGTTCTCCTTTAGATGGCTCTAGCAAAGTCATCGCAGTAAAAATCTGCCTCGATCGAGGATCCGAAAGGGTAGCATGTAGCATTGGTAGCAAGGGTAGCACGAGAACCAGGTGGAAAGACAACATCGAGAAGGATGCAAAAGAGAAGCAGGGCTTTGGAATTGGCAGGTGGCGACCAGAAATACTCTGATCTGGAGGTAGAAATCGAAGGAGGTCAAGGTCCAGTAGGACTGTAGTATCAACTGGAAGAAGAAGAAGATTCCATTCAGCACATATCCAGAATGAACGAGGCCAGATAAGTTAGGATAGCAAGATATAGAAGACCAAAAGAAAGGTGGAAAGATAATCTGGAATGAACAAGCTATTGGCTTAATAATAATAAGAAGAGAAGAGAGAAGAAGTCAGTCAAACGAGTCAGTAAAAAATATTTTCAATCCTCTTCTTCTGGATGGTGGGGTTGTCCGTTGAGGACGAGGTGTCTGATATGAAGGCGCTGCGGGAGGCCATCGCGGTTTACCACAGCTGTGACTCGCACTACAGCTATCGTGAGAAGCAGCCAACGCGGACGAGGCCACCTAGAGCTTCGAGGCCTCATCCATCGTGCAGATGTTCACGTTCTTCCTGACGCTCGAGTTCGATCCCGTGTTTGGGGTTATCTGCACCGGCACCTTGCTCTTCGACATGCACCATCCCCAACGTGCAGGTGAAGTTCGGGGTTATCTGCATCGGCACCCTGCTCTTCAACATGCACCATCCTCAACGTGCAGGTGAAGCCACCCTCTTGGGCTTCACCTGCACGTTGGGAATGGTGCATGTCGAAGAACAGGGTGCCGGTGCAGATAATCCCATCATCAGCCAGAACATCATCACCAGCGACGTGCCGGACGAATACCGGTTGCCGCTCAGTGTTCACCTGCACCCCACAGCCGAGATCGTGCTCAACCAGGTCACGCTCTTCCACCCAGTACGCCTGTACACCAACAGCGAGGAGCTCGTGGCCGAGGAGTTGCCCTTCTTCGGCTACGGCAAGCGCTCCCAGATCAGCAGGAGGAGTATGATGGGGATGTACTATTGCGTGTCGGAGGACAGGATGTGCCTCTACGACGAGAAGGAGTTCTTTTGCAGCGGCAATTTCGGCGCGCGATTTATCGCCTCAAATTCATATTCTTTTTGTCTCTGTTTCTTATGATATCTTAGAGATAAGGATAATAATCCTAATAAGGATAATATCCTATCTTAGAGATAAGGATAATCCAACGCCGCGGATGTACTTGCTTCAGTTACTGTAGCACGATATCTGCGGTCAATTTTTTCACCCCCAGGAGGGGTGTGTTTCTTCAATTTATTTTTAGTTTTGGGGAGTCTTCGTCCAGTATGGAATCTTTCCTGAAGCAAAAAGTAAGCAGGGGTGCAGGGGATATGGAAAGTCGGGCGAGGAGCCAGTCTATTGGAGACACCTCGAAGAAAAGAAAAGTTGCTGATCAGTCGACGGGTGACGTCGACGCTTACAAAAAGATTAAGTGCTTGTCTTTACGATCGTGGAGGCGATTGGGGCACTCAATAGAAAGGTGGAAAAGCTGGAGAGGACCACCGCCGGAGGAAGCAGCACAAAGCGTGACATTAAGGAAGCAGCAGCGCGAGTCAGGAGGACAACAAATGTTTTCTCGCACCACTCGGTAACCAGTTGGCTCGAGGAGCATCGCTTCCAGCCGATTGAGAAGGTGCTGTATGACGTTGAGGTACAAACGGCAGGTACGGCGTGCAAGGAAGTCAGCACCCAAACGGAGGCTGATTGTGGTATCACCAGTGCGTTGAAGCCGCGAATGAATGAGCAGGAGCACATGTCCCTGGCGAGGGAGAGGTGGTCCGAGGACGCCTTCACCGTGGTGAAGATGGCTAAGGGATATTCTCTGGCCAGGGACGAGGATGTACTCCTGCTGGTTGCTGGAGAGAAAGGAGATAACTGTGGACTGTTGGGCTGGGGGATGCTCGACCAGCTCCCCCAGGCCAATCGAGTGGCTGAAGGCTTGAATGTAGGCTCCGTGGCCTACTCAACACCCTTCCACTCTGGGCTTTTGGCCCTCCGCATTCATCCAGCACAGGATTATCTCAACTATGCCATACCACACGCATTCAGCCATATTTCGTAGCAGCCACATCTTAAGTTTTCCAGCCACACCCATAGCGAACCTCTTTCTCTCAGTCTTCTCACAAAGACCTCTCATCCTTAATAAGGTCTCGAACGCCTTTTCTTCGGCGCCCTCGACCCTATTATCATCCAGCCGGGCGATGAATTGGCACTTCCTCTCGGAGTCCAACGACCCATACAGACAACATTCATCGGCGTCGTTAACGGCGTCGAGAATTCTTACAACACAACGGTGGTCACGGCCATCAAAGTGCAGAGGTACCTGGATTACATCACGGATACGATGTTGGACGGCACCGAATAGAGCTTCAGACCGGAGGGCTTCATCTGAGCAGTTTTACTCTTTCTGTTTAATGTACGTCTAGACAGACAAGACTAGACAGACAAGACTAGACAGACAAGACTAGACAGACAAGACTAGACAGACAAGACTAGACAGACAAGACTAGACAGACAAGACTAGACAGACAAGACTAGACAGACAAGACTAGACAGACAAGACTAGACAGACAAGACTAGACAGACAAGACTAGACAGACAAGACTAGACAGACAAGACTAGACAGACAAGACTAGACAGACAAGACTAGACAGACAAGACTAGACAGACAAGACTAGACAGACAAGACTAGACAGACAAGACTAGACAGACAAGACTAGACAGACAAGACTAGACAGACAAGACTAGACAGACAAGACTAGACAGACAAGACTAGACAGACAAGACTAGACAGACAAGACTAGACAGACAAGACTAGACAGACAAGACTAGACAGACAAGACTAGACAGACAAGACTAGACAGACAAGACTAGACAGACAAGACTAGACAGACAAGACTAGACAGACAAGACTAGACAGACAAGACTAGACAGACAAGACTAGACAGACAAGACTAGACAGACAAGACTAGACAGACAAGACTAGACAGACAAGACTAGACAGACAAGACTAGACAGACAAGACTAGACAGACAAGACTAGACAGACAAGACTAGACAGACAAGACTAGACAGACAAGACTAGACAGACAAGACTAGACAGACAAGACTAGACAGACAAGACTAGACAGACAAGACTAGACAGACAAGACTAGACAGACAAGACTAGACAGACAAGACTAGACAGACAAGACTAGACAGACAAGACTAGACAGACAAGACTAGACAGACAAGACTAGACAGACAAGACTAGACAGACAAGACTAGACAGACAAGACTAGACAGACAAGACTAGACAGACAAGACTAGACAGACAAGACTAGACAGACAAGACTAGACAGACAAGACTAGACAGACAAGACTAGACAGACAAGACTAGACAGACAAGACTAGACAGACAAGACTAGACAGACAAGACTAGACAGACAAGACTAGACAGACAAGACTAGACAGACAAGACTAGACAGACAAGACTAGACAGACAAGACTAGACAGACAAGACTAGACAGACAAGACTAGACAGACAAGACTAGACAGACAAGACTAGACAGACAAGACTAGACAGACAAGACTAGACAGACAAGACTAGACAGACAAGACTAGACAGACAAGACTAGACAGACAAGACTAGACAGACAAGACTAGACAGACAAGACTAGACAGACAAGACTAGACAGACAAGACTAGACAGACAAGACTAGACAGACAAGACTAGACAGACAAGACTAGACAGACAAGACTAGACAGACAAGACTAGACAGACAAGACTAGACAGACAAGACTAGACAGACAAGACTAGACAGACAAGACTAGACAGACAAGACTAGACAGACAAGACTAGACAGACAAGACTAGACAGACAAGACTAGACAGACAAGACTAGACAGACAAGACTAGACAGACAAGACTAGACAGACAAGACTAGACAGACAAGACTAGACAGACAAGACTAGACAGACAAGACTAGACAGACAAGACTAGACAGACAAGACTAGACAGACAAGACTAGACAGACAAGACTAGACAGACAAGACTAGACAGACAAGACTAGACAGACAAGACTAGACAGACAAGACTAGACAGACAAGACTAGACAGACAAGACTAGACAGACAAGACTAGACAGACAAGACTAGACAGACAAGACTAGACAGACAAGACTAGACAGACAAGACTAGACAGACAAGACTAGACAGACAAGACTAGACAGACAAGACTAGACAGACAAGACTAGACAGACAAGACTAGACAGACAAGACTAGACAGACAAGACTAGACAGACAAGACTAGACAGACAAGACTAGACAGACAAGACTAGACAGACAAGACTAGACAGACAAGACTAGACAGACAAGACTAGACAGACAAGACTAGACAGACAAGACTAGACAGACAAGACTAGACAGACAAGACTAGACAGACAAGACTAGACAGACAAGACTAGACAGACAAGACTAGACAGACAAGACTAGACAGACAAGACTAGACAGACAAGACTAGACAGACAAGACTAGACAGACAAGACTAGACAGACAAGACTAGACAGACAAGACTAGACAGACAAGACTAGACAGACAAGACTAGACAGACAAGACTAGACAGACAAGACTAGACAGACAAGACTAGACAGACAAGACTAGACAGACAAGACTAGACAGACAAGACTAGACAGACAAGACTAGACAGACAAGACTAGACAGACAAGACTAGACAGACAAGACTAGACAGACAAGACTAGACAGACAAGACTAGACAGACAAGACTAGACAGACAAGACTAGACAGACAAGACTAGACAGACAAGACTAGACAGACAAGACTAGACAGACAAGACTAGACAGACAAGACTAGACAGACAAGACTAGACAGACAAGACTAGACAGACAAGACTAGACAGACAAGACTAGACAGACAAGACTAGACAGACAAGACTAGACAGACAAGACTAGACAGACAAGACTAGACAGACAAGACTAGACAGACAAGACTAGACAGACAAGACTAGACAGACAAGACTAGACAGACAAGACTAGACAGACAAGACTAGACAGACAAGACTAGACAGACAAGACTAGACAGACAAGACTAGACAGACAAGACTAGACAGACAAGACTAGACAGACAAGACTAGACAGACAAGACTAGACAGACAAGACTAGACAGACAAGACTAGACAGACAAGACTAGACAGACAAGACTAGACAGACAAGACTAGACAGACAAGACTAGACAGACAAGACTAGACAGACAAGACTAGACAGACAAGACTAGACAGACAAGACTAGACAGACAAGACTAGACAGACAAGACTAGACAGACAAGACTAGACAGACAAGACTAGACAGACAAGACTAGACAGACAAGACTAGACAGACAAGACTAGACAGACAAGACTAGACAGACAAGACTAGACAGACAAGACTAGACAGACAAGACTAGACAGACAAGACTAGACAGACAAGACTAGACAGACAAGACTAGACAGACAAGACTAGACAGACAAGCCTAGACAGACAAGCCTAGACAGACAAGACTAGACAGATAAGACTAGACAGACAAGACTAGACAGACAAGACTAGACAGACAAGACTAGACAGACAAGACTAGACAGACAAGACTAGACAGACAAGACTAGACAGACAAGACTAGACAGAAAAGACTAGACAGACAAGACTAGACAGACAAGACTAGACAGACAAGACTAGACAGACAAGACTAGACAGATAAGACTAGACAGACAAGACTAGACAGACAAGACGAGACAGACAAGACTAGACAGACAAGACTAGACAGACAAGACTAGACAGACAAGACTAGACAGACAAGACTAGACAGACAAGACTAGACAGACAAGACTAGACAGACAAGACTAGACAGACAAGACTAGACAGACAAGACTAGACAGACAAGACTAGACAGACAAGACTAGACAGACAAGACTAGACAGAAAAGACTAGACAGACAAGACTAGACAGACAAGACTAGACAGACAAGACTAGACAGACAAGACTAGACAGACAAGACTAGACAGACAAGACTAGACAGACAAGACTAGACAGACAAGACTAGACAGACAAGACTAGACAGACAAGACTAGACAGACAAGACTAGACAGACAAGACTAGACAGACAAGACTAGACAGACAAGACTAGACAGACAAGACTAGACAGACAAGACTAGACAGACAAGACTAGACAGACAAGACTAGACAGACAAGACTAGACAGACAAGACTAGACAGACAAGACTACACAGACAAGACTACACAGACAAGACTAGACAGACAAGACTAGACAGACAAGATTAGACAGACAAGATTAGACAGACAAGACTAGACAGACAAGACTAGACAGACAAGACTAGACAGACAAGACTAGACAGACAAGACTAGACAGACAAGACTAGACTGACAAGACTAGACAGACAAGACTAGACAGACAAGACTAGACCGACAAGACTAGACGGACAAGACTAGACGGACAAGACTAGATAGACAAGACTAGACAGACAAGACTAGACAGACTAGACAGACAAGACTAGACAGACAAGACCAGACAGACAAGACTAGACAGACAAGACTAGACAGACAAGACTAGACAGACAAGACTAGACAGACAAGACTAGACAGACAAGACTAGACAGACAAGACTAGACAGACAAGACTAGGCAGACAAGACTAGGCAGACAAGACTAGACAGACAAGACTAGACAGACAAGACTAGACAGACAAGCCTAGACAGACAAGACTAGACAGACAAGACTAGACAGACAAGACTAGACAGACAAGACTAGACCGACAAGACTAGACAGACAAGAGTAGACAGCCAAGACTAGACACACAAGACTAGACAGAGAAGACTAAACAGACAAAACTAGACAGACAAGACTAGACAGACAAGGCTAGACAGACAAGACTATACAGACAAGACTAGACAGACAGGAGTAAAGAGACAAGACTAGACAGACAAGACTAGACAGACAAAACTAGACAGACAAGACTAGACCATTTGATGATCTCAGACTATGTTGGGGTAACAAAATGGAAGTGTGCCTTCCGAATGTGTACCACATCAGGATTTCCTAATTAGGTCCATATAAAACCGAAATAATACTGCTAGCCGTTAAGCTGTTAATGTTTTCTTTAGTGGCAAAGCAGTTTTCATATAAGATTCCAATTTCTTGTTCTCAGAACGTACGGTTTATCAAGAAGAAGAAGACGAACAGAGAATTTATGGTAGAATAACGTTTGGGAAGTTTCTAGAAAGTATTCACTGCCGATCAAGAAGCGGAACTAGCACTCGAACTCGAAGGGCTATTTAATCGTTGGGCTAAAAATCTGCATGTATTAAACAAGAATAATGTTTCAAAACGTGAACTAAATCCATATCTTAAATAATATTAAAAAATGTAGGCGCGTGCGAATCAATGCTGGAACATTTTTTTAAATCTGAAGTGGTTGGCACTTGAAACGTTCCCCAAACAATGGGATAATAAGCGTCGCGTGTCCTCAATTACCACTTACAGCATGGATTAACGTTAGCTTACCTCCCCTGCCATTTAAGAACAACACTAGCCCCGAAAAAAAGAATCGATCAAAACACTATTACAGAAACGATTCTGTTTTTAATGTAAATAATATTTTTGCTGTGACATGATGGCGGTGTTGACATCAACAGGCCGCGCGTAACGACGGAAGACACGTCCGCGGGATTACGCGCTGGACAAGAGCGGCGACCCTCCGCCAGGCCATGTCCCTTCTCCCCGTGTCAACAATCATCCCTGTCGTCACGCGCTCTCCATTCGTTCTCTGTTTATACAACGAGATCAATTCTTAACGGCTCACCTACATATAACACCACACACACGCATCATCGCCTGCTGCCTTCCCCATTACCTTCTATAAATATTGTTTCGCTGCCCATGGGTATACAGAGACCGATAACCCGAGTAATCCTTCCTATTTTCAAATCATTATCCCCTCAATCCGACTCCTCAAATATATAACATTTGAATCGCAGACATGTATATACGTGAGCTTTAATTTACCAACTAAATATCATGGGTTTTATCAATTCTTTATCTTAATATTTTCAACCCTTAATGGTAATTATTATCCGTAACTCTATAGCACTATATGGGTTCTGACTGACTGCACAATGCGTCTCCACCCCAGTCGGTCTATCATCATCTGAGGGTCGTAGTCCAATTCCATGGTACGTAGGTCTCTGATTACGTTATCGCTCCATCTCATTCGCGGCCTTCCCAGCGGTCGTTTACCAGCGGGGTAGTTCTCTCATGCCAATTTTGTTTGTTCGTTCGGCAATTTTGGACATGTCCCGCCAATCTTAATCTCATCCCTTTGACCACATTTACAATATCTCAGTGAGTGGATTTTTTTCTAGTTCTGTGGACAAGATAGACTGGATCCAGTATAATTTTCGTTCGCTATCTTTTGTGAGTGTCCACGTTTCATAGCCATACATAACCACCCGTCGTATTAACTTCTACTTCGCTCTTCTACTAATACGTTTGGATCTCAGTGTTTTGTCCAAAGCATACATACATCTGTTGCCACTCTGAATTCTGGCTTTAACCTCTTCTGTTATGTCATTATCGGCCGTTATTACCGCTCCTAGATGTTTGAAGCTATTCACCCTCTCGAAATTAAAATCTCCAATCGTAAAATTCTGGCCTATATTTCTCTGTGAACCTGCATATACATACGTTCATGTATTTGGTCATAGTTTCGTTTATGGCTAATCCCATTTAAAGTGTTTCCTTTTCTATCTTGAATAACTGTTCTTTGACTTTAAGAACTGAAATGACCGTCACATCGATGTCATCCGCAAAGGCAAGTGCAAGTTTTGGTCCATCATTAGTGTACATCTCCACTTTAATATTTGCCGCTCTTATGGCTTTCTCCAGCGCTATATTGAAAAGCAGTGGAGATAAAGCGTCTCCTTGTTTCAGGCCATTGTTTATGTCAAATGCGCTTGAGACAGTGCTTCCAATTCTAACTCTGCTTTTGGATCCATTTATACACATTAAGTTTAATTAGCTTTTGCGGGGTTGATAGGTCCATTGCCTGCCAAAGTTCTACTCGCAAGACACGTCTCGTAGGCTTCTTTAAAGTCGATAAATATATGCTGCAACCTTTGATTAAACTCCCAGCACTTTTCCAGAATTTTTCGAATACTGAATATTTGGTCGATTGTAGATCTATTTTTTCTACAGCCGCACTGGTAGTCCCCCACGACGCACACTGGGACGGATTACGAATTTACGACAAAAATAGAATTTTACAATGTCTCAAAATTAAGCAAAACCACTTAAAATTTATTGTTAGATAACCCATCCAACAACCCAAAAATTGTAAATAAACTGCAAAGTTCCGCATAGTTCCGTTACATTAAATATTTTGTAAAACAAAACAAGCATTGACAATTCTAGAAAAGCAAAAATCCCGTCCACATCGTTCCACCTTACTGAGAATTACACTTATTTTTCCAGGTAGTCATGATGACCATCATTTGCAAGAGAGAACATTGAATAGAAATGAACTATTTTTTGTATTAAGAGATGAAAGTTTTTATAAGTTTTCTTCGTTAAAGTATACTGAACGATTAGTACAATACGCGTTGGATAAGTTTTGTGTCAACGACAGTTGTGAATTTGTAAAAAAATGTTTTCCTTTTTCCAGATTGTGCTAATTAGCTGGTGTATATGCGGATGCAGATCTTCACCTCCATATTTTATACATTCCGTTGGAATGTTGTCTTTCCCCGGCGCTTTGCCGTTTTTCATCCTCATTATGACATTTTGGACCTCCTCCAGGTTGGAGTCTTCTACAGGAAAATCTGCTGGCAAGCATGTGCATTTTGGTGGTCGCCTACTTGAATATGGAGAACTAAAGTAGTTATGCCATTCCGTTATAGTTTCTTGCCTCTGAAATTGGTTTCCAAATCTTCCAGTATTTGTTGTTCATGTTTCCTTTTCTTTGTCTTTATTAGTATTCTGGCTTCCCTTATTATTTCACTGAGATATCTTCTGTTTGTCTCATTAGGGTCTTGTATTGTTAGCATTCTTGCTTTTTCTCTCTGTTCTAATATCCTCCGACAGTCATCGTCAAACCAGTTCTTATGCTTCTTCTTTTGTGTTGGACCCAGTATTTCCTTGGCAGCTTTAGATATTGATCGCTTCTCATCTTCATAGGTTTCTGGAAGGTTCGCCATTATTTGTTTTTGAAACTCGTTTTTGGTTCTTTCGTCATTTAGTTTACATACTTCCCACCTATTTAATCTTTCCGCTCTTTTATTTTTGTGGTTAGAGATGCGCATTCTCACCTTTGCTCTTACTAGGATGTGGTCCGAGTCCCCATCTGCACCTCTCAAGCTCCGTACATCAAGGACGTTGCACGTCTCGCGTCTACTAAAATGTGGTCTATCTGATTCCTTGTGATACCATCAGAGTTGGATATTTTTGCTAACAACATAGAGTCAGCAGTCAACAAGATCAATGGGCTGTCAGAAATGGCTGAAAACGTTGGACTCCAGATTACTATAAAAAAACTGGCCAAGTGCGAGTTGTGACTCGCGCACCAAGGATTCCGTGCAAACTTGTAAGTAAGGTATCTTTTTTTTTGTGGAGGACGTAGCAAGCACATTTAGTTAACTTGACAAGTGGCCCTCCTGAAATCACGACCATCTTAGTACCGCTGCAAGCATAACCTCAAGATGTCGCTGTCGTACGATGGAATTCTACCCTATATTTTATTACCATACATCCCCCATTTACTATGAGTGTTTAGGAGTTCTGGAACTTCACAATTTGTTTTTACTGCTCAGTTTTGCCTGTAAACCTATATACCCTGTATAAAGGTATACATGGTATTTTTTTAAATAACGCGAATATTTTTAAACTTATAAAAAGAAAACTTTATTTTGGTATTACACTTATTCACTAACTTATATTAAGACTTAGATTAAGATATTTCTAGATCTATTTCGATACTCTTAACATTCAGTTGTTCAATAGACTGCTTTTGGACAATTGACTACCAAAAAATATAGGGCGTACGTGATTTAAGTATAATATACTTAAATCATATTATCTACAACATATTATGTAGATTATGGTATAGTATTATTATGTAGATTATCAACATATTATGTAGATTATAAAGAAAAATTAGACGAAATATAATATATACAGGATGTTACGGGACTTGAGTATGTCGCATGTCGGTTACAAACAAGCAAAATTTAGACATAATATATACCCTGTATATATTATGTATATGGAGCGTACGTGATGAAATGCATAACGAATATAAACAAAGAAAATTCAGAATAAACAGCTTGGTGCCAACACATACTTTTTAACCTTCGGACGTAACCGAGGAGGACCTAACTGTATGCAACCCATATGCTTCTGGAGCCTGACAATACCACTACGACAACATTAGTGTATTTTCATTAGTTTCTAATAGTAAATCCGCATTTTTCTTGTAATTAAACTACATATTTACGGTTTTCAGATTTTTTCCTTTACATGTGCTGTAAGGCGCCGCTTCTTGCCAAATTTCATGATTTTAGGTCAACGGGAAGTACCCTATAGGTTTTGATTCCCTTGTGAAATCGCAAAATATGCGACATAAACGGTCATATCTTTTGATCGCGTTGACTTACAAGTTTGATTTTTTCACAGCTGAAAGAGACCGCAGACCCGAGTATTTGATACAAATTTCAACTTGTTACCGCTACGCGTTCCTGAGAAAATTGGTCTTGACAGACCGATAGACGGACAGACAGACAGAAAGACGGACAACAAAGTGATCCTATAAGGGTACGGTTTTCGGTACGGAACCCAAAAAAGACAAAATATATGACGAACATCTACGATGGACCTGAATGGATAATCACCAATACGGGAAAAATTGGACGAGTCAAGAATTTCAGGTATCTCGATGAAGTCATCCAGGAGAATGAATTAGAAGAAGCAATTAATGTCAGGATTTAAAGCCTTAGGGCTTATATGTGTCAGAAACTTTGACGATGAATGGGCAGGGTCAAGCTGAGCTCCTGGAAAAAAGAGAACGATGGAATATTCATGAATATTCATTCATGAAAATCGTAGGTAACAGATGGGTTGATGGACAATAGCGAATGAGAGGAAATGAGGACTTGTACAGCAAGACAGAACCTATTACAGCATTCATTAAGAAGAGACGATTGTTATTTTACGGTCATCTCATGAGGATGGACGGTGACCGACTAACCAAAAGAATATGGAGTTTCATCCAATCTAAGAAAACAAGGCCGAGATGGTTCGAATAATGTGAAAATGATAAATTTAAAAGATTTTGAACAACTGCCAAGGTTTTAAAATGGCATCAACGTTCAAAAGACGGAGAGGACCTTTGTCCGAAGAGCATAAACAGGCACTTCTTGGTGGACTCAGTAGATATTGGCAGAAAGTCAAAGTTGGAACAAGAACATGACCTAGACACTAAAATTAAATTGGTTGTTACAACGCAGTCCATAGAGGCTCGAGTCGATGAAAAAAAAGTATATATAGGGTGTCAGATAAACACGCGTCAAAAATTCAAAGGCTTATTCCTTGGCCTATTCTAAGAATATTTGGAATTATAATTATTTCTGCAATAACTTATTGTTGTTTTTGTTTGTTTCGAAGATACAGGGTGATCAAAATTTGCTACAGTAACAACATTTTATTATCAAAAAATACATTTAAGTTGCTATAAATGTTCGAAATGACTTCCTCCAGCTTGGATACAAACATTCAATCTTATCGTCATTGAGTGCCCGACTCAATTTGATATTCAAGTCTGTTTGCGAATGTCCTTGTGTGCAAACATTGCAGACTTGACTAGCAAGTTATTGCAAGCCGCTAGTTGGATGAGCCTCAGACCATTGTCATTACTGGTGTTGTGTAGGCTGTGTATGCCTATGGTTAGTGTTCGAGCCAATTTTTATAAATCTGTATTTTAATTCAACATTTGACTCGATAACGGCACCGATTAACAGAAGGGGAAAGGTGTATCGACCTGGGCCGAAATCGCGCGATTTACTTATCAATTTACTTCGCGAATTTATATTATTCGGGGTAGTATGCTTCGAGTGCGTGAAGCGTAGAGACAAGAATCGAAGCGTGAACGAAGCTCGACCGACACGTGCACGCAGTTAAGAGTTTTCAAGTTAGCCAGGGGTGTAATCACGAGCCCAAAGGGCTGAAGCGGCATCCAACGTCTGGAAGACAACAATTTTAAGGGAATCCCTCCACTTATTATCGCCATTTCCTCCCTTAAAAAATGCGCCGGAAGGACGATCACACGTGGCGGAGAAGCGAGCAGCCCGAACAGGTAAGTGATTGACCATCCCTGTTTTAAAACTGGAAAATTTGATTTTCGTGAGACACGGTCCATACAGTTAGTTTGTATATTCGCTCTCTTCTAATCTTTGCTTCGAAGTCCCCACAGTGTAGTATCATGTCTTGTTTAGGTATTTGCATAATAGCTGTTTCTAGTTGGTCTGAGAAATCTTCTTTGGTATCTTAATGGAATGCTTACGATATTTCTATTACACCTTTTTATTTTCGGAATTTGGAACTAATTAATTGTTTATAGATTAATTAATTGTTTATAGATTAATTAATTGCCACTCACTTACACTAATAAATTCTACACATGTAAATATAAGTTGCTAGAAGCTATAGACCGCGGCTTCGTCTCATTAAATTAATCCATTCAAGTAGGGCTTCACACGAGAGTCTCGTATCTGATCTCGTTGCGGGCAGCGGTAACATTTTCTTAATAAATTTGAACCCAAACAACCCGAACTTGCCCGAGCCCAGAACGAGCATAACATTTTCTTACATAAATTTGAACTCGAGCAACGACGAGATCAGAAACGAGACTCTCGTGTGAAGCCCTACATTCAAGTCTTTATGTCTCTATTTATATCATAGCTTCACAGAAAAATGTTCCTGCTTTAAACTGCAAAGAAGGACCTTGAGGTTAGAACTGTGGTGGATTTACAAATTTGCCGCCAATAGGCTAATTTATATTGCCGCCTAATATATTTAAAAAAAAATCAAATGCGAGCACAGCGACCAAGGAAAGCGCAACTGTTTAGCATGCAGAGTGCTCTACAGTTTTTTCATTAAATGCTGCCCGCCGCCGCTATGTTTCGAGTATAGAGATCAGAAATTTTGCGAATTTGTTTGATTTAATCTGGATACTCTGTTTAGATGGCGGTAAATTTTCCGCTTACAAAAATTTGCCGCAGGCGAAAATTTGCCGCCGTAGGCTACAGCCTAGTTAGCCTATTTACAAATTTATTTTGTTTCATTTTTACAATAAATCCTGACTAACTGCTTAACTTATTGACTGACTATTCTTGCCTTATACAGATTGTGACTGATATTGTCTTAACAAATTTATCCATTCAAGTCTTTATGTCTCCATTTATATTATAGCTGCTCAAACACTTGTTCCTGCTATGCACTGTAATTACTCGATCCAAATTCAAGGTATTGTCAAGGCCAAACAAGACTAAACAATACCATAGAACCATGGGCGTAGCCAGGGGGGGGGGGGGCTTCAAACCCCCCGAAATATGCAAAATATAATATATTATACTAAATGTTATATTGAAATAAAGAGACGAGTAAAGACGAACCCCCGCTGAAACTAAATCCTGCCAACGCCCACGCATAGGACACTGCTTCCCAAACTTTTTGATGTCGCGGCTCCGCTGCAACTCATATCGATAAACCACGGCCCCCTATTTTTTTTTTTGAATTGGATTATGTAAAAAAAATTTGCTTTGTGTGTACATACGAGCAAGTGAAATGAAAATACAGTTTGTGCAATGTTTTACTGCTCGATCTCGCGGCGTGACGTTCTTTGAGCAGATATACGTCAAATTTTACATTTGACATTTGTCAACTGTGAGTTTAGCGTGCAAGTGAAATGAAATGCAGTTTGTGAAATGTTTTACTGTTCAGGCTCGCGGCGTGACGTTCTTTAAGCAGACATAAGTTAAATTTGACATTTGACAGGTTTCAACTGTCAGTTCAGCGAGCAAGTGAAATGAAATACAGCTTGTGCAATGTTATGCTACTCGAGCTCACGGCGTGACGTTCTTTGAGCAGATATACGTCAAATTTAACATTTGATATTTGTCAACTGTCAGTTTAGCGTGCAAGTGAAATGAAATGCAGTTTGTGAAATGTTTTACTGCTCGGGCTCGCGGCGTGACGTTCTTTAAGCAGACATAAGTTAAATTTGACATTTGACAGGTGTCAACTGTCAGTTCAGCGAGCAATTGGAATGAAATACGTGCTTGTGCAATGTTATGCTACTCGAGCTCACGGCGTGACGTTCTTTAAGCAGATATACGTCAAATTTTACATTTGACATTTGTCAACTGTCAGTTTAGCGTGCAAGTGAAATGAAATGCAGTTTGTGAAATGTTTTACTGCTCGGGCTCGCGGCGTGACGTTCTTTAAGCAGACATAAGTTAAATTTGACATTTGACAGGTGTCAACTGTCAGTTCAGCGTGCAAGTGGAAAGAAATACAGCTTGTGCAATGTTATACTGCTCGGGCTCACGGCATGACGTTCTTTAAGCAGACATACGTCAAATTTGACTGTTTGCAACTGTAATTTCAGCGAGCAAGTGAAATGAAATGCAGTTTGTGCAATGTTTTACTGCTCGGGCTCGCGGCGTGACGTTCTTTAAGCAGACATAAGTCAAATTTGACATTTGACAGGTGTCAACTATAATTTCAGCGAGCAAGTGAAATGAAATACAGTTTGTGCAATGTTTTACTGCTCGAGATCGCGGCGTGACGTTCTTTGAGCAGATATACGTCAAATTTTACATTTGACAGCTGTCAACTGTCAGTTTAGCGTGCAAATGAAATGAAAGCAGTTTGTGAAATGTTTTACTGCTCGGGCTCGCGGCGTGACGTTCTTTAACCAGACATAAGATACATTTGACAGGTGTCAACTGTCAGTTCAGCGAGCAAGTGAAATGAAATACAGCTTGTGCAATGTTATACTGCTCGGGCTCACGGTGTGACGTTCTTTAAGCAGACATACGTCAAATTTGACATTTGACAGTTTGCAACTGTCATTTCAGCGAGCAAGTGAAATGAAGTTTGTGCAATGTTTTACTGCTCGGGCTCGCGGCGTTACGTTCTTTAAGCAGACATAAGTCAAATTTGACGTTTGGCAGGTGTCAACTATCATTTCACTTGCTCGCTGAAATGCAGTTTGTGCAACGTTTTACTGCTCGGACTCTCGGCGTGACGTTCTATAAGCAGACATAAGTCAAATTTGACATTTGACAGGTGTCAACTATCATTTCAGCGTACAAGTGAAATGAAATGCAGTTTGTGCAATGTTTAGCTGCTCGGGCTCGCGGTGAGATGTTCTTTGAAGAAGAAGAAGTTAATTGATTCTGTTAAATGATTTTTCTATTTTGCGTCTGTAATGGACTGATAACAGCACTCATATGCGTGTTTTATATTAACACGCATATATTTTTAAAAAATATGCTTACGTCCTAATAATGTTAGGCATAAGAGATTTTTTCTTAACTTTTCGTAACGGTCATTGTATTAATAGTCCAATTGGTATTAATATTATGGGGAGAATATCAAGACATTGCGACATTTCTCAAATTACTAAACTCCGATCTTTATACTGGGACATTGTTTCCAAAGAAGTAGTGCACATTTGACCAACCATGGTGGTGATTTGTTGACAATAAAAAATCGTGGTGGATGGAAGTCTTCTGCTATTGCGGAGGGGTAGGTTGTCGCTTCCTTAATAAAGAAAATTGAAGTGTCGAAAATGCTTTGGTCTGAGCAAGCAAATATCTACTTATCTAGATGTTCTTCTAGTGCCCCACAGTTGCAATTTGATAGCAACAGTAATAGTAGCACTATATATAATGTCCTTGGTATGAGTGTTACTGCTCAAGAACCATCCAATGTCACTATAAATGTTTTTAATAATTGTAGCATTGATGAACAGAATTTGAATGAAATATATGTTATATCGTTTATTACCAGTATGCGAAATCGTCAATTATAACTATGCCGTTTCAAATCACTTCAAATTAAAGGATATTACTCCAGTAACATCGGACCCCTTATATCGTTTATTACCATTAATTAATTAAATTTGTGTATTCGCGATTTGTACACATCACATAACCTCAAACCTCTCGCCGAAAATTTGACACTGATAGCTCGGAATTTCCGTGCCAACCTTGAAAAAATTAACTCATAACAGCACTCGGCGAGCCATAACCGCACGCATATGAGTGCTGTTATGAGTCCATTACAGACGCAAAATAGAAAATAATATATTAAAGGACGAGTTTAGTAAGCGCGATTTTTCAGCACGCGTCCAAGTTTAGAAAACGACGAGCGTAGCGATGAGCACCAAAAAACCTTTTCGAAAAAATCATGAGAAATCTGGCAGCTAAATCTGGTTTCTTTTCTAGAAGAAATAGGTATCCTAAGCTCGTCATTATTCCTATCATATCATTCGTCGTAATTTCAATATTTTAACGAAGTTTATGATTTTAATTTATGAAGTATGTGCATATTAAACAGTTAAACTTATTTAACGAAGATGTTATATTCGCGGCCCCCTTGCGGGTAAACCCCACCACTTTGGGAAGCTCTGCCATAGAAGAACAGACAACACCAGATAAGAACACGTAAGACCAGACCAAACCATATCTGACTTGAATTAATTTGACTGATACAAAACTCCACGCGAGCGAAGCCGCGGGCCATCTAAAGATATAAAACCAAGCGATTTGTTGTGTTACATTGCTCAAAAACAAAATTTAAATGTTTATTAAATTTGAAATAAGATTAATTGATATATTGTGTTGAAGCGTATTTTTCTTAAGGTTTTATAGTAATTTTGGTTAGTGATGATGGATGAGTTTGCATTACCACATCCATGTAGAGATCTTAATCTTTTGAGTTTTGAGACAGGAGTGTCGCGTAAGGGTCCATTGATAAGTTAGGTGTTCATTTGTCACGCAGGTGTCGGGCGAACTGTGAGACAGTGTGGTAAATGCGCGCGAGCTGCAGACAATGGCGTTGAGGAAGTGCTTCACTCAGACCTAGTGACAGTGCCGTCTTCCATTAGCTCCCTCGACATCATTATTTAAATGGATACTTTAATGCGGAGAGCAAGGTTTTTCCTTTTTTTTGTCAAGAAAATTTGTATCGATTTTCTCGTCGCTACAGCGAAGGTGGAAAAAGTAGAACGCGAGTCGTCTACGGCGTGCACCTTGTAAAAACAGATGGGGCGCCGGCGGCTGGTAAAACCACGCCACAGTAATTGAGTTCGCTAAAAATCACAAAAATCTCGGTTGGATACCTTTGCGTCTCTCTGTTACACCTGATGATCACCATAAATATGAAATGAAAGAAAATATTGTACAAGATTAAAAAAAACCTGCATTTATTACTATCTAGACCTGTCTGTTTGTATAGTCCTGACTGACTTGTCTTGTCTGCCTAGTCCACTTGTTCGGCTACTCCTGTCTGTATTTTAATATCTGTCTAGTCTTGTCTGTTTTTAGTTTAGTAGATTCCCATCTATATCATGTCTATTTAATAATTAAATTAGAATATTTAACGATTTTTGTGGGCTGTGCGTTTTTCCATGGTTATATAAGTTATTAATGGAAGACAGTTGCTTGCTGATACCCACTCTAAATAACTTTCAACCCTAGCAATAAGTTAGTAATCCCAAGTTTGATGGTGCGGCGAAAGGGTTGCTCGGACTAAGTTTGCACAGAGATCTTGTCATCGGCAACCCTTTGTTTGGTGGGGATCTTGCGGAGGAAAGAGTTCGCGAAGAAATTTCAGATTTTGAGAGGACGGGATTGCAAGTTACTTCGTCTAAAGGTTTTATTATTATTTTATTTTCCAATAAAAGTCTTTGGTTCTTAAGCCTTTGTAGCAGGCAATTTTAGATCAATTTAAATATCCCACCGTGCATATTTACGCATCAAAGGTGGGACATTTTTAAAACCGCCGTAACTCAAACAGTTGATACATTTCGAGTAAACTTCTAATAAATGACTATTTAGTCTTGCCTAGTCTGTCTAGTCTGCCTAGTCTGTATAGTTTGTCTAGTCTGTCTAGTCCGTCTAGTGCGTCTACTCCGTCTAGTCTGTCTAGTCCGTCTAGTCCGTCTAGTTCGTCTAGTCCGTCGAGTCCGTCTAGTTCGTCTAGTCCGTCTAGTCTGTCTAGTCTGTCTAGTCTATCTAGTCTGTTTGGCACGAGTATTATACACAGTAGCATCCAGCGACGATCCAGCGGCCCTTTAGGCATAGGCGCACTAGGCGCGTGCCTAGGGCCACCTATTTTAGTGGGCCACAAATTTCCAACTAAGCAAGGTCAAACCAACTTTTGGCGGTTGACGACAATAAGCAGCAAAATTTGACAAAGTGTGGTGAATAAATTGGCACTTTGCGGTGGTTAATAGTGAAAAAGATATTCAGAAAAAAAACTAGAGAACTATCATTGCATTGTTTGTATTCTTATTGAAAATTGATCGCAGGACTGTTTTTACTAAAGGACACCACATAATCTAACAGAGGATTCTTACCCAAAGAATGTAGTTCATGTCCCTTCCACCACGTCGTTCAAGTTTAGAAAACGACAAGCGTAGCAAGGAGTTTTCTAATGGACAAGAAACATCCAAGGTCACTATAAACGTTTTTAATGATAGTACCATTGATGGACTATCGATTAATGGTTTATTACCATTAATCAATTAAATTTGTGTATTCGCGATTTCCACACATCACATAACCTCAAAACTATCTCGTCGAAAATTTGACAGCTCTGAATTTCAGTGCCAACCTTGAAAAAATTAACTCATAGCAGCACTCGACGAGCCATAACCGCACGCATATGAGTGCTGTTATGAGTCCATTACAGACGCAAAATAAAAAAAAATCATAACAATTCGCGATTGGAATGTTTACGATACATTGATTAATTTATTAAAAGTCAAGTCTTGACATTTATCAAATTTTTACTTTTTTATAAATATAAATAAATTATTAATTTATATTGTAGGTAAAACTTTGTACGATACACGTATCGTAATATACTCTTACGTACCTAATTGTTATTTTTTAATGTGGTTTTACTATAATCTCGCATATTGAGAATTGGGACTCCCTAGACTCACTAAACCCCCTATTCCACCTTGGCTTTTAGTATGCGCCACCCTGGTATCGCATATTTTGCATTCACTCAGGGTAAGCATCCCGGACGGTTTACTGGAAACCGCCTTAGTTGTTATCTCCCCGACCAGGATTCGAACCCGGGTCTCCAGCATTGAGGGACTCCCTAGACTAGAGCCACATAGTCACCTAGCGCCTAGGACCACAAGTAATGTAAACACACCCCTGGACTAGCATTCATTGTCTTTATATCTTTTTGAGTGATTACTATCAGTTAGGTAAACGCAAGAAGAAATTGTAATGACGCGAGATGCGATTAGACATTTTTGGAAATAATAATTTGTTTCGTTGCGTCTTTGCGCTAAGTGGCAGGTTGTAATCGCATTGTTGTGCGAGCGAGGATTTTGTGTCGGAAATGAACTCCAGTTGAAATATTTAACCAGAGCACATTTCAGGCTTCAGTTGAACCGAGAAGCTATGTGACTGTAACTGACGTTCACCTTTCCCGCGCGCCCGATTGGTCCGCGCCGGGGCTGCAACCACGCCCGTTTCAGCAACCCCCGCCAAGTCGTTACGCCCGTCTGCAGCTTTCCCACACTTTACAACCACGGGTCACTAGATACCGGTCCGATTTACTGCCTCCTGCTTCACACACACAAACACACACTAAACACGCACACACTAAATTCTATTACAAAAGATTCTATAGAAGAATTTTACTCTTGTCTGTCTAGTCTTGTCTGTCTAGTCTTGTCTGTCTAGTCTTGTCTGTCTAGTCTTGTCTGTCTAGTCTTGTCTGTCTAGTCTTGTCTGTCTAGTCTTGTCTGTCTAGTCTTGTCTGTCTAGTCTTGTCTGTCTAGTCTTGTCTGTCTAGTCTTGTCTGTCTAGTCTTGTCTGTCTAGTCTTGTCTGTCTAGTCTTGTCTGTCTAGTCTTGTCTGTCTAGTCTTGTCTGTCTAGTCTTGTCTGTCTAGTCTTGTCTGTCTAGTCTTGTCTGTCTAGTCTTGTCTGTCTAGTCTTGTCTGTCTAGTCTTGTCTGTCTAGTCTTGTCTGTCTAGTCTTGTCTGTCTAGTCTTGTCTGTCTAGTCTTGTCTGTCTAGTCTTGTCTGTCTAGTCTTGTCTGTCTAGTCTTGTCTGTCTAGTCTTGTCTGTCTAGTCTTGTCTGTCTAGTCTTGTCTGTCTAGTCTTGTCTGTCTAGTCTTGTCTGTCTAGTCTTGTCTGTCTAGTCTTGTCTGTCTAGTCTTGTCTGTCTAGTCTTGTCTGTCTAGTCTTGTCTGTCTAGTCTTGTCTGTCTAGTCTTGTCTGTCTAGTCTTGTCTGTCTAGTCTTGTCTGTCTAGTCTTGTCTGTCTAGTCTTGTCTGTCTAGTCTTGTCTGTCTAGTCTTGTCTGTCTAGTCTTGTCTGTCTAGTCTTGTCTGTCTAGTCTTGTCTGTCTAGTCTTGTCTGTCTAGTCTTGTCTGTCTAGTCTTGTCTGTCTAGTCTTGTCTGTCTAGTCTTGTCTGTCTAGTCTTGTCTGTCTAGTCTTGTCTGTCTAGTCTTGTCTGTCTAGTCTTGTCTGTCTAGTCTTGTCTGTCTAGTCTTGTCTGTCTAGTCTTGTCTGTCTAGTCTTGTCTGTCTAGTCTTGTCTGTCTAGTCTTGTCTGTCTAGTCTTGTCTGTCTAGTCTTGTCTGTCTAGTCTTGTCTGTCTAGTCTTGTCTGTCTAGTCTTGTCTGTCTAGTCTTGTCTGTCTAGTCTTGTCTGTCTAGTCTTGTCTGTCTAGTCTTTTCTGTCTAGTCTTGTCTGTCTAGTCTTGTCTGTCTAGTCTTGTCTGTCTAGTCTTGTCTGTCTAGTCTTGTCTGTCTAGTCTTGTCTGTCTAGTCTTGTCTGTCTAGTCTTGTCTGTCTAGTCTTGTCTGTCTAGTCTTGTCTGTCTAGTCTTGTCTGTCTATTCTTGTCTGTCTAGTCTTGTCTGTCTAGTCTTGTCTGTCTAGTCTTGTCTGTCTAGTCTTGTCTGTCTAGTCTTGTCTGTCTAGTCTTGTCTGTCTAGTCTTGTCTGTCTAGTCTTGTCTGTCTAGTCTTGTCTGTCTAGTCTTGTCTGTCTAGTCTTGTCTGTCTTGTCTGTCTAGTCTTGTATGTCTAGTCTTGTCTGTCTAGTCTTGTCTGACTAGTCTTGTCTGTCTAGTCTTGTCTGTCTAGTCTTGTCTGTCTAGTCTTGTCTGTCTAGTCTTGTCTGTCTAGTCTTGTCTGTCTAGTCTTGTCTGTCTAGTCTTGTCTGTCTAGTCTTGTCTGTCTAGTCTTGTCTGTCTAGTCTTGTCTGTCTAGTCTTGTCTGTCTAGTCTTGTCTGTCTAGTCTTGTCTGTCCAGTCTTGTCTGTCTAGTCTTGTCTGTCTAGTCTTGTCTGTCTAGTCTTGTCTGTCTAGTCTTGTCTGTCTTGTCTGTCTAGTCTTGTATGTCTAGTCTTGTCTGTCTAGTCTTGTCTGACTAGTCTTGTCTGTCTAGTCTTGTCTGTCTAGTCTTGTCTGTCTAGTCTTGTCTGTCTAGTCTTGTCTGTCTAGTCTTGTCTGTCTAGTCTTGTCTGTCTAGTCTTGTCTGTCTAGTCTTGTCTGTCTAGTCTTGTCTGTCTAGTCTTGTCTGTCTAGTCTTGTCTGTCCAGTCTTGTCTGTCTAGTCTTGTCTGTCTAGTCTTGTCTGTCTAGTCTTGTCTGTCTAGTCTTGTCTGTCTAGTCTTGTCTGTTTAGTCTTGTCTGTCTAGTGTTGTCTGTCTAGTATTGTCTGTCTAGTCTTCTCTGTCTAGTCTTGTCTGTCTAGTTTTGTCTGTCTAGTCTTGTCTGTCTAGTCTTGTCTGTCTAGTCTTGTCTGTCTAGTCTCGTCTGTCTAGTCTTGTCTGTCTAGTCTTGTCTGTCTAGTCTTGTCTGTCTAGTCTTGTCTATCTAGTCTTGTCTCTCTAGTCTTGTCTCTCTAGTCTTGTCTGTCTAGTCTTGTCTCTTTAGTCTTGTCTGTCTAGTCAATATACTACTCGAAATAATGCTATACATTTCTTTCAACTTCACCAAAAACACCAGGACACCATCGGGACACCAGTAGTTTTGCTTAAACTAATCGACTTATAGAATTGATTTTAAAATTTACATGTGCTATCAAATATAATCTTGATGATTGAAGACGATTTTATTCATCTGTTACATAAATTATCACTATATTATCAATCTAGAGTTATCAACTTCTTCGGAATATTGAAGTGAAAAATGGGACACTTTCCAAAAACTGGGACGTATAGGAACTTGTGGCTTAATTTCCTGATAATTTACGTATTTTGATTGCTTATAACATTATAGAACATAAAAGACCGCAAATGTTAATAAAAATATTAAATATGATAATGATTTACTGTGTAAGAATCTCTCCACCCATCGCGATGTTGTGAGAGTGTTGCGAGGGTGTTACAGTCGCGGTGGGGGTGACTCCCTGAGGTAGGGGTATGACAAAATGGCCTGCGGACGGAGCGACCGGTGGATGCCGATCAGTCGGATAGTCGCGTTTGAGCATCAAGTACGCGCGCCGGTTGCAACCAACCGTCCCTTAGCAGTTCGTTCGCATCGACAACGGAAAATAAAAGAAATTGCATCAAAGGTCCTTCCCCGGATCTCTCTGTAAGCGGTTGAATAAAAAGCGACAAAATTGATTCTTCGATTTGGGGGAAGGTACGGGCTGGCCAGGGCCGTAGAATGGGCACAGGTAAATATTTTATTGTTGCTTTGAAGTGTAAATTCGGGTGTTTTGCTCGCCGGGGATTTAGTCAGGCGATGGCCAAATAGGATTACCTCGCTGATACCCTGTTTGTGTGAATGCGATCATGTTAACGTACGCATTGGGCAATGCGGCGTTCGGTTTGTTGTTTCTATCGCTGAGAAATCAACTCGGGTTCCATGCAATCAACACAGATCTTATACATATCAAAGCTGCATTTACATTTTAATTAGACACGCTTGTCTGATTTGTCTCACAAATTTTATTCATCTCAATTTATGCATAGTTACAACGATTAATTAAATTATTATTAAAAATTAAAATTATTAATTTTGCAATTTTTTAAATTAGATTTGTTTCATTTATGTACAAATTTTAATTGTATCAAACAACTTAAATGTTTTTAATAATAAATAATAATCTTTTTTGTCACCAAAAGAGAACAAAGGGCTATCGACCATAAGGTGTTTCTGCCAAAAATGTTTTTGTCTTTTCTTTAAAATCATTATTTTATGTTTTATTAGTTTTCTATAAAATATGGAGAATTTATTCTAAAATCATTATTTTATGTTTTATTATTTTTCTATAAAATATTCTTAAAATTTTTCTAGTACTATAAACAATATCAAATTGTTCAAAATTATAAAATATTACAATTTAATTCTGTTTTCCTTAAAAATAAAATTTTCTTGGATAAATTTCCCGGCGCATCCACCATTTTATCCCAGGTTCTTAACTATCGCCAATTTTGTGGAACTCTCGGACCAAGTTCTTCATTTTTCTAAGTCTTGGAGGTTCGATGTGGCTTAATACATACAACGTTTTTGTGTGTATACCATAAGCTAATAATAATAACTATCGCCAATAATCTGCCAAATTTATTATAAACAAATCCCTTATTTATTGTCTTCGTATTATACACAATATCTGTATACAAAATGTAACTCTAATAAACAATTTAAGTTATGTATTTTTCCAAAACATCGACAATTTTCTGTTAAACTTATTCTAAACATAACAGCGCCAACTGTGGCCAAAAAGACAACTTCATCTCCTATTCAATAAATTTTTTTACCGGTTAACTGACGATTCTGATCTCTTCAATGTCTTTGCTGAATTGTCAAATAAAGTCGGATTATTAACTTGGGCGTTCTGCATTTTCAAATAGGGTATTGCATGCGTACCACACGATGCTGATTCCTGTTAGCGTCGCATAGCCTCTCCTACCCAATTCCGACTCTCACCTTCTTTTCTTTTTTAATGGGACGTAGCATTCTGTTAACTTGGCAAGTGGCCCCCTGAAATAACACAATCATCTTGGTACCGCCTCATGGCATTTAGCTTCAAGATGACTTTGTCTATTTATTAGTTTCTAAAGGTGTTTGCAGTTTGGGTCAATTTAAGGTCTTACTTCCTCCCTCCACCGTAGGTGATTAGAGGTTCAGGTATGTATATGCGCGTTCCGTTAATTGTTTTCTTTTTTCATTCCTGCTCCGACCTTAACATTATGTCCGTAAGTGTTTTCACTTCCAGTGTTGCTTGGGTTCTGTCTGCCCATTTGTCTCTTTCTAGCATCTACCTGGGGCAATCGAAGATTGTGTGTTACACACTGTCCATTTCCCCACAGTGGACACACGAGCCGTCTGAGGCTCGTCCTATGCCGCACAGGCACTGTCTGAAGCACCCGTGGCCGGACAGTAATTGTGTCAGGTAGACACTCACCTTCTAGTAGCCTTTATATGAATATAAAAGTGCGAACCCCGGGCAACCTGAGCAACCTTTCTGGAGATCAGGTAACCAACCCCTGTGGAAAGAAAGGTCAGAGCTGACGAGAGCGGGAGAAATGGCCCTCCAAAAAGGGGTTTGGGCGTGGGGCTAACAACTCCACCCCGAAAAAACCTTTTGTTGCGAAACATCTAAAGAAGCCTCGGACAGGACGGACTTTGAGAAGACGACCCAAGTGAGATACGGAAATGAGTATCGGAACATGGAACGTGCGAACCCTGTACAAAACAACAAAATCCAAGGGGACGCTCGATCCATGCTCGGAACTCCAAACTGGAGAAAGGCGGCGGAAGACAGTGATGGCTGGAGGAAGAAAATAGGTTTTTTGTCCCATTTGGGCTGTAGCGCCATTGGATGGATGGTTCTGCATTTTCGGACTTTTTATTGCCAGCAAAATGAAAACCACATTTTCTATTCCGCTTATTCGGAATCCAAAAGCGGCTAGCAAGATGCTAATTGTATATTTACAACCAGTAGGGAAAACACTTTCAGACAAACTTTGAAATTTTCCATTCACTTGATAAATAATGATATTAAGGAAATACATTTTCTCGCATTTTCCGCAGAATTCACAATGTTAACTTTTGAACGGCTTGTCACAGAGACTTCTAGTTGCAACCAATCAATTCAGCATCTCAAAATAAGTCGGAAAACGTATATCATATTCATAGGTGGCTTTTAATTAAGAATTAACATTGAACCGGGAATTTAAGATAGCGGAAACGATAAAATGCGAGAAAATCGGTTTTGGTAAAATCGTGTGACGGCAAAATATTAAAAGGTTTCTGAAAGCATTTTTGCTGTTAATTACAAATATGCAAATTATATTTCGCTAACTCTCTCCGTTCACGATGGCCTGCAAAAATTGAGTAAAATTTTAAGACATTTCAGCATTCGAGTAAAGATCTTGGAAACTAATGAATTTTAAGCGGATAATCTAAGAGTGTTGGCAGGAAAATGTCTTTCTAAAAACGGTGCCGCAATCCGTTTTTTATTATCTATCGCCGTTTCTGAGATATCGACTTATCAAATCGGAAATCATAAAATTTCAGTTTGAAATTTCGCAATGAAAAATTAAATCTTTCCGACCAATTTATACATCGATTTGTTTGTCTTGTCCAATAGTTTCTGTGTGCCAAAAATGATTTTGTTGCTGTTTACCGTTTTGAGAAAATTAAAAAAAAAACGAAAAAGCACATTTTTGTCGACCGAAATGATGAAAAAAATTTGGACGAAATTTTTTGAAAATTCGTCTGTGATTTTTTTTTGGTTAAAGTTACAAATAAACAAGATGTTTCGTGTTTTGCTATTATAAGTTCGTTTTTGCCATCTGGTTTTACAAGCCTCTCTGAAACTAAAAACCCCAACGAAACTATTTTCTTCACGATGTTACAACGATGTGTAAATTTTTTGGAAAAAATCGATTTTTGCTGCGAAATTTCGAATTAAAATTTTTGTGAATTTCGAATTCACAAGTCCGTATCTCGAGAACCGTTGCAAATAATTAAAAACGGATTGCGGCATCGTTTTCAGGCGATCATTTCCCTACCGCTGCACATAGATTTGCTTAAAAATATTGTTTAGCTACTTTAGGAAAATTTATTCTAAAATCATTATTTTATGTTTTATTATTTTTCTATAAAATATTCTTACAATTTTTCGTATACTATAAACAATATCAAATTGTTCAAAGTTATAAAATATTACAATTTAATTCAGTTTTCCTTAAAAATAAAATTTTCTTGGATAAATTTCCCGGCGCATCCACTATTTCATCCCAGGTTCTTAACTATCGCCAATTTTGTGGAACTCTCGAACCAAGTTCTTCATTCTTCTAGGTCTTGGAGGTTCGATGTGGCTTAATATATACAACTTGTGTGTGTGTATACCATAAGCTAATAATAATAACTATCGCCAATAATCTGCCAAATTTATTATAAACAAATCCCTTATTTATTGTCTTCGTATTATACACAATATCTGTATACAAAATGTAACTCTAATAAACAATTTAAGTTATGTATTTTTCCAAAACATTTTCTGTTTGACTTATTCTAAACATTCATTATTATTACATTATTATTATTACATTATTCGAAACCCAACGAAAGAAAAAAAGAAAAAACCCAACGAAACTATTTTCTTCACGATGTTACAACGATGTGTAAATTTTTTGGAAAAAAATCAATTTTTGCTGCGAAATTTCGAATTAAAATTTTCGTGAATTTCGAATTCACAAGTCCGTATCTCGAGAACCGTTGCAAATAATTAAAAAACGGATTGCGGCATCGTTTTCAGGTGATCATTTCCCTGTTGCTGCACATAGATTTGCTTAAAAATATTGATTAGCTACCCAGTTAGCTACCCACTTATAATTTCGCGATATTTCGCTCGATTTTGCCCATTTTATCAAGTCATATCTCGCGAACGGAAGCTGTTAGCAAAATTCATTTTATATATTTACAACCAGAAGGGAAAGCACTTTCAGACACACTTTGAAATTTTCAATTCAAATAATAAATAGTGATTTTAAGCAAAATTTTTTTTCTCGTATTTCGGTCATGTTCTTAAAAGCTTTGGCACTAGTGCTATTGCACTCGGAGCGAATAATAAAATCAAATCATCGAATATAATAAAATATTTATATTTGATAATTAACCCTTTCACTGCCATGTCAATTATAAGTAATAATACACAACGCCAATATTTATGAAAATGCCGATAGTTATGTTTTGTTATGTTCAACCACTTTCACATAGATGAGTCAGCTATTGATCAAAAGTCACTGAAAAAATTAACATGATTTTTTTGAATTAAAAAAAAAATATTTATAAACTGTTTAACGACTCGAGATCTAATACAACTGATTTGCAAAAGATTCAAGTATTTTCTAAAAATAATTTCACACATCTGACGTCTCCGGGGGTGGCTGGGCGAATTTTTAAGCTTTTCTCACTTTTTCACCCACAACTCGGACAGTTTTCGTCGCACGGACGTGATTCCGGGGTCGGTTGGTCCGGAACGTCGCCACACGTCCAACTGTCGCCTTAATTTTTGAAAATTTTGCTCAAAATTTTTGGGAAATGCGAAAAACTCAATTTTTCTTGCAAAACATTCATTTTTGGTCTCCTAAACTACGCGATCCGGAAGTCTCATTGAAAATCGCCATACGTGGGTTCATTCGTCTATTCTTTGGCTTCAAGAATTTGATGCACCGACTATTTGAGAGCCAGGGGGGCGCTGGAGGCGGTGTTTTAGTCGGAGGACCCGGATTCGCAGAAAAATGTGAATAACGTTGTCCACAAAAGTCGCGCTGCGACGAGAGTAGTGTTAGAGGACGCGTCTCGTAATTTTCTATCGGAATACTTGCTTGAATTTGATTTTTCCTGGCCATCTTCGAAGTGACCTCTGTAAAAGTGGTAATTTTTGTAAAGCAAACTTTGGGGGTTCGTGTGGAGAAGCGTTCGGCCTGAATCGCCAGAGAACAAATTTTGATTAATTCTGAGACGACTGATATGTGGCGTTTCCCGGATTTCACCTGTTTTTGAAAAGGTTTTTGAAAAGGTCACATTCGGCTTATTTATGCCGTAGGAAGAGGCAGATTTTCGTTGTTTTAACCGCGCGTTTTCTATGCTTTAACTGCGAATGTCTGTCCGCACGTTGTGCATCCAGATTTCGTCCTCCGTCCTGTCGCGCCCCTTCAGAGGGTCAAAACGCCCAAAAAATTGAGATTTTTGCGGAAACGGCCCGGCGGAAGTGGCGGCAGCAGCGCAAATGGGATTGTACATTTTTCTGGTGTACAACCGAGAGCCCCGTCGAACGGTGCCATTTTTGCGACTCAACTCAGCCAGGTTCGGACGCACCAGACCGAAACCTAAAATCACGAATTTTTATCTTCGAGGCGAATTTTTCTTGGAATCCCAAAAATTCTTCCCGAATGCTTTGGCTGCCGCCGCGCCGCGTTTTTAGAGCCCTTGCTCGCCGTCCTGCGACGTCCCATTCACCTGGTGCAAGAAAATGCAATTTTTTTTTGCCGATTTTGCAATCACTTCCACTGACGCTCTACACTTATGTAAAGGGCTCTAGGTCGCCGATTGGGTTCGTTCTCCTCCGAATACTTGCCCGCAACTATTTCGGTAAGAATTTTTAAACTGCAAGAGAAAAATGCGCAAATAGTGAAAAAAACACCAGAGGCGTTTTGTGGTGGTACCTAGAACGTCTGAACCAATTGGCGGATCGGAACGGGACCGGCACCGTTCCATCGGGCATAGAACTTATTAGTTTGTTTGGGAGTTTATTCCAGATTCCGTTGAAGATTACGTCGCGACGCCATAAAACGACGTATGTTTTGGATTTTTCAGTGGATTATAGAATGGTTCGTTGGCTTTTCGCACCAATAATTGAACGTAGCGGAATCGCGTCGCGACGCCCACTAATAACTGTTAATCGGCACAGAGAAAAACTTGAATGTTAATTTGGGGGGAACGTATCGGCTCCCATTCGCCGGAAGGTACGGTCAGTCTAACCGCTGCAGTTTCGCCGTTTCGAAATTACAAAATGCGCATCAATTCCCGCGCCACTTTTATATTTAAGGGTTAGCGATCCGAGCCGTCCCCGTCGAGCTGCCGACGTTGGAAAACATCACCCTTTTTTGCACGATTTTTTTATATTTACTCACCGCGTCCCCGAATCCGACTTTTGCGGCACGGAGCGATGTCGCAAATTATAATATTTTGGTACTACTCTCGGTTTCTTGCGTCGCTCCGACTGGCGCTGAGTCATGAACAAACAAAGACGTGGAGAGTTTTCGCCTTTTTTTCAATACGCCCACAAATCACCAAGACGTGGTTTATCCAGAAAACTGAACTTAATTTCTTAGTCAGGTGCAAGTGTGGCTTCTGAATGTGATGAGGGCCTTATGCGGTTGCCTCATTCGGCTCGAACTCGGAGTTCGGAATGCCTAATTCGTTCCGAATAAAAACCGAACTGAAATTCTTAGTCGGGTATAGCTTAGAAGCTAAGAACCTTCTCGATCTAATCAGATTTCAAACAAAGTTTGGATATACGGAACTAGACAAACATTTGTGTCAAGTTGGTTGCAGATTAATTTTGTCAAAAACGAAATGAGTTGATGGTCATCAAACGCATGAACAGATCTTGATAAATTATAGCTAAGAACCTCCTCGACAAAGTCAACTTAAAAAAAACGCATCAATATCAGTCCATTCGTTTAGGAGCTACGATTCCACAGTCAAATATACGGATAGACGGACAGACTGACACACAGACAGACAGACACGTCAAACTTATAACACCCCTCTTCTTAGGTCGGGGGTTACAAATGGCAAGTGACGTGACAACAAAAACTAAATTTGACTGATATTTGGTAATATTGCGAGTCGATTACGTAATTATTAGAAACTGCTAAACTTTCAATACAAATTCATGCAAACCGCGTTGTCTAAATAACAATAAAGGTAGACTTACGAGCAAAGCGGCTCTGGCGTCACTACCGCAGCGATACTGACGCGGCGACATAGCGATAGTATTATGCTCTATGGAAACATATGAGGCGCCATTCAAGCGCAACGATACTGACGCACTGACGCTGAGCGCGTCAATGTCGCTGCGCTCGAATTGTGCCTCATACGTTTCCATAGTGCATAATACTATCGCTATGTCGCCGCGTCAGTATCGCTGCGTTAGTGACGCCAGAGCCGATTTGCTCGGAAGTCTACCTTTAAAATGATAATTGGTATGACACTGTCAACTAAATTTGACGAAATATTAAATGATAATTGGTATTGATTAAAATGATAATTGGTATGACACTGTCAACTAAATTTGACGATTATTTGACAGTTTTGCGAGTCAATTGTATAATGAATAGAATGGGAAATGGCAGTAAAACAGGGGGATCTCGAATTTACGTGAACGTACCCACCACCAGTAGTCTTACTGTTAAATTCCTTTCAAATTTAGTGCTTGTCAGTTTTTTCTATCCGGACAGCGAGTTCTTCCGTTCCGCGGCCTGCAGTCTGCGCGGGGAGATTTTTTCAAAAAACCTCTAAAAAAAGAAAAGTCGGGACTTTGAAATTTTTCGACAATATTTTTGACGAATTTTAAAAAATCTCAGCGTTTTATCACTAGATGGCGCTGGTACAAAAAAAACCCCGGGTTACATAGCCCGGGACGACGCTGTATAATTTCAGGGCCCCAGGTCACACCTCCCGGAAAGGCGGTGAAAGGGTTAATAAATATACTTAAATAACATAATATTCTCTTCGTCCCAAATTTATCCCAAAATAATGATTCGGTTTTAAACTTTGGGGAAAAAACTTTTTTGGAATTCTTCACATACAGTCGGCAAAACCATTTGAATAACCATTTTTTGTATTAAACTTAAAAAATATTCAACCTTTCCGAAGCTCTATAATATTATTGAGTCATTTTAAGATAACCAAAACAAATCTCAGGTAAAATGAAAGTTATTTACTAGTCCTCAGTCCACTTTCGTGGCAGTAAACGAGAATTAGAAAAATAACATTGTCGCGTCTGCCGATTCACTTAAATTAATAGAGAGAATTAATAAAGAAAGACATGATCTTAAAAACAATGTTATTTTTCTAGTTTATGTTTAGTGCCACGAAAGTGGACTGAGGGCTATTTGTAAATAACTTACAAATTTCACATGAGATTTGTTTTGGTAGTCCTAGAAAATTCAATAATATTATAGAGCGAAAGAAAGATTGAATATACAGTGGAATTCCATAACTCAAACTTCTATAACTCCAATTTTTCTATAACTCTATAAACTTTTCTATAACATTTTTTTAAAATTCATACGTTTAGATAGCATTTTACATATAAATTAACTTCCATAACTCTAAACTTTAAATTTTCTGTAACTCGAATTTTTCCATAACTCGTAAAATTTTACATAGAAAATAATTTGTATAACTCCAATTTTTTAATCGATGCGTACTTTCCAAAATTTTTGGTGCCGTATATTGCCTATCATAAACCGCATCCTATTTGTTATAGTAAAGGTGCTATATATTAATGAAATTTTAGAGTTTAAAGTAATTCTTTACTCACTTCTTACCTCTGCCGTTACACCTGCCAAATTCCACCCACGAACAAAGAAATGCGTAATTATTTAATTGAGTGTACCGAATATCTGTGTTCTAAAGACAATCTTCCAGACGAAGTGTACCGCGAATTATCTGCTTTGGAGAACTTTTAAGATAGAGAATTTTTTAACGGAAAACAATTAAAAAATTACTGACTTTTTCAAAAAATAATGTATTTTTTATAATTATTTTTGATTAATTATAATTATTACATTATGTTAATTATGTATCTTTTATGTTTTTGTTTATAAAAATATACATATGTTATATTATGTTATATTTACTTTGAATAAATTGTGTAAAGTGAATTTTGCTGCTTAACATTTTGTATTTATGTATTTCTCTAACTCCAATTTTTTCGTGAACTATGGTAATTCGACTTAGGGAGGTTCGACTGTATTTATATATTCAGGCTGTGTTCCAATTTTATTAAGAGCTACGGAAAGATTGAATATATTTATACATTCAGGCTATGTTCCGACTTTATTAAGTTTATATGATTATCTATAATGTAATATGGTTTTACCAATAGTTTTTCTTATTTCTTCTTTATCAACAAGTTTTAGATTTTTTGTCACATCAGTTCCATTTGCACAAGTTTTAGAATTTCTTCTTGCATTCGAATCCTATCTTGGTCTTTTGCCACTGCTGCCATAAACATTACTTTGGAAATAAACGTTTTGCTTTTGCAGTGTCTGACAGGTTCAGGTTCATCTTTTCTTGAATCAAATGTAGCAACTAATTTGGGACAAAATTTTTCGAACCAAATTTAGCAACTAATGTGAGACGCAGGGAGTATTAATTTTTTTCTTCTTAAAACTTCCCGGCGCCCACACCAATTAACTAAATAACTTTCTTGTTCACTGATTTCAATTAATATTCACATTTTTGTAATAATTGACGCGAAAGTTATTTTTAAAATTTTATTTCTGGTTTTTTTAATTTTATTTCAGGTGATAGACTCCTCGACATTCCGTGTAAAGTCTGCGGCGATAGAAGTTCAGGAAAGCATTACGGCATCTACAGTTGTGATGGTATTGTAACATGTTTTTATTAAACACAATTTGCATAAACCCTATGCCCTTTTAATACTTGATTTGTCCTCTTGACTTGAAATAATTAAAAAAAAAGTTCTATTTGCATTCGCATTATTTTATAAATCTGCAATACTATAAACATAAAATAAGATATACTTATCTAATGATATCGTTCGTTTGTGTGATTCTGTTCAATGATATATGATAGATGATATGATTCATATGATTTAAAGTTCAATGATATGATTCTGCAGAATTTTTTTTTCTCGGGAATTGCAAAATTGATAAAGTCAGGAAGTGAACAAAAACGTTATCAATAAACGTTAATCAATAGTTTAAAAGATAGTAAGAGAGGTTAACCAATTATTTACAGAAATGGAAATATATTGATTTGAAAACATCAAATCGCTCTTCAGGCTTTTTTGAGTTAATATCCTGTTCATCTGGACCGACGATATATTCTTTCAATTTATATTTCTATACAAAATATAATTTCATTATTAAAATTAGTATTAATATGAGTTTATGATACAAGTGTGTGAACATAGTGTGTGACATAGTGAAGATGGGCTTTTGTGCACGAGTTGCGAAGTTTAAAGCACGGCAGATGGCGAGTACTTTAATCGCAATGCAGAAGAACCTTTCACACACTAGTGTCATACATTATTTTGTCTACGAAGCATTAAAGAGATTTATAAAGATCGCAGTACAAGTCATCACCAAAATACACAATCTACTACTTATAAATGTGTTCAATCAATCTATGAATTCGATTCTTTGTTTCGCAGGTTGTTCGGGATTTTTTAAGCGGAGCATCCACAGGAATCGAGTGTATACCTGCAAGGCGACGGGCGACATGAAAGGACGGTGTCCTGTCGACAAAACTCATCGCAATCAGTGCCGAGCGTGCAGGCTGCACAAGTGCTTTCAGGCGAGCATGAACAAAGACGGTAAGGGATTATTTCATTTTAATTTGCAAACAAATACCGACATTCAATCCAAATTTAAGAAATTATATTCATAAAACGCAGAGATTCTTCGAAGTTTTTAGCCTTTCGTTACATTATTAGCATTATTATATTACATATTATATAGTCATTTTATATTACATGATTAGTTGTTACATATTTCATATATAGTAATTTTATATTATATATTACATATATAGTCATTTTATATTACATATAAAGTCATTTTATATTACATATTACATATAAAGTCATTTTATATTACATATAAAGTCATTTTATATTACATATACAGTCATTTTATATTACATATTACACATAAAGTCATTTTATATTACATATTACATATAAAGTCATTTTATATTACATATTACATATAAAGTCATTTTATATTACATATTACATATAAAGTCATTTTATATTACATATTACATATAAAGTCATTTTATATTACTTATTACATATAAAGTCATTTTATATTACATATTACATATACAGTCATTTCATATTACATATTACATATAAAGTCATTTTATATTACATATACTGTCATTTCATATTACATATAAAGTCATTTTATATTACATATTACATATACAGTTATTTTATATTACATATTACATATACAGTCATTTTATATTACATATTACATATAAAGTTATTTTATATTACATATTACATATAAAGTCATTTTATATCACATATTACATATAAAATCATTTTATATTACATATTACATATACAGTCATTTTATATTACAAATTACATATAAAGTCATTTTATATTACATATTACATATACAGTCATTTTATATTACATATAAAGTCATTTTATATTACATATAAAGTCGTTTTATATTACATATAGTCATTTTATATTACATATTACATATAAAGTCATTTTATATTACATATTACTAATAAAGTCATTTTATATTACATATACTGTCATTTCATATTACATATAAAGTCATTTTATATTACATATAGTCATTTTATATTACATATTACATATATAGTCATTTTATATTACATATTACATATAAAGTCATTTTATATTACATATTACATATACAGTCATTTCAAATTACATATTACATATAAAGTCATTTTATATTACATATTACATATACAGTCATTTTATATTACATATTACATATACAGTCATTTTATATTACATATAGTCATTTTATATTACATATTACATATATAGTCATTTTATATTACATATAAAGTCATTTTATATTACATATTACATATAAAGTCATTTTATATTATATATTACATATAAAATCATATTTAAATTACATATTACATATACAGTCATTTCATATTACATATAAAGTAATTTTATATTACATATAAAGTCATTTTATATTACATATTACATATACAGTCATTTCATATTACATATTATATATAAAGTCATTTTATATTACATATTACATATACAGTCATTTTATATTACATATTATATATACAGTCATTTTATATTACATATTACATATAAGGTGATTTTATATTACATATTACATATAAAGTCATTTCATATTACATATGACACATAAAGTCATGTTATATTACATATTACATATACAGTCATTTTATATTACATATTACATATAAAGTCATTTTATATTACATATTACATATAAAGTCGTTTTATATTACATATTACATATAAAGTCATTTTATATTACATATTACATATACAGTCACTTCATATTACATATTACATATAAAGTCATTTTATATTACATATAAAGTCATTTTATATTACATATTACATATACAGTCATTTCAAATTACATATTACATATAAAGTCATTTTATATTACATATTACATATACAGTCATTTTATATTACATATTACATTTATTTTTCGAGTTACAGCAAAATTTAAAAACGTTTCTTAAAGCATTTTTGCTGCTGATTACAAATGTGCAAATTATATTTCGCTAGCACCTTTCTTTCACTATCGCCTGCCAAAATTGATTATATTTTTATCAAATTTTGGCGCTCGAGTAGAGATCTTGGAAAGTAATAAAGTTCCCACGGATAATCTAAGCGCGTTAATAGGAAAATGACCTTCTGAAAACGATGCCGTAATCCGTCTTGGATTATCTGCAAGCGTTTCTGAGACATCGACTTGCAAAATCGAGAATCGGGTAAATTTCAGATTGAAAATTCTCGACGAATTATTGAACCTTTCAGCACAATTTACACATCGAGTTGTTCGTCTTGTCGGGTAGTTACTGTGTGCCATAAATTATTTTGCAGCTATTTGCCGTTCTGGAGAAAATTGAAAAAAACTAAAAAAGCACATTTTTTCGACCAAAGCGATTTTCCTGTTTATTTCGCTCTAAAGTTAGAAATAAACGAGATATATAGTTTCTCGATGTAAACCCTCTTGCATTTCCGGCAGATTTCGCGCGGTCATAACTTTTTTTCAGCGGATTCAGCGCTCCAAAATTAGTCTGGACATTTCTGGACATCTCTGGATTAGACATGCGAAGTCGATACCGCGGAAACGCCGAAATGCCAGAAAATCGATTTTCTCAAAATCTTTATTTCTCGAGGTACAGCAAAATTTAAAAATGTTTCTGAAAGCATTTTTGCTGCTGATTACAAATATGCAAATTATATTTGGCTAGCACCTTTCATTCACTATCGCTTGCCAAAATTGATGAAATTTTTATCAAATTTCGGCGCTCGAGTAGAGATCTTGGAAGGTAATTAATTTCCTGCGGATAACCTAAGCGTATTAATTGGAAAATGACTTTCTGAAAAAGATGCCGCTATCCGTGTTTGATTATCTGTAGCCGTTTCTTAGACATCCACTTGCCAATTCGAGAATCGGGTAAATTTCAGTTTGAAAATTCTCGACGAATTATTGAATCTTTCAAGACAATTTACACATAAACTTGTTCGTCTTGACTGGTAGTTTCTGTGTGCCAAAAATTATTTCGCAGCTGATTGCCGTTCTAGAGAAAATCGAAAAAAACGAAAAAAGCACATTTTTTTCGACGTAAATGATGGAAAATTTTTGTTGACCAATTTTTTGTAATTTTTTTCCAGTTTTTTTTTGTTGCCCCAAGGAAATCGATGTGCTGAAAACGATTTTCTAGTTTATTTTGCTCTAAAGTTACAAATAAACGAGATATATACTTTCTCGATGTACACTATCTCGCATTTCCGGCAGATTTTGCGCTGTCATAACTTTTGAACGCCTTACCACAGCGACTTCTATTCTTCACCAATCGATTCAGCGCCCCAAAATTAGTCTGGAAACGTATATAATATTCCTCGGAAAGGTTTCGATTAGGAAATACCATCGCCACGGGAAGTCGATACCGCGGAAACGCCGAAATGCGTGAAAATCGATTTTTTCAAAATCGTTATTTTTTGAGTTACAGCAAAATTTAAAAACGTTTCTAAAAGCATTTTTGCTGCTGATTACAAATATGCAAATTATATTTGGCTAGCACCTTTCATTCACTATCGCTTGCCAAAATTGATGAAATTTTTATCAAATTTCGGCGCTCGAGTAGAGATCTTGGAAGGTAATTAATTTCCTGCGGATAACCTAAGCGTATTAATTGGAAAATGACTTTCTGAAAAAGATGCCGCTATCCGTGTTTGATTATCTGTAGCCGTTTCTTAGACATCCACTTGCCAATTCGAGAATCGGGTAAATTTCAGTTTGAAAATTCTCGACGAATTATTGAATCTTTCAAGACAATTTACACATAAACTTGTTCGTCTTGACTGGTAGTTTCTGTGTGCCAAAAATTATTTCGCAGCTGATTGCCGTTCTAGAGAAAATCGAAAAAAACGAAAAAAGCACATTTTTTTCGACGTAAATGATGGAAAATTTTTGTTGACCAATTTTTTGTAAATTTTTTTCCAGATTTTTTTTTGTTGCCCCAAGGAAATCGATGTGCTGAAAACGATTTTCTAGTTTATTTTGCTCTAAAGTTACAAATAAACGAGATATATACTTTCTCGCTGTACACCATCTCGCATTTCCGGCAGATTTTGCGCTATCATAACTTTTGAACGCCTTACCACAGCGACTTCTATTCTTCACAAATCGATTCAGCGCCCCAAAATTAGTCTGGAAACGTATATAATATTCCTCGGAAAGCTTTCGATTAGGAAATACCATCGCCACGGGAAGTCGATACCGCGGAAACGCCGAATTGCGTGAAAATCGATTTTTTTCAAAATCGTTATTTTTTGAGTTACAGCAAAATTTAAAAACGTTTCTAAAAGCATTTTTGCTGCTGATTACAAATATGCAAATTATATTTCGCTAGCACCTTTCGTTCACTATCGCCTGCCAAAATTGACGAAATTTTTATCAAATTTCGGTGCTCGAGAAGAGATCATGCAAAGTAATGAATTTTCCGGGGATAGCCTGAGCGTGTTAATAGGAGAATGACCTTCTGAAAACGATGCCGCAATCAGTTTTTGATTATCTGCAACCGTTTCTCAGACATCGACTTGCCAAATCGAGAATCGGGTAAATTTCAGTTTGAAATTTCTTGACGAATTATTGAATCTTTCCGAACAATTCATACATCGACTTGTTCGTCTAGTGGGGTAGTTTCCGTGTGCCGAAAATGATTTCGCAGCTGTTTACCGTTCTGGAGAAAATCGAAAAAAACCGAAAAAGCAATTTTTTTTCAACCGAAATGATGGAAATTTTTTGTTGACAAATTTTTTGGAAAATTTTTTCGCAATTTTTTTCAGGTTACCCGAAGTAAAACGATGTGCTGAAAACGATTTTAAAGTTTATTTTGCTCTAAAGTTACAAATAAACAAGGTATGTAGTTTTTCGCTGTAATAAGCCGTTCCTTTGTTTGCGCCGTCCGGTTTTTTACAAACCTCTCTGAAACTACTAATCCCAACGAAACCATTTTTCCTACACTGAAACTAGACGAGAAGACGAGCAAAACGATCTGTAAATTGTTTGGAAAGATTCAATTTTTTACTGCGAAATTCTGAATTCAAATATTCGCGAATTTTGATTTCGCAAGTCCATATCTAGGTAACTGTTGCAGATAATTAAAAACGGATTGCGGCATCGTTCTCAGGAAGTCATTTCCCCAAATGCGCTTAGATTTCCTTAAAAATATTAATTAGTTTCCCTATTCTCTGCTCCGGCGACCAAATTTCAAGTAGTTGTATAATTTATTATAGTAAATGCGATATACCTGCCAAGATTGGCACCCTGTAGATAAGAAAATGACTATTATAAAAATGTAGATCTTCTTTGGTTTAGTATAGTCCAGTAATGGCCAAGAAATGTTGCTTAAGGACGTTCCCAAGAAAATTAGTTTTCTTTAAATTCTTCTGTAATTTTGAATACATATAATTAAAAGTACCCTTTACCCGTAGAAATTTGTTTAAATAGTCCTTGCGCTGGAAAATTTGTAAATATTGACGGTTAAAATTTGAATGTTTAACATGTAAACCATACCCCGGATTGATGTTCTCACACACGTTTTATTAAATATCAATAGTAATTTTCTTGAAATTCTTTTCATAAACTGAGAATCAGTAAATGAAGATATAACAAATATCTTTCTGTAAAAATAACATTAACAAGCGGTATTGATTTTGTTATAATATTGTTAAAAGCCAAGCACTTTTGATGGTTTTCATGTTTACTTCTATAACTTGAAGAGTGGCAGATAGCGATTGGCAATGTTACACTGTTTTTTAGTCTCAAACGTACTCGCGAGAGATTTAGCTATTGCATCAATAGTCTTTTTTTTAACAAATCTACCATTCTTCAATCGAGAGATCATCATTAATATATTATTTGCAATATCCAATATTTAATTTTTTTTCAAAATATCGAAATGCTACGCATGTCAACAACATAAAAATATAGAGTTAGAATGCCATGTTATCGGATCTTAGAAACGACGCAACGAAAGTATTTTAGAACTTCTACGCAGATAAGCGGCACCAAAAAGAACACTGCACCTCAACTATATGTTATAAAGCGGCACTACTGCTGCTTGGGAACGTCCTTAAGTGCCGAAACTGACACACCGCAGACAGAGATAATGTTATCTCTGCCGCAGAATCGTATGGTAAAAAATGTGGCATACGTGCCAAGATTGGCACAGTGTAGATGGAAAAATGAATAATATAAAAATGTAGATCTTCTTTGGTTTAGTATAGGCCAGGAGTGGCGAACCTTTTTCCGGCCGCGTGCTATTTTTTTTTTGAATGTTCACAATTTGAAATGCTGACGTGCTAGCTAACTTTAACAATGAATTAACATTTCTGATAGTAAAAATCAGTAACCGTATTGCGCCTGAATATAATGTGTCTTATATTTTACACCTTCGATGATGCACAAAAGTAGATTGAGAAACTTATAAATTGCTTTTAGAAAAGTAGAAGGTTTAAGTTTAAGGGACGCGTGAGAAATAGTTCGCGTGCAAATACAATTTTCCTACGTGCCATCTGTGACACGCGTGCCATAGGTTTGCCACCACTGGTGTAGGCAATGGTAAAAAAGTTTGCTTGCGTGCCGAAACTGGCATACCACACACCACAGATTCGTATGGTACAAAAACGCGACATACATGTCAAGAATTTCAAGCTGTAGATGATAAAAAGAATAATATAAAAATATAAGGCACGCGTGAGAAATAGTTCGCGTGCCAATACACTTTTCCTACGTGCCATCTGTGATACGCGTGCCATAGGTTTGCCACCACTAGTATAGGCAATGGTAAAAAATTCTCGCCGTCCGATTTTTTACAAACCTCTCTGAAACTACTAATCCCAACGAAACCATTTTTCCTACACTGAAACTAGACGAGAAGACGAGCAAAACGATCTGTAAATTGTTTGGAAAGATTCAATTTTTTACTGCGAAATTCTGAATTCAAATATTCGCGAATTTTGATTTCGCAAGGCCATATCTAGGGAACTGTTGCAGATAATTAAAAACGGATTGCGGCATCGTTCTCAGCAAGTCATTTCCCCAAATGCGCTTACATTTCCTTAAAAATATTAATTAGTTTCAAATTTCCAAAATTGACCAAATTTCAAGTAGTTGTATAATTTATTATAGTAAATGCGATATACCTGCCAAGATTGGCACCCTGTAGATAGGAAAATTAAGTGCCGAAACTGACACACCGCAGATTCGTATGGTAAAAAATGCGGCATACGTGCCAAGATTGGCATAGTGTAGATGGAAAAAATGAATAATATAAAAATGTAGATTTTCTTTGGTTTAGTATAGGCCAGGGGTGGCTAGAAAAACCTTTTTCCGGCCCCTTGCTATTTTTTTTTTGAATGTTCACAATTTGACATCCTGACGTGCCAGGTAACTTTAACAATGAATTAACATTTCTGATAGTAAAAATCAGTAAACGTATTGCGCCTGCAATATAATGCGTCTTATATTTTACACCTTCGATGATGTACAAAAGTAGATTGAGAAACTTATAAATTGTTTTTAGAAAAGTAGAAGGTTTAAGTTTAAGGAACGCGTGAGAAATAGTTCGCGTGGCAATACAATTTTCCTACGTGCCATCTGTGACACGCGTGCCATAGGTTCGCCACCACTGGTATAGGCAATGGTAAAAAAAATTGCTTGCGTGCCCAAACACACCGCAGATTCGTTTGGTAAAAAAAAACACGCGACATACATGTCAAGAATTTCACGCTGTAGATGATAAAATGAATAATATAAAAATATAGATCTTAATTATAATAAACGCAACATACCTGCCAAGACTGGCACACTGTAGATAGGAAAATGACTATTAGAAAAATATAGATCTTCATTGGTTTAGTATAGTCAGGTAATGGCTAAGAAATCTTGCTTGAGTGCCGAAACTGGCGCACCGCAGATTCGCATGGTAAAAAATGCGGCACTAGTGCCAAGATTGGCACAGTGTAGATGGAAAAATGAATAATATAAATATGTAGATCTTCTTTGGTTTAGTATAGGAAGCAATGGCCAAAAAATTTTGCTTGAGTGTCGAAACTGGCACACCACGGATTCGCATCATAAAAAATGCGGCATACGTGCTAGGATTGGCACAGTGTAGATGGGAAACTGAATAATATAAAAATGTAGATCTTCTTTGGTTTAGTATAGGCAATGGTCAAAAAATGTTGCTTGCGTGCCGAAACTGGCACACCACACACCGCAGTTTCGTATGGTAAAAAAACGCGACATACATGTCAAAATTTTCACGCTGTAGATGATAAAATGAATAATATAAAATTGTATATCTTTATTATAATAAACGCGACGCGACATACATGCCAAAACTTGCGCCCTGTAGATAGGAAAATTACTATTATAAAAACGGAGATCTTCTTTGGTTCAGGATAGTTCAGTAATGGCTAAGAAATGTTACTTGAGTGCCGAAACTGGCACATCGCAGATTCGTATGGAATAGAATGCGGCATACGTGCCAAGATTGGCACAGTGTAGATGGGAAAATGAGTAGTATAAAAATGTAGATCTTCTTTTGTTTAGTATAGGCAATGGTTAAATAATATTGCTTGAATGTCGAAACTGGCACACCGCAGATTCGAATGGTTAAAAATGCGGCATACATGCTAATATTGGCACAGTGTAGATGGGAAAATGAATAATATAAAAAAGTGTAGAGCTTCTTTGGTTTAGTATAGGCTATGGTCAAAAACTGTTGCTTGCGTGCCGAAACTGGCACACCACACACCGCAGATTCGTATGGTAAAAAAACGCGACATACATGTCAAGAATTTCACGCTGTAGATGATAAAATGAATAATATAAAAATATAGATCTTAATTATAATAAACGCAAGATACCTGCCAAGACTGGCACACTATAGATAGGAAAATTACTATTATAAAAACGTAGATCTTCTTTGGTTTAGTATAGTCCAGTAATGACCAAGAAATGTTGCTTGAGTGCCGAAACTGGCACACCGCAGATTCGCATGGAATAGACTACGGCATACGTGCCAAGATTGGCACAGTGTAGATGGGAAAATGAATAATATAAAAATGTAGATCTTCTATGGTTTAGTATAAGCAATGGTCAAAAAATGTTGCTTGAGTGTCGGAACTGGCACACCACAGATTCGCATGGTAAAAAATGCGGCATACGTGCCAAGATTGGAAGAGTGTAGATGGGAAAATAAATAATTTAAAAATGTAGATCTTCTTTGGTTTAGTATAGCCAATGGTCAAGAAATGTTGCCTGAGTCTCGAAACTAGCACACAGCAGATTTGCATGGTAAAAAATGCGGCATACGTGCCAAGATTGGCACAGTGTAGATGACAAAATAAATAATATAATGTGGGTGTGTGACGCTGTGGTATAGATGTATCGATTACGGTTTGCAGAGGAATTTATTTACATGGACGATATATATATATATATATATATATATATATATATATATATATATATATATATATATATATATATATATTTATATATATATATATATATATATATATATATATATATATATATATATATATATATATATATATATAAATACAAATGTACAAGAGATACAAACACTGTTGAGGGAATGAATGGAGCTGGATTCTCTGAACTGGACTGGTTGACTGACCTGAAATGGACTGCTGGTTGAGTCTGGTTGAACTGGCAGCTGGCTGAGTCTGGTTGAACGAGCTGCTGGCTGAGTCTGGTTGAACTGGTGTCACTCGCTGACTGTCTTGCTTGACTCCAAGTGTCCAAATAGCTGGACTGAACTGCACTCGTTGGTTGGTTGCGCCTGACTGTTGAACTGAACTGGAGTCGACTTGCTGACTATTTGCGCCTGACTGTCCTGTTTATTCGGGGGTCCAGGTATTTATATTGTGTCCAGGTATACTGGTTCCTCATCTGAGGGTGATTATTTGTTGCTTTGGTGATTACCGAACATCTTGTCGTAAGTTTCCCGTAAATTACACCATTGACCCTAACAAAATATTTTTGGAAATTCGTCCGAAAATATCTGGGCAATCACCATAATGCCGTAAAACTAAAAATACAAATATTTCTTTATCTGCTCGAGGATTACATTACCGACCCTAATAAAATATTTTCGGAATTTGTCCGAAAATATTTGGGTCAGAAATATATATGTAAAAAATAAAAATGAAACGGCTCGTTGCCGCTGCAATAAAAATGTAGATCTTTTTTGGTTTTTGGCAATGGTCAAAAATGTAGCTTGCGTGCGGAAACTGGCACACCACACACCGCAGATTGGTAAAAAACGCGACATACGATTTCGCGACATTCAAGATTTTCGCGCTGTAGATGGTAAAATGAGGAGGAGGATACGAATGAACCATGAACTACGCAGGTTAATACACGAAGCGGACATAGTGAGATATGTAAAAGCTCAAAGAATAGCATGGCTGGGACACCTGTACAGAATGCACGACGACAGAGCAGCCAAGAAAATGTACAACTGGCGGCCAGTAGGAAGAAGTAAAAGACGCAGGCCAAGGAAAAGATGGATGGAAGACGTGGAGGAAAGTCTTAGAAAGATGGGAGTAAGGGATTGGAGAGAAAAAGCCGGTGAAAGGACAGAATGGAAGAAGATTGTTGTAGAGGCAAAAACCCACCGCGGGTTATAAAGCCAACAGAAGAAGAAGAAGATGGTAAAATGAATAATATGAAAATGTAGATCTTCTTTGGTATAGTATAGTCCAGTTATAGCAAAAAAAAATAATGCGTGCCGAAACTGGCACACGGTAGATTCGATGGCATCTCAAAGATATGTATACATTTACTAATCATTTCATATTTTAATCGTTTTGACGATTTAGGAGAAATTACCAACAGTTATTCTAAAAAAAAATCAATATAAGAGCTCATATTCGCATCAATTTTACAATAAATATTTATATGGGGAGGACGGGGTAAAACGTCTTAAATTATCTATTTTTGCACGTTATGATATTATTTTTGCCATTCCTGGCATAGTCTAAACAGTCTAAAACGTCTAAAACGTCTTTCCAGCGTTCCTTGTTGCATTTTCACATAAAAACGACCTTCAACAGTCGAAACTCGAGTCGTGTAAAGTGTGTAGATTTATATAACTTCACAAGTTATAGCATATTTTCAAACAAATTAGTGGTAAAAACACAGTGATATTTTCAAAAGTTTTCAAAAGTTTTCGAAGACTTATAAGATATAATATAATAATAGATGAGATAATAGACATACCGGGTTTTTCAATAAGGACATAACAATTTTGTATTTAATTAAAACGCAGAATAACTGAGATATCGGGCTGAAATTTATTCCAGGTGTACTACAGATGATGAAATTATGTATGGAATTCGACGTCGTTCATATGACCACCACGAGCTTGACGGCAGCGATCGATTATTTCAATTCAATTTTCGATCACTTTTTCACATATATTAGCCGGAATGTTGCTAATTTCGCGTTGGATATTATTCCTGAGCTGCTCTAACGTTGTTGGATTGTTGGCATATAGTTTCGACTTAAGGTAACCCCATAAGAAAGAAGGTATGCGGTCAGGGGATCCCCGTCAGGAACAAAGTTCCTCGCGTTTAAGAATCGAACAACTTTTCTTTTTGAATTATTATTACAATAAGTGCACGCAAATGTGTTGATTGAATGTGCTGGAAAATTTGAGCAAACTGGGGCAAGATAAGTTGAAATGCTAGCCGAAACAAAAACGTCAATTTGATAAATGAATGAAAAAAATTGTCGGTTTTGTTTGGGCCCGGCGGGACGCAAGACAAGCGGCCCAAAACAAAACCGGCAATGCGGCCCAAAACAAAACCGACAATTTTTTTTCATTCATTTATTTCACACCAAATTGCGAGTATAAGTTTCAAATTGCGCATCGCAAGCAATTAGTATGTAGATAGAGACTAAAATCCACTATCCAATTATTTAGTGTATAGACGAAATTATGACATTACATCAAAATGTGCGAAAATAATCTAATCTGTCATAAATGACAGATAACATGTGTAGTTGAGTATTTGATTTAGATCAGGAAGGAGTGTCCAACTTGCGGCCCAAGACCAGTTACTATGAGAAACAAAACACATGCGCACAAAAAATCTGAACTATAAAAAGATCTATTTTGAATCTTTTTATAGTTCAGATTTTTTGTGCGCATGTGTCAATTTCGCCATGTTTTCCCGGCACTATTTGACGTATAACCAGTGAAAATAACAAACTGTGCCCGAAACTTTCATATTCCCGCCTTTTAAACATGGCGGACGCGCATGCGCTTAACCTCTTGACCTACAATGACGTCTCTAAGACGTCATGTATATCTGATAAGATCACATGTATGGACACGTCAACGTCATTTTATTCGTATTTTAAGGGGTTAAATAACCGTAAACAGATCTATTATATAGTCTGTCATAAATGACAGTTGACATATGAAGTTGAGTTGCTAAGATAATTACAGCTAGGAAATTAACTGCAAGTTTTAGCTAAAACTATCTTGTTTATAGATATTGTTAAAGACTTTTAAGCCTTGAAACTTAAATGACATTTCCAGAAGCTTTTGTAAGTATTCAATTTACCAAAATATTTTAATTAGTGATATTCAACTGTCGATTGCTAAGTTACTAAGATAGTTACAGCTCGGAAACTAACTGCAAAGGTCTATTTTATTATGTTGTGTCGTACATTTTTTCTCCCGTTTAGTTTTTAGGTTATAAACCGACCACGCTCGTCTGTCACTCTGCGAAAGAAACAGAGAGAGCACGAGTTATAGAAATATACACTGAAAAAAAGAGAAAGAAAGAGAGAGCGAGCGGTATAGAAATATACACTTAGAAAGAGAAAGAGATAGGCGTATAACGTAACGTAACGTTTTCTGCCCAATCACTCCTACCGAGACCTCCCTAAAAGAACTTCGTTCCAAAAATTCAAGGGCGTCAAATCAATCAGGAACGACATTTCTCGAGATTAAACAATAACCAAATTTTCCTTTCAATAAATCAATTGTTTGAGCAGCTGTGTGGCTTGTGGCATCATCTTGTTGGAACCTAACATGATGTTAAGTCCATCCAATTCTGGCCAAAATTGTCTTCCAACGTGGAATGATATCGGACTCCATTGACATGGCGATTATTTTCATCGACGAAAAAATATCACACCTCCGGCATGAAATCCACACCAAACGCTCACTTTTTGTGGATGTGGTGTAGGCTCATGAAGCACATGTGGGTTTTTTGTTGTCCAATAACGCATTTTCCCCTTAAGGACAAAGCCATTCAGCCAAAATAAGCTTAATCGCTAAAGATCATTTTTCGATGTAATTCAGGATTTTCTCCAAAATTTTGCAGAACAACATCGGATAAGTTTTGGCGCTTCAAATGATCCAGAGGTTCCAGTTCTTGGGTTTAATTTCTTCTTGTAAGGGTGTAGATCTCTATGCAAAATTCGCGAACGGCGTGAACGGCGTGGAATCGACTTGTTTAGTTCATTTCGAACTGAAGCTCTTACGGCTGCAATATTTTCGGTACTTCGACCGGTGCCTTGTCTCACTGGCGGAAGTACGTTCAATAGTGGATATGTTGATTCAAATGTATCCACCATCGTACACACAGCTTGTCGGGTGGGACGATTATTGCGACCAAAAATTGGGGAAAGTTGCGACTACCGACTCAGACTTTCGTTAGCAAGTTTTAACTATTTCCAAACGTTGCTCGTTCGTGAAGCTCAGCATGATAAAAATTTAAGCCTTGACTGACGTTTAGCCTTTGACAGATCGTAAAAAAATTGTAGGTTATGTTCCGTATTATAAAACAAAATTTTTATGTCCCTATTGAAAAACCCTTTATAAGAGACAGATATTATTTTAACAAAATCCAAAGTAAACTATACAGGTAAGATTAGGCAGCACGAACATATAGAAACGACAGGAATAGTATGCGAACATTTTCCTAATAATACCATTTTTTTTTACAGTTAACAGTTCTGATATGTTAAATATCAGTTTCTCGTATGTTTTCAGTTCTGATATTTTAAACTTGGAGCATAAAACAGAGTAAATCGAAGCTAGATAAACACGGTATAACATAATACATAATATAATAATAAGTATAACATAATACATAATATAATAATAGATAAAATAATAATAGATACATATATAAGAGACTTTAATATTTTATTTTAAAAAGAATCAAACTAATCTATAAAGATCAGATAAGGCAGGTTGAATATATAAAACCGACAGGAATAGTATGTGAACATTTCCCTGATAATACAAATATTTTTTGTTGTAAGTATCCCCGCGTTGAAATCCGCTTACGTGCGCCATCACTATTTATTTTATCGATGTCACCGTATGATCCGCGTCGGGATATATCATATATAATGGATACACAACAGTTTTACGATCGAAATGTGTAGCGCGGTCCGACACCTGTTTGTCTCCGATACACGCGGGATAAATCGAATCCCTTTGTGCTCCGAAATAATGCAATTAATACCCCGCAGCTTTCATCCCTTGTCACTTCTTTCACGCGTCCACGTTTTCTATAATTTCGTCACTCCACCAACATCCGATTTATGCTGATTTATTACCAACATAAAAATGTAATAATATTTTATCTAACTGTGAATTGCTTTAATTTATTGGAAATTAAAATATAATATATAAAGTGTCTTTTAGTGGGAAATGTATCGTGAAAACGTTTAGTAGCGTTTTCATGTTTAAAATCTTATTAGAATTCCTTTTTTGGTTTCTCGTCCGTGATGATACCAAGGTGTACTTTCATGTAAATATTTTCCGAGGAAAAGTTGTTCGCATTTGGAAACTGCGTTTCTTTGCCCGGAGCTTACTTACTTATTGCTCCGCTGAAGCTCTTTGCGTATTCACCACCTCGCAGCCGATAAAAAGCTTACCGCGAATCACAAACGATGTAATAACAACCTTTCCCGAACACACACAAAAGCTTCAAAGCGTGCTTATTTAACTAAGCTGGAATTCTAATTTGAATCTTAAAATGATTACGTTTATTTTTTGTGCAACTGAATAATTCGGTGTAATTAATAAGTGCGTATGTTTGAGGTGAGGTGCGTGTGTGTGAAGTTACAGATGCGGGCTTTGCGCGGAGGGTTTGAAGATATGGTAGGGGTGGATTTGAGGGGTCGCTTTCACGCGGATTTTGTGCCGCGGGATCGCAGCCGCTGATCCTTACCCCATCATCAGCTCTGAGCGTCGCTAATGGGGATTGGCGGCTCTGCAAATAGAGCGGCATCAATCCACTGTTAGAAAGAATCTTTTAACGGCTGCGAATTGTGTCACCGAAGGTGTTCGAGGAAGTTGTTGGGGTGGCGTCTATGTTTGCGGCTGAACAACCCAACACCGAACTTGTTTCGACGAGTAGTTGTATTTTCTCCGGCTCCAACAACTTCTATACTAAAGCCGAAAATACTTATATCACAAACTTTAAATATGTTAGTTTCATTGTTCATTCAATTCAAATATAAAATATTTAAATTATTATTTCGTTAACGTTAAACAATTTAATTAATAACACATTTTAAAAACAAAGCTGTTTTATATACCAAATGCAATCAATATAATTTGTTATATTTTCAATTAGATCAATTAAGAAAACTTAAAAACAATCAAACTATGTGTTAAAATACTTGATACAGGTACTGTTGACGTGGTGTATTATATAGTATCAGTAATATATTGTTATACCTACTCGCACACCAACATGAATACATTAATAAATAAGTTAATATCCAAATCGTGCCTAAAAGTCCAATGTAAATCAAATGGAGTTTCATTATTAAACCATTTCTATTTGTGGTTACTATGGCAACAACTCACATCACTAAACAAAAAACATAGACGTTGTGAAACTAAATGTTTTGACGTGTATTAAAATTGAACTAATTTTTCTTATTTTGAATCGGCCTCTCAGTTTGAGTTTATCTGGTTTTAATATAACTGAATCTAAACATAACCTAATCTAGATTATATCTAGGTTTACCTAGATTACATCGACAACGACCAAATAATGTTCCCGTCACTGTGCGTTTTTACTAGTAGTTTTTTAGCAGTTTTGCCACGGAGGCGCTGAACGTTCTAACCTAATTGTGTCAGTGACTTGAAGTATTTTGTCTGTCAAAATTACAATTTATTCAATATTTTCGGTAAGAGACAATTCTTTTTTGGGGCAGATTCAACAAATCGTATGAAAAAGTATCCAAATCGTGCGTCTATTGGATATATGTCTGTCTGTCTATTGGATATATATATATATATATATATATATATATATATATATATATATATATATATATATATATATATATATATATATATATATATATATATATATATATATATATATATATATGTATATATGTATGTATATTTATGTATCTGTCTGCCTGTTGAATGTGTGTCTGACATTTGTATTTTTTTTTAAATTTTTTTACAGAGTTTTTGACGTTTGACGTGAACAGACACACAGACATATATCCAACAAACAGACAGATATTTGTCTGATATCCAATAGGTAGACACTATTGGATATATGTCTGTTTGTTTGTTGGATATATGTGTATGTGTCTGTTGACGTCAAACGTCAAAAACTTCTTAAAAAAATGTAAAAAAAGTTATTAAAAAAATGTTAAGAAAATGAAAAAAAATCTCGCAAATAAAATTTCAAAAATTTCGCAAAAATGTAAAATTTCACAAAAAAATGTCAAAAATGTGGCAAGATTTCGTGAAACAAACGTAATATTACTCAAAAAAGTCAATAATTTTGCAAAATAAAATTTCAAAAATTTCGCAAAAAATGTAAAATTTCACAAAAAAAATATCAAAAATGTTGCATGATTTCGCGAAAAAAACGTAAAATATTACTCAAAAGAGTCAAAAATTTCAAAAAAAAAATTCGTATAAAATAGTCAAAACTTTCGCAAAAAAAAATCTTTTCGCGCAAAAAAAGTCAAGTTGCACAAAACAAATGTTAAAAATTTCGCATAAAGGAACGTCGCTAAAAAGTCAACAATTTCGCAAAAAAATACAAAAAAAATTCGCATAAAAAACGTCAAAACTTTTGCAAAAAAGTCAAAACATTCGCAAAAAACGTTAAAAATTTAGCAATTTTTTTTGCTTCGTAGATAAGATGTATCATGTGTGTTAAGAGAGGCTTTTCTGCATGAGTTGCGCAGTTTAAAGCACGAGCCGAAGGCGAGTGGTTTAATTGCAATGAAAGACCTTCTTCACACGTGTATCATAAACTACTGTTATCTACTTACACACCAAAATGAACACATTATTAAATACATTATTGTATGTGAAGGCATCCTTTATAATATTATCATCATTATATCATTATATAATCGTGTGTAAAAGTATCCAAATCGTGAGTCTATTAGATATATGTATGTGTGTTGAATGTATATCTGTCTGTCTGTCTATTGGATATATATATATATATATATATATATATATATATATATATATATATATATATATATATATATATGTCTGTCTGTTGAATGTATGAGTGTCTGTCTGTCTGTCTGTTTGTTGAACATATGTCTGTCTGTCTGTTGAACATATGTCTGTCTCTCTGTTTGTCTGTTGAATGTATATGTGTATGTCTGTTGAATGTATGTGTGTCTATCTGTTGAATGTGTGTCTGTCTGTCTATTGAATATATATATATATATATATATATATATATATATATATATATATATATATATATATATATATATATATATATCTGTCTGTCTGTTGAATGTATGTCTGTCTATCTGTCTATTGGATATATGTCTGTTGCATATATGTCTGTCTGTAGGTTGACGTCAAACGGTCAAAAATTCCGTCAAAATTTTTTTTATTTTTTTAAATTACAAAAAAATGTTAAGAAAATGTAAAGAAATCTCTCAAATAAAATTTAAAAAATTTCGCAAAAAAAGTCAAAAATTTCACAAAAAAATGTCAAAAATGTTGCATGATTTCGTGGAAAAAACGTAAAATATTACTCAAATAAGTCAACAATTTCGCAAAAAAAATTCAAATAATTTTCGTATAAAATCGTCAAAACTTTCGCAAAAAAGTCAAATATTTCGCAAAAAAAATCTAGTTCCGCAAAAAAAAATGTTCAAAATTTCGCATAAAGAAAATTCTCGCTAAAAAGTCAACAATTTCGCAAAAAAAAATCGCATAAAAAACGACAAAACTTTCGCAAAAAAACGTTCAAAATTTCGCAAATATTTTTGCTTCGTAGATAAGATATTATTGTATCATGTGTGTTAAGAGAGGCTTTTCTGCATGAGTTGCGAAGTTTAAAGCACGAGCCGAAGGCGAGTGATTTAATCGCAATGAGTGACCTTCTTTACACACTTGTATCATAAACTACTGTTATCTACTCACACACCAAAATGAACACATTAATAAATACATTATTGTATGTGAAGGATGCCATTATTATAATCGTGTGTAAAAACATCCAAATCATGCGTCTATTGGATATATTTCCGTCTGTTGAATGTATGTATGTCTGTCTGTCTATTGGATATATGTCTGTCTGTTAGTTGGATATATGTCTGTCTGTCTGTCTGTTGACGTCAAACGGTAAAAATTTCGTTATTTTTTTTAAATTTTTATTTTATTAATTTAATTTTTTGTTATTAATTTTTTTTGTTAATTAATTTTTTTTTTAATTACAAATAAATGTAAGAAAATGAAAAGAAATCGCAAATAAAATTTCAAAAATGTCGCGAGAAAAGTCAAAAATGTTGCATGACTTTATGTGAAAAAAACGTAAAATATTTCTCAAAAATTCAACAATTTTGCAAAAAAATTACAAAAATTTCGCATAAAAACGTCAACGTACTTTCGCAAAAAAAATGTCAAAACTTTCGCATAAAGAAACGTTAAAACTTGAGTTGCGAAGTTTAAACGAGCCGAAGGCGAGTGGTTTAATCGCAATGAGTTCTATGATACTAGTGTGTGGGAAAAGACCTTCACACACTTGAATTTGTTGAACTCAACTTGTTCTCAGAACTTGTATCAAAGAAATCTCGTAAATAATTTTTTTTTAACAAAACCAAAATACCTAAAAACCTTAAAAAACCAAAATTTCGCAAAAAAAATGTAAAATTTCACAAAAAAATGTCAAAAATTTTGAATGATTTCGTGAAAAAAACGTAAAATACTACTCAAAAAAGTCAAGAATTTCGAAAAAATATTACAAAAATTTCGTATAAAAACGTCAACTTAGTTCCGCAAAAAAAGTCAACAATTTCGCAAAAAAAATTTCCTAAATTTCGCAAAAAAAAAATACAAAAATTTTCGCATAAAAATGTCAAAACTTTCGCAAAAAACGTCAAAACTTTCGCAAAAACAAAAGGTCAAAACATTCGCAAAAAAAGTTTTGCAAATTTTTTCACTTCGTAGATAAGATAATGTATCACGTGTGTGAAGAGGGGCTTTTGTGCATGAGTTGCGAAGTTAAAAGCACGAGCCTGCGGAAAACGAACCTGCACGAAAGTTTTGACTTTTTTTTCGGAACTACGTTGACGTTTTTATGCGAAATTTTTGTAATTTTTTTGCGAAATTGTTGACTTTTTTAAGTAATATTTTACGTTTTTTTTCACGAAATCATGCAAAATTTTGGACATTTTTTTGTGAAATTTTACACTTTTTTTGCGAAATTTTTGAATTTTTTTTGCGAGATATCTTCATTTTCTTAACATTTTTATTTATTTTTTTTTATAAAATGACATGTAGACGCACGATTTGGATACGTTTACACACGATTATAATAATGGCATGTTTCACATACAATAATGTATTCGTCAAAGGTCAAAAATTTCGTATAATTAAAAAGAAAAAAACGGACAAGTGCGAGTTGTGACCCTCGCGCACCGAGGGTTCCGTACAAACTTGTAAGTAAGGTATCTTTAGGAGGACCTAACTGTATGCAACCCATATGCTTCTGGTGCCTGACAATACCACGCAACACATTAGTGTAATTTCATAAGTTTCTAATAGTAAATTCGCATTTTTCTTATAATTAAACTACATATTCACGGTTTTCAGATTTTTCCCTTTACATGTGCTGTAAGACACCGCTTCTTGCCAAATTTCATGATTCTAGGTCAACGGGAAGTACCCTATAGGTTTTGATTCCCTTGTGATATCGCAAAATATGCAACATAAACGGTCATATCTTTTGATCGCGTTGACTTACAAGTTTGATGTTTTGACAGCTGAAAGAGACCCCAGCCCCGAGTATTTGATACAAATTTCAACTTGTTACCTCTACGCGTTCCTGAGAAAAATGGTCTTGACAGACAGACAGACGGACGGACGGACAGACAGACAGACGGACAACAAAGTGATCCTATAAGGGTTCCGTTTTCGGTACGAAACCCTAAAAATACATAAAAATGTTAAGAAGATTAAAAGAAATCCCGCAAATAAAATTTCAAAAAATTCGTAAAAAAGGCTAAAATTTCACAAAAAGATGTAAAAAATTTTGCATGATTTCCTGAAAAGAAAACGTAAAATGTTACTAAAAAAAGTCAACAATTTTGCAAAAAAAATACTAAAATTTCGCATAAAAACGTCAACGTGGTTCCCCAAAAAAAATGACAAAAATTTCGTTTAAATAAACGTTAAAACTTTCGCTTAAAAGTCAACAATTCGTACAAAAAGTCCAGAGTATCGCAAAAATACAAAAAAAAATTCGCATAAAAAACGTCAAAACTTTCGCAAGAAAACGTCAAAACTTTCGCAAAAAAAATGTCAAATCTTTCGCAAAAAAGTAAAAAAAATTGCAAAAAAAGCCTTAAAAAATTCGCAAATTTTTTTGCTTCGTAGATAAGAAAAATGTATCAAGTGTGTAAAGAGGGGCTTTTGTGCATGAGTTAATATAACTAATATAGTTAATAGTTAATCAATAGTTAATATAGTTTATAGTTAATATAGTTAAAATAGTTAAAATAGTTAATATAGTTAATATAGTTAATATAGTTAATATAGTAAATATAGTTAATATAGTTAATATAGTTAATATAGTTATATATCGCATGCGGCTCGTGCTTTTAACTTCGCAACTCATGCACAAAAGCCCCTCTTCACACACTCGTATCATAAACTACTAGTTTTCTCATATTTCCAGTCAGATAAATTAAGAAATAATTATCAAACCAGGTATCAAAATACTTGTTACTCACAGACACCTTGAAATCCATCTATTTTAGAAAGCTACTTTGAATCAAAGATTGTATTTATAACATAAATCTGGGCATAAATCCACATATTAGAAATTTAATTAAGTATTTATCTGTTAACACATTGCATGCGGGCGCTGTGCATTGTGTTTACACACGTAGCGGGTTAATCAACCGTTGGGTTACCAACGTGTAACATCAAGTCTCTGCTCCGCTATAACGGTGGCTTGCTTATAATTACGTTTTCCCGAAAATTATACATTGATATACATCACATATATAGACGAGACTAGATGATGACACAGTCGAGTTCTCTCATAAACGGAACGTCAATCGCCATTCCATGTTGGCGAGGCTTCTTGTCGCAGATCCATGAGCTCGCATTAACGCACACTGAGCCCCTCGATTGACCCGCCAAAATGGCAATCGCAATCCAAGAGAAGGAAGATTTTGAATTTAAAACGATCGACACCAATGGACGCTCGTCGCAATTGATTTCTTCGCCGCCTAGTGTGCTCCACGCAAGATCATAGCTTCTCGTATGTAGGAACTTGCCAACGCACAGCCATTCCAACTTTGGTGAGCGTTCTTGTCGCAGTTCCATCAGCTTTGCATTAACGCACACTTAGCCCCTCGATTGACACAATCAAATGGACATCGCAATCAAAGAGAAGGAAGATTTTGAATCTAAAACGATCGACGCCAATGGACGCTCGTCGCTGTCGATTTCTTCGCCGTCTGGTGTGCTCCATACAAGACCATAACTACTCGTATGGACAAAACGCACAGCCATTCCAACGTTGGTGATGGTTCTTGTAGCAGTTCCATTAGCTTTGTATTAACGCACACTGAGCTCCTCGATTGACCCAATACAATGGCCATGGCAATCAAAGAGAAGGAAGATTTTGAATCTAAATCGATCGATGCCAACGGACGCTCGTCGCTGTCGATTTCTTCTCCGCCTGGTGTGCTCCATGCAAGACCATAGCTCATCGTATGAAGGAACTTGCCATCGAACAGCCCAACATTTTGGTCTTAAACGTCTACGTAGATGAATGAGAAGAGATCGCCGTCGATTACAACATCTCTTCAATGCCGACCTTCATCCTCATCAAGGCCAAGGAAGTGATGACTACCTTCAGCGGCGCGAACTTTGACAGACCAGACGAACTGGACGGCCTTGACGGACTGGGCGGACTGGTCGGACTGTACGGACTGAACAGTCTGGACCGATTGAAATGACTGGACGAACTGAAAGGACTGGGCCGAGAGGACTAGGCAGGCAAGACTAGTCAGACAAAACTAGGGAGACAAGACTAGACAGACAAAACTAGACAGACAAAACTAGATAGATAAGACTAGACAGACAAGACTAGACACAGAAGACTAGAGAGACAAGACTAGACAGACAAGACTAAACAGACAAGACTAGACAGGCAAGACTAGACACACAAGACTAGACAGACATGACTTGACAGTCAAGACTAGACAGATAAGACTAGATAGACAAAACTAGACAGACAAGACTAGACAGACAAGACTACACAGACAAAACTAGACAGACAAGACTAGACAGACAAAACTAGACAGACAAGACTAGACAGACAAGACTAGACAGACAAGACTGGACAGACAAGACTAGACAGACAAGACTAGACAGACAAGACTAGACAGACAAGACTAGACAGACAAGACTAGACAGGCAAGACTAGACAGACAAGACTAGACAGACAAGACTAGACAGACAAGACTAGACAGACGAGACTAGACAGACAAAACTAGACAGACAAGACTAGACAGACAAGACTAGACAGACAAGACTAGACAGACAAGACTAGACAGACAAGACTAGACAGACAAGACTAGACAGACAAGACTAGACAGACAAGACTAGACAGACAAGACTAGACAGACAAGACTAGACAGACAAGACTAGACAGACAAGACTAGACAGACAAGACTAGACAGACAAGACTAGACAGACAAGACTAGACAGACAAGACTAGACAGACAAGACTAGACAGACAAGACTAGACAGACAAGACTAGACAGACAAGACTAGACAGACAAGACTAGACAGACAAGACTAGACAGACAAGACTAGACAGACAAGACTAGACAGACAAGACTAGACAGACAAGACTAGACAGACAAGACTAGACAGACAAGACTAGACAGACAAGACTAGACAGACAAGACTAGACAGACAAGACTAGACAGACAAGACTAGACAGACAAGACTAGACAGACAAGACTAGACAGACAAGACTAGACAGACAAGACTAGACAGACAAGACTAGACAGACAAGACTAGACAGACAAGACTAGACAGACAAGACTAGACAGACAAGACTAGACAGACAAGACTAGACAGACAAGACTAGACAGACAAGACTAGACAGACAAGACTAGACAGACAAGACTAGACAGACAAGACTAGACAGACAAGACTAGACAGACAAGACTAGACAGACAAGACTAGACAGACAAGACTAGACAGACAAGACTAGACAGACAAGACTAGACAGACAAGACTAGACAGACAAGACTAGACAGACAAGACTAGACAGACAAGACTAGACAGACAAGACTAGACAGACAAGACTAGACAGACAAGACTAGACAGACAAGACTAGACAGACAAGACTAGACAGACAAGACTAGACAGACAAGACTAGACAGACAAGACTAGACAGACAAGACTAGACAGACAAGACTAGACAGACAAGACTAGACAGACAAGACTAGACAGACAAGACTAGACAGACAAGACTAGACAGACAAGACTAGACAGACAAGACTAGACAGACAAGACTAGACAGACAAGACTAGACAGACAAGACTAGACAGACAAGACTAGACAGACAAGACTAGACAGACAAGACTAGACAGACAAGACTAGACAGACAAGACTAGACAGACAAGACTAGACAGACAAGACTAGACAGACAAGACTAGACAGACAAGACTAGACAGACAAGACTAGACAGACAAGACTAGACAGACAAGACTAGACAGACAAGACTAGACAGACAAGACTAGACAGACAAGACTAGACAGACAAGACTAGACAGACAAGACTAGACAGACAAGACTAGACAGACAAGACTAGACAGACAAGACTAGACAGACAAGACTAGACAGACAAGACTAGACAGACAAGACTAGACAGACAAGACTAGACAGACAAGACTAGACAGACAAGACTAGACAGACAAGACTAGACAGACAAGACTAGACAGACAAGACTAGACAGACAAGACTAGACAGACAAGACTAGACAGACAAGACTAGACAGACAAGACTAGACAGACAAGACTAGACAGACAAGACTAGACAGACAAGACTAGACAGACAAGACTAGACAGACAAGACTAGACAGACAAGACTAGACAGACAAGACTAGACAGACAAGACTAGACAGACAAGACTAGACAGACAAGACTAGACAGACAAGACTAGACAGACAAGACTAGACAGACAAGACTAGACAGACAAGACTAGACAGACAAGACTAGACAGACAAGACTAGACAGACAAGACTAGACAGACAAGACTAGACAGACAAGACTAGACAGACAAGACTAGACAGACAAGACTAGACAGACAAGACTAGACAGACAAGACTAGACAGACAAGACTAGACAGACAAGACTAGACAGACAAGACTAGACAGACAAGACTAGACAGACAAGACTAGACAGACAAGACTAGACAGACAAGACTAGACAGACAAGACTAGACAGACAAGACTAGACAGACAAGACTAGACAGACAAGACTAGACAGACAAGACTAGACAGACAAGACTAGACAGACAAGACTAGACAGACAAGACTAGACAGACAAGACTAGACAGACAAGACTAGACAGACAAGACTAGACAGACAAGACTAGACAGACAAGACTAGACAGACAAGACTAGACAGACAAGACTAGACAGACAAGACTAGACAGACAAGACTAGACAGACAAGACTAGACAGACAAGACTAGACAGACAAGACTAGACAGACAAGACTAGACAGACAAGACTAGACAGACAAGACTAGACAGACAAGACTAGACAGACAAGACTAGACAGACAAGACTAGACAGACAAGACTAGACAGACAAGACTAGACAGACAAGACTAGACAGACAAGACTAGACAGACAAGACTAGACAGACAAGACTAGACAGACAAGACTAGACAGACAAGACTAGACAGACAAGACTAGACAGACAAGACTAGACAGACAAGACTAGACAGACAAGACTAGACAGACAAGACTAGACAGACAAGACTAGACAGACAAGACTAGACAGACAAGACTAGACAGACAAGACTAGACAGACAAGACTAGACAGACAAGACTAGACAGACAAGACTAGACAGACAAGACTAGACAGACAAGACTAGACAGACAAGACTAGACAGACAAGACTAGACAGACAAGACTAGACAGACAAGACTAGACAGACAAGACTAGACAGACAAGACTAGACAGACAAGACTAGACAGACAAGACTAGACAGACAAGACTAGACAGACAAGACTAGACAGACAAGACTAGACAGACAAGACTAGACAGACAAGACTAGACAGACAAGACTAGACAGACAAGACTAGACAGACAAGACTAGACAGACAAGACTAGACAGACAAGACTAGACAGACAAGACTAGACAGACAAGACTAGACAGACAAGACTAGACAGACAAGACTAAACACTAAATGACTCTTTATCTGAATTAATGTTAATTCATTTCTTATTTAAGATAGAGTGTGCATTCGAAAGGAACAACAAATCATATTTAAATGTAATGTACAGGATTAAGGCAGAGTTCTTAAAAACCGTACATAAAAAAATCATTTTGCTTTCGCTATAAAGAATTTCAAGAAGTTGTAATCCTCGGCGGGATAAAAGCCATCCATTAATCACGACGGGTGGAAACCCGCCGACACAGCTAACTCTTTTAAGGATTTATTGGCGCGCGATCATCCGTTCCATATTTTGCATTAGATTTAATATTCGCCGGGCGGTGTGAGAGCGTTGGGATGTTAGCCAGAAGTGAAGTAGTCTTGAGGCCGATGGTAGCACATCATCATTAATGAGCGGGGCTGATGCTGCAGCTGTAGGTTCCCACCGGCCGCAGCCTCGGGCTCCGAACCCCCGTGAACCCCACCCGCACACAACACGTAGCCGATTCTAGGTGCCGCCGTCGTCACTATACATGCCATTACCATCCTCCAACGCCCCGAATTCCAACAGATTCAATCAATTGCAAATATGTTACAGCGGGAATTAGCTCGCACAGGAATTCAATTACGTGGCGATAAATGGACGTGGAGATACTTTTCTGATATAATGATTTTGTTTGATGCTGGGAGAGCGCGAGAGGGGAAAGAGATCATAAATATATATTTTTTTGTGGGATGTGAGGGAATCACGAGATGTATACGCGCGTGTGCAAGTGTATCTTGTGCGCTCGGTCGACTGGGCTGACAGAATGACATGACACTATCGGATGAACACTATCGGATGAAAGGATTACCGAGGCTAATCCTTGCCCTACACCCAACATTTCCTATCTGTAGATTATACAGCTCCATGACGTTCAATTGATGGACATCGATCTCTATGTTTTATAACAAAATGCCTGTGTATCAACCTTTTAAGATTATTTCGTGCGAAAGATTTCCTGGGTTTCTTTTATAATTCACAGAATATTTGTTTATTACATTTTCCATTACTTTATAGATATTCGTTATTATAGTTGAAATGAACAACCATTATGGTTGAAACTAACGAGGACCAAGCAAGAGGAGAAAAGACCAGACAAAACCAGGTAAGAGACATCAGAAAGATCAGAAAAGACCGGACTAGACCAGACAAGACCAGACAAGAGCAGACAAGACCAGACAAGACCACTCTACGAACGATATGGATACTTGTCCATCGTTTTGACGCATGATGAATTGCATTAAAATAATCATAAATTAATTCTTGTAACAAGGAAAAATCTATTCTTCAGTTGTGCTAATATTATGGAACAATTGTAACGCGCTTATGCCAATTTAATTATCTGACGAAGCATTGGTGATACGAAGCATTGATGACAGATATATTACAAATGCTGGTAGACCAATACAACTTTGAATTTGCTTCTTCGTGTGAATGTTTTTTAAACCGAGTTGTTGGTAATTTTGGTTTTTTGTGACGGAAGAAACCCAGATCTGTGGTTTTTGTTAACTTTTTAAACCGATTAGTAAACGCTGGTAATGAACAAACAATCTTATTGTTCCTTAACCGGTTATCTAGGCAGAGTAACTACCGATACTCCTTCAGAAGGAGCTTCTAAAGTTATTTACCGCTCATCTTCAGCAACCTGCAGCACATTTACAAGTAGGTACACATGTAGCATAATGACATTCGTAAGATCTCCTCTAGCTTTTATAATTTTAATGCTAATTTTGTACTAACAAGAGAATGTATTCGCTTCAAGCGCCACCCGTGGCCAAAAAGACAACTTCGTCTCCAATAATACTATACAAAAACAACAGGCAAAAACAAAAAATAGTTAATTTTATAAAATACGCCATATGTACACTATCTATATTAAAGTATATTAAAATACACAATCTCCATACAGTATCTTACATTTCCGGTAGATTTCACGCTGTCATAACCTTTGAACGGCTCACCACAGAGTGAGACGAGAAGAAGATTTCTAGTCTTCACCAATCGATTCAGCGTCCCAAAATTAGTCTGAAAACGTATATAATATTCCTCGGGAAGCTTTCGATTAGGAAATACTATCGCCACGGCTAGTCGATACCGCGGATACGCCGAAATGCGAGAAAATCGATTTTGTCAAAATCGTTATATTTTTAGTTATAGCAAAATTTAAAAACCTTTCTGAAAGAATTTTTGCTGCTGATTACAAATATGCAAATTATATTCCGCTAACACCTTTCGTTCACTAAAGCCTACCAAAATTGACGAAATTTTTATCAAATTTCTTTGAACTGCTCACCACAGAGACTTCTAGTCTACACCAATCGATTCAGCGTCCCAAAATTAGTTGGAAAACGTATATAATATTTCTCGGGAAGCTTTATATTAGGAGATACCATCGCCAGGGAAGTCGATACCGCGGAAACGCCGAAATGCGAGAAAAACGATTTTTTCAAAATCGTTAATTTTTGAGCTACAGCAAAATTTAAAAACGTTTCTGAAAGCATTTTTGCTGCTGATTACAAATATGCAAATTACATTTTGTTAGCGCCTTTCGTTCTCTATCGCCTGCCAAAATTGACGAAATTTTTATCAAATTTCGGCGCTCGAGTAGAGATCTTGGAAAGTAATAAATTTCGTCGTTTTTGATTATCTGCAACCGTTTCTGAGACATCGAGTTGCCAAATCGAGAATCGGGTAAATTTCAGTTTGAAATTTCTGGACGAATTAAGGATTTTTTCCGGACAACCTACACATCGACTTGTTCGTCTTGTCGTGTAGTTTCTGTGTGCCAAAATGATTTCGCAGCTGTTTACCGTTGTAGAGAAAATCGAAAAAAACCGAAAAAGCACATTTTTTTCGACCGAAATGATGGAAAATTTTTGCTGACAAATTTTTTGGAAAATATTGTCGCGATTTTTTTTTGGTTACCCGAAGGAAATCGAAGTGCTGAAAACGATTTGCTAGTTTATTTCGCGCTAAAGTTACACATAAGCAAGATATAGCCTATATTTTGGCCTGTAATGCGGCAACATAATGAGCCGTTTATTTTGAAAGTGGCCTAAGTCCATTTTTCAAAAATATTGAGTTAGCTACCTTAATAGTTATATTTTTACTTGATCTTTTTATACTGAAGTAACTTGTTACTAATATATTTAAAATCATTAAGATTTTGTAACACCAAAATTTGCTGTGTTAATGAAGTGGTGAAAAGGTTTATTTTGAAAGTGGCGAAGGCCCATTTGAGAGTTTCAAACGATGGAAAATATGCAATTAAAGTTTATGTGATCTCGTAAGCTTTATGTTTAATTATTAAATGAGCAGTTGATTTATCAATGTTCAATGAATTTATTATAAACAATTTAATTTCAAATTTCAGTTTCGTTTTGCAAATGGATTCATATGGGCATCTTGATATACCATTGTAATTTTCAGTAATTCGTTAATAATTTGTTTGTAACAAATTAAATTGCAAAAAACTGTATGAGAATATGAATATATTAAAATATCCCAAGAGAAAACTTATGAATCTTCGAATATGAATTTCAATGTGAAAATAAAAAAACTACAAAAAATTACGAGACCACTCACAAACCTCAAATACAAGAATTTTGGTATACCACATTTGTATACCACATTGTATACCACCTGCCCACAATAATTATTTTTTACTCCTACCGCATGCACAAACTGGACAAGACTGAATAATAATTAATAAAACAATATTAATATTCACGTAGTGTAACTAAGAGGGTCGTAGTCATACGCGGGTAACTGTTCCGCTCGTACGTAATATGATTCTTACAACTCTCGTTACGTAATATACTAATACATTTATCTTTATTTCAAGGAAAATTTATTTTATGTATGGATGGACTTGTGATTTCTTAAAAATTGGAAACGTAATTTCATTGATTTTGAAAGTGGCCCAAGTCCATTTACAGCCATGAAAAGCATATTATTTTTTAAATAAAGTTAAATATGCTAATTGGGGTGATAAATTTGACACCCTTAGAAACACCAAAACATTATTCTACTATGTTATCTACTACCCATATTTGTTAAATTTATCCAACGCAAACCCTTTAATATCTCGATTCGAACATAAATGGAGTTAGGTCACTTTCAAAATAAACGGCTCATATGTGTTTCAAAGAATGAAATATTTTCGTTTAAAAAATTAGTAATCAAACCAAGAGTTTCTAAATAGAATATAGTAGTTATTAATTTGATACTTGTCCATCCTTTTGACGCATGCTGAATAAAATAATCATGAAATAATTCTTGTAACAAGGTAATGCGCTTATGCCAATTAAATTATCTGACGAAGCATTGGACAGATATTTTACAAATGCTGGTAGACCAATACAACTTTGAATTTACTTCTTCGTGTGAATGTTTTTTATACCGAGTTGTTGGTAATTTTGGTATTTTGCGACGGAAGAAACCCAGATCTTTGGTTCTTGTTAACTTTTTGAACCGATTAGTAAACGCTGGTAATGAACAAACAATCTTAAACTTGTCTTAATCTTGTTCTTTCACCGGTTATCTAGGCAGAGTAACTATGGATACTCCTTCAGAAGGAGCTTCTAAAGTTATTTACCGCTCATCTTCAGTAACATGCAGCACATTTACAAGTAAGTACACATGTAGCATAATGACATTCTTAAGATCTCTTCTACCTCTTATAATCGGTCTCTATGTCTGGTACTTTAATGCTACTTTTGTACTAACAAGAGAATGTATTCGCTTTAAGCGCCACCCGTGACCAAAAAGACAACTTCCTCTGCAATAATACTGTACAAAAACAACAGGCAAAAACAAAAAATAATTAATTTAATAAAATACACAATATATACAGTATACACTATCTATATTAAAGTAAATTAAAATACACAATCTCCATACAGTTTCTTACATTTCCGGTAGATTTCACGCTGTCGTAACCTGTGAACGGCTCACCACAGAGACTTCTAATCTTCACCAATCGATTCAGCGTCCTAAAATTAGTCTGAAAACGTATATAATATTCCTCGGGAAGCTTTCGATTAGGAAATACCATCGCCACGGCTAGTCGATACCGCGGAAACGCCGAAATGCGAGAAAATCGATTTTGTCAAAATCGTTATTTTTTGAGTTACAGCAAAATTTAAAAATGTTTCTGAAAGCATTTTTGCTGCTGATTACAAATATGCAAATTATATTTCGCGAACACCTTTCGTTCACTATCGCCTGCCAAAATTGACGAAATTTTTATCAAATTTCGGCGCTCGAGTAGAGATCTTGGAAAGTAGTGAATTTACCGCGGATAATCTGAGCGTGTTATTAGGAAAATAACCTTCTGAAAACGATGCTGCAATCCGTTTTTGATTATCTGCAACCGTTTCTGACACATCGACTGGCCAAATCGAGAATCGGGTAAATTTCAGTTTGAAATTACTTGACGAATTATTGAATCTTTCCAGACAATTTACACATCGACTTTTTCGTCTTGTGGGGTAGTTTCTGTGTGCCGAAAATGATTTCGCAGCAGTTTACAGTTCTTGAGAAAATCGATAAAAACCGTAAAAGCACATTTTTTTCGACCGAAATGATGAACAATTTTTGTTGACAAATTTTTTGGAAATTTTTTTCGTTAATTTTTTTATGTTACCCGTAGGAAATGGATGTGTTAAAAACGATTTTCCAGTTTATTTGGCTCTAAAGTTAGAAATAAACGAAATATATAGTTTGTCGCTGTACAGCATCTCGCATTTCCGGCAGATTTCGCGCGGTCATAACTTTTGACTGGCTAACCACAGAGCCTTATAGTCTTCACCAATCGATTGAGCGTCCTAAAATTAGTCTAAAACCGCAAATAACATTCCTTGGGAAGCTTTCGATTCAGAAATACCATCGCCACGGCAAGTCGATAGCGTGGAAACGACAAAATGTGAGAATATCGATTTTGTCAAAATCGTTGTTTTTTGAGTTACAACAAAATTTAGAAACGTTTCTGAAAGCATTTTTGCTGCTGATTACAAATATGCAAATTATATTGCGCTAGCGCCTTTCGTTCACTATCGCCTGCCGAAATTGACGAAATTTTTATCAAATTTCGGCGCTCTAGTAAAGATCTTGGAAAGTAATGAATTTCTCACGGATAATCTGAGCGTGCTAATAGGAAAATGACCCTTTGAAAACGACGTCGCAATCCGTTTTTGATTATCTGCAACCGTTTCGGATACATCGACCTGCCAAATCGAGAATCGGGTAAATTTGAGTTTAAAATTTTTCCACGAATTATTGAATCTTTCCAGACAATTTATACATCGACTTGTTCGTCTTGTCGGGTAGTTTCTGTGTGCCGAAAATGATTTCGCAGCTGTTTACCGTTCTAGCGAAAATCGAAAAAAACCGAAAAAGCACTTTTTTTTCGACCGAAATGATGGAAAGTTTTTGTTGACAAATTTTTTGGAAAATTTTTTCGTGGTTTTTTTTTGGTTACCCGTAGGAAATGGATGTGATAAAAATGATTTTCCAATTTATTTCGCTCTAAAGTTAGAAATAAACGAAATATATAGTTTCTCGCTGTACAGCATCTCGCATTTCCGGCAGATTTTGCTCTGTCTTAACTTTTGAACGGCTAACCACAGAGACTTCTAGTCTTCACCAATCGATTCAGCGTCCCAAAATTAGTCGGATAGCGTATATAATATTCCTGGGCAAGCTCTTGATTAGGAAATATCATCGCCACGGTAAGTCGATACCGCGGAAACGCCGAAATGCGAGAAATTCGAATTTTTCGAAATCGTTAATTTTGGAGCTACAGCAAAATTTAAAAACGTTTCTGAAAGCATTTTTGCTGCTGATTACAAATATATCAATTATATTTGGCTAGCGCCTTTCGTTCACTATCGCCTGCCAAAATTGACGAAATTTTTATCAAATTTCGGCGCTCGAGTAGAGATCTTGGAAAGTAATAAATTTCCCTCGGATAATTTGAACTTGTTAATAGGAAAATAACCTTCTGAAAACGATGCCATAATCCGCTTTTGATTATCTGCAACCGTTTTTGAGACATCGACTTGCCAAATCGAGAATCGTGTAAATTTCAATTTGAAATTAATCGACGAATTATCGAATCTTTCCGGACAATTTACACATCGACTTGTTTGTCTTGTCGGGTAGTTTCTGTGTGCCGAAAATGATTTCGCAGCTGTTTACCGTTCTTGAGAAAATCGAAAAAATCCGAAAAAGCACATTTTTTTCGACCGAAATGATGATAAAAGTTTCGTGGATAAATTTTTTGGAAATTTTTTTCGTGATTTTTTTATTGGTTGCCCGTAGGAAATGGATGTGCTGAAAACAATTTTCCTGTTTATTTTGCTCTAAAGTTAGAAATAAACGAAATATATAGTTTGTCGCTGTACAGCAGCTCGCATTTCCGACAGATTTCGCGCGGTCATAACTTTTGAATAGCTAACCACAGAGACTTCTAGTCTTCGCCAATCGATTGAACGTCCGAAAATGAGTCTGAAAACGTATATAGCATTCCTTGGGAAGCTTTCGATTCAGAAATACCATCGCCACGGCAAGTCGGTACCGCGGAAACGCCGAAATGCGAGAAAATCGATTTTGTCAAAATTGTTATTTTTTGAGTTACAGCAAAATTTAAAAACGTTTCTGAAATCATTTTTGCTGCTGATTACAAATATTTGCAAATTATATTTCGCTAGCACCTTTCGTTCACTATCGCCTGCCAAAATTGACGAAATTTTTATCAAATTTCGGCGCTCTAGTAAAGATCTTGGAAAGTAATAAATTTCCTTTGGATAATCTGAACGTGTTAATAGGGAAATGACCTTCTGAAAACGATGCTGCAATCTGTTTATGATTATCTGCAACCGTTTCTGAGACATCGACTTGCCAAATCGAGAATCAGGTAAATTTCAATTTGAAATTTATCGACCAATTATTGAATCTTTCCGGACAATTTACACAACAACTTGTTCGTCTTTTCGATTAGTTTCTGTGTGCCGAAAATGATCTAGCAGCTGTTTACCTTTCTCGAGAAAATCGAAAAAAACCACAAAAAAGCACATTTTTTTCGATCGAAATGATGGAAAATTTTTGTTGACAAATTTTTTGGAAATTTTGTTCGTGATTTTGTTTTGGTTACCCGTAGGAAATGCATGTGCTGAAAACGATTTTCCTGTTTATTTCGCTCTGAAGTTAGAAATGAACGAAATATATAGTCTCGCTGTAAACCATCTCGCATTTCCTGCAGATTTCGTGCTGTCATAACTTTTGAACGGCTCACCACAGAGACTTCTAGTCTACACCAATCAATTCAGCGTCCCAAAATTAGTTGGAAAACGTATATAATATTTCTCGGGAAGCTTTCTATTAGGAAATACCATCGCCAGGGAAGTCGATACCGCGGAAACGGCGAAGTGCGAGAAAATCGATTTTTTCAAAATCGTTAATTTTTTAGCTACAGCAAAATTTAAAAACGCTTCTGAACGCATTTTTGCTGCTGATTACAAATATGCCAATTATATTTTGCTAGCACCTTTCTTTCTCTATCGCCTGCTAAAATTGAAGAAATGTTTATCAAATTTCGGCGCTCGAGTAGAGATCTTGGAGAGTAATAAATTTCCCTAGAATAATCTGAACGTGTTAATAGGAAAATAACCTTCTGAAAACGATGCAGCAATCCGATTTTGATTATCTGCAAGCGTTTCTGAAACATCGACTTGCCAAGTCGAGAATCGGGTAAATTTCAGTTTGAAATTACTCGACGAATTATCGAATCTTTCCGGACAATTTACATATCGAATTGTTCGTCTTGTAGGGTAGTTTATGTGTGCCGAAAATGATTTCGCAGCTGTTTGCCGTTCTTGAGAAAATCGAATAAAACCGAAAAAGCACATTTTTTCGACCGAAATGAGAGAAAATTTTTGTTGGCAATTTTTTTGGAAAATTTTGTTGCGATTTTTTTTTGGTTACCCGAAGGAAATCGAAGTGCTGAAAACGATTTTCTAGTTTATTTTGCGCTAAAGTTAGACATTAGCAAGATATAGCCTATATTTTGACCTTTCATTCGGCAACATATCACAAAGTTTAAGGTTTATAGGAAATCATACGTTTAAATATTTGTTAGATTAAGGGAACGTGTTTCATATAATGAAATATTTTCCTTTAAAAAATGAGTAATCAAACCAAGAGTGAGTTTCTAAATAGAATATAAGCAGTTATTAATTTGTCAGGTATATAAAATATGATATTGTAATGTTGTGTCGTGTAGTTTGTAGGGTATTTGGGGTGTGAGTGTGTTTGATGGGAGGCAGCTTCCGTTGTACCCTATTAATTCTGTGAATCGCCGTGAGCACGTCACATGTCCGGACAATAGCCGCGTTCCCACACTATCATTCAGATGGCCTATTTATTCGGAACCGCTGATCTTTTGCTCCCTTTTAAAACGCCGAATCAATAGATTAAATTGCGAACGAATTGGATCTATCCCTCCGATCGACGGAATCGACGATATACTCGCGTCTTTGTCGCGCCCGGCCGAATCCGTGCCCGCGCTTGGAAAGTGATTAAGATTTTAAAGACTCGGAAAAAGATACCCGTATAGATAATACCCGGGGAAGTTAAACAGCGTTTTTCCCAGTCGCCTTTTTGCATTTTTTAAAAGAGCTAAAAAGGATTTATTCTTTTATTAGCAAAAGCTTTATGTTGAATCAAGCATCCGTGCCAGCGTATTAATTTCCGAGTTTTATATATTCCAGCGGTGCAACACGAAAGAGGGCCTAGGAAACCGAAGGTACAGCATGGCGGTCAAATGAATCCTCCCCCCATGGCCCCAAGCCTCCAACACATGTCAGATAAGATGTCCCAGAATCCGCAATTACATTTCCCCCCCGGACTTTTCGGACCGTCTCACCACCACCATCCCCTCAAAGCGTTCACTCTACCTCACTCTTCCCTCCCAAGTCCCACGCAACACTTGGACTCATTACCGCCGCCCTTATTTCATCCTCAAGCTCTGCCACCTCCGCCTCTCCTCAACATCCTAATGTCTGCAGAGAAATGTCAGGTAAAAACTAATTTATTTATTTTCGCTGCTGAATTAATAATTACTTTAATTAAAGGAGCTGGTTTGGAACGCAAAAATCCAACCTTCGGAAACTTCGACTAATGAATCGAGCTCCGGATTATCAGTGTCCACTGGAATTTCAAGCGTACCCCCAGCTAGTCCACCACTTGGATTAACTCTTGCGCCCAGTTGGGAAATGCTACAGGTAAATTTATTTTTATTAATCTAACGACAGTTTAAAGTCGTTTCGGAAATAATCTAAACATTACAATGATGAGATATTTTGTAGTAAGAGCAGAATATGGCCCATATCGGTTTTTAAAAAACCTTGATTTCAACAATTCCAAAATCATCGGTAGTTATTTATTTTTGTATTTTTTATTGTTAACTTACAGCCCCAATCTGTGTTATAAATGTGAACGTTACTTTCTTGAAACGGCTCGTCTCAACCATAAGTTTAATATTTTTACCAGCAATTCAAAATGTTATTGCTTACAAAACAGCCGCAGATATGAATTTTAAACCTTGCTGGCTGGTCGAAGACTATTCAACTTTGCAGTGAAATTAGTTCAGAAGGAAGATATATAAGACGTGACCAAACAATGAGGGACGGTTAGCGAGTTATTTGAACTTAATGCGGCAAAATGCCCGATTGGCCTTGGTTAATATAAATTAAAGTCATTCATTAAATATTAAAATCTTCAAACAAATTCCATTCTCGGCTTCACACGAGAGTCTCGTTTCTGGGCAGCCGTAACATTTTCTTCATAAATTTGAACCCGAGCAACCCGACTTTACCCGAGCCCAGAGCGAGCAGTTCAAATATATGAAGAAAATGTTACAGCTGCCCGTGTCAGAGTCAAAGATTGAAGACGAGATCATAAACGAGACCCTTTTGTGAAGCCCTAATTCTCGTTCTGTATCTTACAAGGGGGCCCTGTCAACTCGTCATCACCGATTTGGCCCAAATTTGCATTATATGTAGGGCTTGACTATACATGAAAGTGACGCAAGCGGGAGGGCCAGATGGCCAAGCGTTAAAAAAATAACTCATTTTGTCGTATTCTTCGGAAGAAATCAATTCATCGACGCACAGCAAGGAATGCTCTGACAAAACGTCCAGTATTTTCTCACATATTTTGTCTGAAATTTGCATGTGTTGTTCGGTTATTACCTCAGCACTCTCTGATGTGATCAGATTGTCTTCGGCCAAAAGATGTAACAAATAATCCAGCGCCGTTTTTAACATTTGTTTCGTCGATTCGCTGTGGAGATTATCAGCGCACATCACATCTTCTTCTTGTTCTATCGATGTTCCAGGCACATTAATATTTTCACTATCAGTATTCGACATTTTCGAAAGCTAGATTCTTCTCACAATATTCAAGTTACTCGGTCAAGAGCTAGCAAACGACTAACTCATAATGACATTTGTCCAACTTCCCCTCTGCCTGCCATTGTCAGCTTTACTAATAACCATCAAGGTCATTTTAAAAATTGTAAAAAAAAGCGTCCCCACGGGGAATCGAACCAGCGATCGTCGTACTATGAACCCGATGCTATCATAGCGGGCTTATGAGTTGTCGGTAACTTACCGATCCGCGTAAAAAGTGAGTTATTTTTTTAACGCTTGGCCCTCCCGCCCCCTTGTTAAGGGATCGTATATAAACCAATTGGAAATTAAAAATTTCTCACTAAATTTAGTATTAGATTTTTACGTCCAAGCAATTTATTTAGAAACCATTTATGAAATGAAATAAAAAAATACGCCGTTTGAAAGACAATAAGATTAAGATATTAATAGATTTCTAAGTTTAATATAATAATTGTTTTATGAAACTTTTAAATAATACATAAAATATGATTTGCTGTGAATTTGTAAAAGGAGGAGTTTCAGTATTGACTTTTCCGAGCAATGACTTTCCGGCTTTTCCTCTGTTGGTCGCTGCACTGCCATCCCCCTATAAAAGCGCCGCCCTCGAAAACTCTAAAATTAAATTTTCGCAGGAAACGACAGCACGTTTGCTCTTCATGGCGGTGCGTTGGGTGCGATGTCTGGCGCCGTTCCAAACCCTCAGCAAACATGACCAATTGTTGCTGCTGCAAGAATCCTGGAAGGAACTGTTCTTGCTGCATCTGGCGCAATGGTCGGTCCCTTGGGATTTGTCCGCGCTGTTGGGGTGTACGCAGGCGAGGGACAGACTCCCGCAGGATATACACACCGCCACAGAAATAAAAACGATTCAGGTAGAGGATGGGGAGGATTGCGTGTGGAGGAATGGTAATTGAATTTCTTTTTACGTTTAGGAGATTATGTGTCGGTTCCGGCAGATTTCTCCAGATGGAAGCGAGTGCGGATGTATGAAAGCTATCGTTCTATTTACTCCAGGTAATAAAAATATTTTCTTTATTACTTCTTTATTATTATTATAACTTCAGATTTCATTACCGAAATATATTATTGTTGTTGGATTATAAATATTTTAGGTATTGATGCAATTACATTATAGGAGTGGGTACTTTGTTGAAATATTTTTTGTTGTCGCCAGCGGGGCCGGCGCGTCAAAATATGCCACCTAAGGCGAATACAACTTTCTAAGGCAACTAAGGCGATTACAATATGCCGCCCTAAAAATATGGCGCCATAAGGCGATTGCCTGTCCGACCAGGCGTACCTGCCGGCACAGGTCGCCAGAAAAAAATCACGTACATAAATCTTGCCGTATAATTTTAAGATGTTGGTATTATTTAAAATGTGCTTTTAAAATACAATTACGTTTCTGCTATTCAAATTACAAATGAAAATAAATAACATGCGATTTTAATATAAATAATTGAAATTATTAACAGTAAATGCAAATATTCAGTTTCAAAACATCATCTTGCACCACTGCTATATACTTTAATATAGCAGTGGTGCGCAAACTATTTTCATTTGCGACCCAACATTTTTTGTAAAATTCTACCGCGACTTCTGGATAGAAGTAACGTCAACATTGTAATTCCCACACAATTCTAGTAACACCTCCACAAAAGTTGAAACAAATCTCCAAATTAGTTTTTGAGAAAATTAAGTTTGAAAATTTCAATGTTTACAAATTTGATTTGCAAAGTGGATTTTACAAAATAATGCAATATTTGCTGACATAAATATTAAAATATTGGCAAAAATTTTCTAAATATTCCGGAACAGTTCTATCAACATCTCTACAAAATTTGAAACAAATCCCCAAATTAGTTTTTGAGAAAATTAAATCTGAAAATTTCAATGTTTACAAATTTGATTTTCATGGTGGAATTTACAAAAAACTGCAATATTTGTTGAAATAAATATTTTCAAAATTTTCTAAATATTCCGGAACAGTTCTACCAAGATCTCCACACCTCTGTTAAGTTGGCAGAACCAACTCGGAAAAAAAATTCCGCAACGGCACATAATAATCCGCTTTTTATCCGCTAACGATTTTAAAAAGAAAAAAATTTCCCGCTCTTCCCATTTCCCTGGAAAATGGGGCCCCGCTAACTTAACAAAAAGTTAGCGGTACTAAAAATAATTATATTGAGAAAATATTTGCACCGGAATTATCCGCTTTTTATCCGCTAACGATTGTAAAATGAAAAAAATTTCCCGCCCTTCCCATTTCCCTTGAAAATAGGATGCCACTAACTTAACAGAACGTTAGCGGGACCCATTCTAATAATAATTATATTGAGAAGATAATTGCACCGGAATTATCCGCTTTTTATCCGCTAACGATTGTAAAAAGAAAAAAAATTCCCGCCCTTCCCATTTCCCAGGAAAATAGTATCCCGCTAACTTAACAGAAAGTTAGCGGGACCCATCGCAAAAAATAATTATATTGAGAAAATTATTGCACCGGAATTATCCGCTTTTTATCCGCTAACGATTGTAAAAGGAAAAAAATGTCCCGCACTTCCCATTTCCCGGGAAAATGGGGTCCCGCTAACTTCACAGAAAGTTAGCGGGACTCACCCTAAAAACAAATATTTTGAGGAAATACATGCACCGGAATTATCCGCTTTTTATCCGCAAACTAATGCCGCGAGAAAAATAATTTCCAAACTTTTCATTTCCCGGAAAAATTGAGTTTTTTTTTTTCGCGTAATTCGTTTGTGTATGAAGTAAAAGTTATCAGATGCTATTGCGGAGAAATGAAGATATCGGGGGGAAAATTTGCTGAGAAGTAACTTTAAAGAACAAAGAAAGAGAGGGGTGGCAATAGCTCCACTAACTAAAACTGCCCTCTCACCCCAACGTAGGTTGGAAGGAAGGCAACCAAAAGAACATTTAATTTTTGAAATGACCTAACATACCGCTTGTGTCTTTGAAAGTGCCTTAACATGCCGCTTGCACCTTTGAAAGGTCCTAGCATGCCGCCCGCATCTTTGAAGGGTCCTAGCATTTCGCCGCCGCGCCGATGCCTTTTTGAACGGGGCAATAGAAATGACGTGTGACGATTCGGCCGGGGAAAAACAAAAACATTTAGACCCCCCCCTTTCCGAATTCCCTTATCTATTTCCGGGTTGGAATGAATACGATGGGTTTCATGAATCACCGATACCTGTGATGGATACGAGGAATCGTGTCAGCCCGAAATTACTTATTTATTCTCGTTGCGATTAAGCTTTCACTATAGAATTGTTTTCAGAGGTTTATCAGAATTTTAACAAAACTTAATAAATCAAATTTTCCTCTAAATATTCGTAGATTCTTCTCTTCTTCCTCATTATCTACCCCTTTCTTTCTTTGTTCTTTAAAATTACCTCACAGCAATTTTATCCTCGGTATCCTTATTTCGCCGCCATAGTACGTGATAACCTTTGCTACATCCACAAACGAACTCCGTAAAAAAAAATCCCGAATTTTCCCGGGAAATGAAAAGTTTCGTGGCATTCGTTTGCGGATTAAAAGCGAATAATTCCGGTGCAATTATTTCCTCAATATAATTATTTTTAGAATGGGTCCCGCTAACTTCTTGTTAAGTTAGCGGGATCCTATTTTCGCGGGAAATGGGAAGGGCGGGAAATTTTTATTCTTTTTACAATCGTTATCGGATAAATAGCGGATAATTCCGGTGTAATTATTTTCTCAATATAATTATTTTTAGAATGGGTCCCGCTAACTTTTTGTTAAGTTGGCGGGACCCCATTTTCCCGGAAAATGGGAAGAGCGGGAAATTTTTTTCTTTTTACAATCGTTAGCGGATAGAAAGCGGATTATTATGTGCCGTCGCGGATATTTTTTTTCCGAGTTGGTTCTGCCAACTTAACAGAGGTGATCTCCACAATATTTGAAACAAATCCCCAAATTAGTTTTTGAGGAAATTAAGTTTGAAAATTTCAATGCTTATAAATTTGATTTTCAAGGTGGAATTTACAAAAAACTGCAATATTTGCTGAAATAAATATTAAAATATTGGTAAAATTTGCTAAATATTCCGCAACAGTTCTACCAACATCTCCACAAAATTTGAAACGAATTCCCAAGTTAGTTTTTGAGAAAATTAAGTTTGAAAATTTAAATGCTTATAAATTTGATTTTCAAGGTAGAATTTACAAAAAATGCAATATTTGCTGAAATAAATATTAAAATATTGGGAAAATTTTCTGAATATTCCGGAACAGTTCTACTGAACATCTCCACAAAATTTGAAACTAATCTCTAAATTAGTTTTTGAGAAAATTAAGTTTGAAAATTTCAATGTTAACAAATTTGATTTGCAAAGTAGAATTTACAAAAAAACTTCAATATTTGCTGAAATAAATATGAATTTTTTTTTGAAATTTTGCTAAGTATTCCGGAACAGTTCTACCAACATCTCTACAAAATTTGAAACAAATCCGCAAATTAGTTTTTGAGAAAATTATGTTTGAAAACATCGATTTTTTTTAAATTCCTTTATTGACATTTCGCTATTTACTGCTACCCAATTCTTACACACGAAATGCCTCAAATATTTTTTTAATTCTACGATACAAAAATATTCTCTATCGACCCCTCTGGGGCTCGTGACCCATGGTTTGCGCACCACTCGTATATAGCATGAAAAGTATTATAGTTAGTAATTTCTTATTTTCACCAGTTAATAATTAAGCCAGTTAATAATTAATAGCAAGTTTGAATTCTAACAAGTTTATATTACCTAGTTGGACTAGTTTTTGAGATAGCAACGAAAAACACAAATTTGAGTCGTCCATAATGAAATTTTATGGCTTGAAGATTATACCAGACTATCAAGAAAACACAAATTTGATCATTCAATTTTAAAGCTTTATAACTTAAAGACTTTACCTGCTAGAATATTCCAGTTTTTAGCTACTAATAGCTAATTTAATTAGTTTTTATTGGGACAAGTCTCAATTACTTCTTTAGGCTAGTTTTTAGGGTTCCGTACCGAAAACGAAACCCTTATAGGATCATTTTGTTGTCCGTCTGTCTGTCTGTCAAGACCATTTTTCTCAGGAACGCGTAGAGGTAACAAGTTGAAATTTGTATCAAATACTCGGGTCTGCGGTTTCTTTCAGCTGTGAAAAAATCAAACTTGTAAGTCAACGCGATCAAAAGATATGACTGTTTATGTCGCATGTTTTGCTATTTTACAAGGCAATCAAAACCTATAGGGTACTTCCCGTTGACCTAGAATCATGAAATTTGACAAGAAGCGGTGTCTTACAGCACATGTAAAGGGAAAAATGTAAATATATGTCATATATGTCAATATAAACTGTAAATATGTAGTTTAATTATAAGAAAAATGCGAATTTACTATTAGAAACTTATGAAAATACACTAATGTATTGCGTGGTATTGTCAGGCACCAAAAGCATATGGGTTGCATACAGTTAGGTCCTCAAAGGTCCTTAGGTCCGACAGTTAGGTCCTAAAGATACCTTACTTTGTAAGGTATAAGTTTGTACGGAAAAGTTTGTACCTAAAGTTTGTACCTAAGTTTGTACTGAACCCTCGGTGCGCGAGTAACAACTCGCACTTGGCCGGTTTTTTTTTACATAACGATAAAAGATCATAAATTTCTTAAGTCAACTTTGATTTTTTATAGCTTGAAGATTCTATTAGTTAGAAATTTCTAGTTTTCACCAACTACTAGGTAATTTAGTTAGTTTTTATTCTACCATGCTTATACCATCGATTCAAATTTTGAATAAAAATCAAATTAATATTTTGTAATATCGCCATTACTTGCAATTACATTTACTAGACCTTTTCATGTGGTCGCAAACATTCATTAGTGACTATGCATCAGAAGAAGATACGTAGAACAAACGCTGCGGGAACTGTTAGAAATTACAGAAAAAACATACCAAAGGGACTTTTCTTCCAACCATAGAATTAATTATTCCATTCTTCGATATTTAATCGTAAGACAAGAGGTTAAATTTTAAATAAGCACAGAGCATGATAATAGATGAGCATCCTAGGTATGTACATATCAGACAGGCGGGCTACTAGGAATAGTTACGATAACGAGGTTTGACGCTTTGATCACTCCTACCATATATTTAATTATAAATTGTTTTTATTATTTAATTATAAATGTACAGAGCAGATAACATTACATTACTTCCTCTGTTGTTGTCCAGCACGAGCGTTATCCCTTCCTGGGTAGTTATGTTGTTACGAACAACTTTGCTGTGGATAGCACAGGATACACAGTACTGTACAATTTAGATAAAATGTATTGGGGATATTCTGAAGCTTCAGTGATGTCCCAAACAGCAGCAGATTCAACTATGTTACGAATAACAAACTTTTTGATGGTCTTTTGGGATACAACGGGCACAGATGGTTTAACATATTTGCGACCGTGCTTAGCACGTCCTCCATTACGTTTCTTAGAAGTCATTTTATGTTGACGCCGTCAGCTTCAAACTAAAATAAATAATATTCCTGTTGGAACAAATGTTGCCTTCCGAAATAAGGACACAAATATGTAATTGTAAATTTGGTTGGTTAATTCATTATATGATAGTGAAAAAATATACCGCAATATTTTTGGGAATGAATTATCATATTTTATTCTTATTGATACAATTTTTTGACAAAAATATTTTTAATAAATTGTTTGTATAAGTTTTTCAAATTAAATTCGCAATTTTGCTAATAGACCTATTTACGATTAGTTAAGCGCATGCGCATCCGCCAAGTTTGAAAGGCGGGAATATGAAAGTTTCGGGCAAATAATAAGGTTATACGTCCAAAAAGTTCGGGCAAAACATGGCGAAAATTGACACATTTGCACAAAAAAAATTTCAACTATGAAAAGGTCTATCAAATGAGTCGTTTTGCAAATTAAATTCATCATCAGCAGCTTTGGCTCCAGAATCAGTCTTGGCCTGCTCTAAAATTGATTCCATTCCAATCTATTCCGTTCCTTGGCTTTCCATCCGGCCACCTTCATTGCTGTTAGATTATCCTCCACTTGGTCCAGATATCTTGCTTTTGGCCTGCCTCGTTATATTGCAAAATTCGTTTTATTCCAAATTCAAATTTTCCAAAATATCGATTACATGTCTATATCTTGAAAACGGGTGCAGAAATTAAAAAACGGATTGCAGCTTCGTTTTCAGGAGGTCATTCCGTTCGGATGCACTTTTATTTCATTAAAAATATTATTAATTATTAATCTGCTCTGACGATCAAATTTTGCGAAATTTCGCTCGATTTAGCCAGTTTTATCAAGTGATATCTCGCGAACGGAAGCTGCTAGCAAAATGCAATTTATATATTTACAACCAGTAGGAAAAACACTTTCAGAAACACTTTGAAATTTTCCATTCAGTTGATAAATAATGATTTTAAGAAAATACATTTTCCGCAGATTTCACTGTCATAACTTTTGAACGGCTTATCGGAGATACTTCTAGTTTCTACCAATCGATTCAGCATCCTAAAATTAGTTGGAAAACATATATCGTATTCCTAAGAAGCTGCTAATTAAAAATACCATCAATCCGCTTGAGGGCTCCCACATTTTAATTCACTTCTCGGGCAATTTTCAACCGATTTCTACAAATTTAGTCTCGAAAGGTGTGTAAGGAATTCGGCTAAATTATTCTGAAAAATTTGCAATGATTTAAAGGAATTGGCTAAAAATTGGATGTTTCGAACATTTGAACCGAATAATCTAGAAAATTGTTTTCAGCTTCCTTCGGATTCAGTTCCTTCGGATAAACTGAAAAAATTAATCCAAAATTTTCGGAAAAAATTGACTAAAAATGAAATTGAACTAAAATCCATCGTTTTGATCAGAAAAATTGTGCGTCTTCGGTTTTTTACAAATCTCTCTGAAACTACAAATCTTTTTCGAATCCTTCACGAAATCATTTTCGGCACACTGAAACTAGACGACAAGACGAGCAAAGCGATGTATACATTGTTTGCAAGGATTCAAGTTTTTATTGCGAAATTCTGAATTTAAATTTTCCACAATTTTGACTTCATAAGTCTTTATTTCGACAACGGTTGCAGGTAATTAAAAACGGATTGCGGCATCGTTTTCAGGAGCTCATTTCCCTATGGAAGAACTTAGATTTCCTTAAAAATATTAATTAGTTTCTCAGGCTCGATTTTGCCAATTTTGCCAATTTTGTCATATATCGCGAACGGAAGCGGCTAACAAAATTCAATTTGTATATTTACAACCAGCAGGAAAAACACTTTTAGACATACTTTGAAAATTTTGATTAGTTTCCCAGTTCTCTGCTCGGGCGACCAAATTTCGCGAAATTTCGCTCGATTTTGCCAATTTTATCATATTATTATATATACATTATATTCCGCGAACGGCATCGGCTACCAAAATTCAATTTGTATATTTACAACCAGCAGGGAAAGCACTTTCAGATTTTTTCCATTCCAATCTATTCCAGACTTTGGCTTTCCATCCGGTCACCTTCATTGCTGTTAGATTCTCCTCCTTCTTCTTCTAGTGCCTATCCGCTTCGGATGTTAGCGCTCATCATTAAAATTCGGACTTTGTTTGTTGCAGCTCTGAAAAGATTTATTGTTGTTGTGTTGAACAATGTTTTTTAGCCACGATATTCTCCTTCTTCCTGGTCCTCTTCTTCCATCTACTCTTCCTTGTAGTATAAGTTGCAATAGACCGTACCGTTAACTGTTCCTCATTATATGGCCAAGGTATTCCAGCTTCCTTGTGTTTATTGCTAGTAAAACCTCTCGTTCTTTTCCAATTCTCTCTAGGACCTGCTGGTTGGTGACGTGAGCCGTCCAAGAAATTTGGAGTATGCGGCGGTATAGCCAAATCTTAAATTCCTCGAGTCTCCGTTCTGTAGCCTCTGTCAGAGTCCAGAACTCCTCAGCAAATAGAAGTACAGTAAAGATGTAGCATCTCAGTAGCCCGATCCTCGTTTGTATATTCAGGTGATGCGCTTTGAATACCTTTGCCTTTTTCTGGAATGCGGATCTCGCTTTTTCTATCCGACATTTGAATGGTCCCACTTTTCATTTAATGTTGTCCCTAGATACCTGTATTTTTTGACTCTCTCAATCAGTTCCTTGTTAACTCGAAGCTGTGCAACATGGTTGTTGTTTTTGGATACAATCATGCACTTCGTTTTTTTTTACATTGAGCGTGAGACCAAACCTTTGACTGACTTCTGATATTCTGTTCAACAGATTCTCATCCTCTTGGTCCAAATATCTTGTTTTTGGCCCACCTCATGTTATTGCAAAGTTTATATTTTCAAGAATATCACCTTTATAAGTTTTTATCTGGAGAATATTTTTCCGTTAAAAACGGATTGCGGAACCTTTGACTGAGTTATGATATTCTGTTTATCAGATTCTCCTCCATTTGGTCCAAATATCTTGTTTTTGGCCCGCCTCATGTTATTGCAACATTCATATTTTCAAGAATATCACACCTTCATAAATAAGTCTTTATCTCGAAAATGGTTTGCCATGAAAAACGGATTGCTGCATCGTTTTCAGGACATCATTTCCCTATGGAATAACTTAATTAAAAGAAGAACTTTAAATTATGGAAGAACTTAAATATTAATTAATTTCTCAGGCTCGATTTTGCCAATTTTTACAAGTCATATCTCGCAAAAGGAAGCGGCTAGCAAAATTCAATTTGTATATTTACAACCAGCAGGAAAAACACTTTTAGACAAACTTTGAAATTTTCCATTCAGTTGATAAATACTGAGTTAAGGAAATGCATTTTCCGTAGATTTTACGACGTCATAACTTCTGAACGGCTAACCACAGAGACTTCTAGTTTCCACCAATCGATTCAGCATCCCAAAATTAGTCGGAAGAAGTATATCGTGTTACTAGGAAGCTTTTAATTAAAAGATACCATCGAACCAGCCATCGATCTTCTGGAGGACTCTTACAATTTTAATTCACTTCTCCGGCAATTTTCAACCAATTTCCACAAATTTAGTCCTCAAAGATGCGTAAGATGGATTCTGTAGGAAAACCTTGCAATAAGTGAGAGGAAATGGCTAAAAATGCGAATTAATAAAAATATGAAAATTAGCTTATATTTTGGATATTTTAAGCTTTTGAACCGAATAAACTGGAAAATTGCTTTCAGCGCTTCCAGTTCCTTCGGATAAACTGAAAAACTGGATCCAAAATTTTCCGGAAAAATCGTCCAAAAAATCCATCGTTTTGATCAGAAAAATAACGCGTTTTCGGATTTTCTCGGAAATCTCTCGGAAACTACAAATGCTAGCGAAATCATTTTCGGCAGACTGAAACTAAACGACAAGACGAGCAAATCAATGTATAAATTGTTTGGAAAGGTTCAAGTTTTTTTTGCGAAATTCTGAATTTAAATTTTCCAGAATTTCGACTTCATAAGTCTATATCTCCACAACGGTTGCAGATAATTCAATACGGATTGCGGCATAGTTTTCAGGAGGTCATTTCCCTACGGATGCACTTAGACTTCCTTAAAAATATGAATTAGTTTCCCAGTTCTCTGCTCGTGCGACCTAATTTCGTGAAATTTCGCTCGATTTTGCCAATTTTATCATGTCATATCTCGCGAACGGAAGCGACCAGCAAAATGCAATTTATGTATTTACAACCCAGCAGGGAAAACACTTTCAGGCACACTTTTAAATTTTCCATTCACTTAATAAATAGTGATTTTAAGGAAGTACATTTTCTCGCATTTTCAGCAGATTTCACGAAGTCATAACTTTTGAACGGCTTTAGTTTAGCTCCTCTTATGCGTTTCGTATGCTTGGGTATACGCTTGGGCGTACGCTTGTGTGTACGCTTGTGTGTGCGCTTAGGCGTACGCTTGTGTGTACGCTTGGGCGTACGCTTGTGTGTACGTGTACGCTTGGGCGTACGCTTGTGTGTACGTGTACGCTTGGGCGTACGCTTGTGTGTACGCTTGGGCGTACACTTCTGTGTACGCTTGGGCGTACACTTCTGTGTACGCTTGGGTGTACGCTTGGGTGCACGCTTAGGTGTATGTTTCTTGTGTACCTACGCTGGGGTAGCTTTGGGTGTGCTTGGTTTTTGTTTTTACTTGCATCTTTACATTCCGCATCAAACCACATATCTTTGGTCTATAGCTTTCTTTCTTTCCTATGACCTCAATTGCTGAACTTCGACGATCTCTCTACAATGTTCCCAGCGTTCGTTGATCGTTTTTGGAGTATCAATGTGCAATATGCAATGTGCATCTATTTTGTTTTGAATTTTGCTTTTATATTTCTCAGCTTTTATTGGATTCTTTAGTTCTGCCACGGTGTAGCAGAACTGTAAATGTAATTTTGTAAATGGAATGTAATTTAATTTGCAAGAAATTGAATTTAATATGCAAAAGGATTAATTTAATTTTCAAAAGAGTGAATTTAATTTGAAAAACGTTTACTAATAACTTTAACTTGTTCTAATTCTAAAATATTATATTTGTATCTTGTTTTCTAGAAACTGCTGGTTTGTGTGACGTTCAGCCTGTGGAAATGTTGCAGGACCAAGCGCAATGCATCCTGGGCGATTACGTGCGAACTCGCTACCCGAGACAGCCGACCAGGTTTGGTAGGTTATTGCTTTTGGTACCTAGTTTGAGAGCGATCCGACCGTTGACTGTGGAGCTCTTGTTTTTCAAAGAAACTATTGGAGAGATTCCGATAACTCAATTACTCGGTGACATGTACTATATGGAGAAATGTTCCACAGTTCAGACATAAATCGCAGACAACGGTTTCATTTCGTGCAACAATTTCCGTACTGTTCGTTCAGATTTATTTATTGAAACAAAAACTGTTTACTCGATATTGTACGAAAATTTACGAAAAATAATACAAAAAATAGTATATTTTGTAACTAGGGCGGTAAGTTGTCAATTTGACGCGAGACAGAAATTGGAGGGCAACGAAGTGAGAGGGCAATTGACAATACCGCCCGTGTTACAAACAATATTTTTTATTACTTATGCGAGGGGATGTATCTTACAAGTTTGGGGTCTAGGGGCCATAAAAAAAAAATGAAATCAAAAATGAAGAATTTTCATTTTTAATTGTCTCCGGTGGTGTGGATTCCTCATAAGAACTCAGTCTCCGGTTTCAACATCCGGTTTCCGGTGTCAGAATTTATAGTCACTTTAAAATATTTTCTTTAATTTTTATTTTCATTTTGTAATGAAAAAAAATTGAGACTTTCACGTCACTTTTTTAATATTGAGCTCTTGATTGTGTATATTTTATTTATTTATTTGTTTTTTTCTCTTAATGTAACCTGGCGATATTGAATATTTGCGTGCGTTATCCAGGTTATGCGGAAATAAAAGTGTCATTTCAAATAAAGTGGCATTTCTCGTATTAAAAAACGTGCGTCAAGAAGTACTTTTCGCGCATGAGTAATAAAAAATAATCAATGTAACATTCTAGTCAAATAAATATTTGTTTCTGTGATATATTTAATTTATGAATTGTTATTCGCTTATATTAAATTAGTGCAAGTTTCATGGAATTATAATACATATTTAAACAATAAATTTCAATACATGTAACATACATTCAATGTTTTCCTTACAGATTTAACAGGTTTATACAAAATTATTAAAGGTGAAATGCATATAAATATATTCAACCTGTGCGTAGCTCCATAATATTAAGTCTTATAAAGACTACCAAACAAATCCCATGTTGAAACAACAAACTACTTCCCTTGCTAATACCACGAAAGATATTGAATTATACCAGACATTTATACCATACATATACAGACATTTGCATGTTATTACCAGCCCCAGTACATTTTCATGCCACTAAACGAGTACTAGATAAATAATAGTCTTACGTTGTTACAACATTGTTTTAAGATCATTTATTTCTCTTTAGATTAAGTTAATAGCCATAGCCATGCAGACGCGTTTCGAGATTTATCTCTCATTAGTGCAGCTTTCCTTTTTGGAATTATAAATTGGAATGCACTTACATGAACTTAAACACCTCGTGCATGGCTGGCGAGGTTAGGTTTTAATTTTACATTTCTGGAGAAAGCCATGAACATGAAAGGAAAAATGATATAAAATCATATAAGCTTATTAAAGATGAAATTACCAGATTTAAAACTTGAAGAGAATTAAATTTTCTATAAGAAACCTCGTTATTTAGTGACTTTTTGTCCGTCAAATTAGTAATAATCAACCTTGAAACACAGTCAAATTTTGTTTTTGTTTAACCATTTTTTTTTGTCTCAAAGATTGGAATATAACTCGAAAACTAAAAGAAATTTTGAAAAATATTTCAAATAAAACTTGAAGAGAATTAAGTTTTCTATAAGAAACCTCGTTATTTAGTGACTTTTTGTCCGTTAAATTGGTAATAATCAACCTTGAAATAGTCAAGTTTTTATTTGTTTAACCATTTCGTTGTCTCAAAGATTCGAAAATAACTCGAAAACTAAACGAAATTTTGAAAAATGTTTCGAATAAAACTTGTAAAGAATTAAATTTTCTGTAAGAAACCTCGTTATTTAGTGACTTTTGTCAGTCAACTTGGTAATAATCAACCTTGAAATAGTCAAGTTTTTATTTGTTTAACCATTTTCTTGTCTCAAAGATTCGAACATAACTCGAAAACAAAACGAAATTTTGAAAAATGTTTCGAATAAAACTTGTAAAGAATTAAATTTTCTGTAAGAAATCTCGTTAGTTAGTGACTTTTTGTCCGTCAAATTGGTAATAATTAACCTTGAAACACAGTCAAATTTTATATTTGTTTAAGAATTTTCTTGTCTCAAAGATTCGAAATTAACTTGAAAACTGAACGAAATCTTAAAATATATTTCGAATAAAACTTGAAGAGAGCTAATTTTTCTATAAGAAACCTCGTGATTTAGTGACTTTTGTCCGTCAAATTGGTAATAATGAACCTTGAAATAGTCAAGTTTTTATTTGTTTAACCATTTTCTTGTCTCAAAGATTCGAAAATAACTCGAAAACTAAACGAAATTTTGAAAAATGTTTCGAATAAAACTTGTAAAGAATTAAATTTTCTGTAAGAAATCTCGTTAGTTAGTGACTTTTTGTCCGTCAAATTGGTAATAATTAACCTTGAAACACAGTCAAATTTTATATTTGTTTAACAATTTTCTTGTCTCAAAGATTCGAAATTTACTCGAAAACTGAACGAAATCTTGAAAAACATTTCGAATAAAACTTGAAGAGAACTAATTTTTCTATAAGAAACCTCGTTGTTTAGTAACTTTTTGTCCGTCAAATTGGTAATAATCAACCTTGAAACACAGTCAAATTTTATTTTTGTTTAACAATTTTCTTGTTTCAAAAATTTCAAATTAACTCGAAAACTGAACGAAATGTTAAAATGTATTTCCAATAAAACTTGAAGAGAGCTAATTTTTCTATAAGAAACCTCGTGATTTAGTAACTTTTTGTCCGTCAAGTTGGTGATAATCAACCTTGAAATAGTCGTTTTTATTTATTTAACCATTTTCTTGTCTCAAAGATTCGAAAATAACTCAAAAACTAAACGAAATTTTGAAAAATTATTCGAATAAAACTTGTAAAGAATTAAATTTTCTGTAAGAAACCTCGTTATTTAGTGACTTTTTGTCCGTCAGATTGGTAATAATCAACCTTGAAACACAGTCAAATTTTATTTTTGTTTAACAATTTTCTTGTCTCAAAGATTCGAAAACAACTCGAAAACTGAACGAAATTTTGAAAAATGTTTCGAATAAAATTTCTAGAGAATTAAATTTCCTATAATAAACCTTTTTATTTGATGACTTTTTGTCCGTGAAATTGGTAATAATCAACATTGAAACACAGTCAAATTTTGTTTTTGTTTAACCATTTTTTTTTGTATTAAAGATTGGAATAATAACTCGAAAACTACAAGAAATTTTGAAAAATATATCAAATAAAACTTGAAGAGAATTAAATTTTCTATTAGAAACCTCGTTATTTAGTAACTTTTTGTTCGTCAAAGTGATAATAATCAACCTTGAAACGGTCTAATTTTGTTATTGTTTAACCATTTCCTTGTCTCAAAGATTCGAAAAGAACTCGAGAACTAAACGAAATGTTGAAAAATGTTTCGAATGAAACTTGTAAAGAATTAAATTTTCTGTAAGAAACCTCGTTATTTAGTGACTTTTTGTCCGTCAAATTGGTAAGAATCAACCTTGAAGCACAGTCAAATTTTATTTTTGTTTAAAAAAATTTTTGTCTGAAAGATTTGAAATTTACTCAAAAACTGAACGAAATCTTGAAAAATATTTCAAATAAAACTTGAAGAGAACTAATTTTTCTATAAGAAAATTCGCTATTTAGAGACTATTTGTCAGTCAAATTGGTAATAATCAACTTTGAAATAGTCAAGTTTTTTTTTGTTTAACCATTTTCTTGTCTCAAATATTTGAAAATAACTCGAAAACTAAACGAAATTTTGAAAAATGTTTCGAATAAAACTTGAAGGGAGCTAATTTTTCTATAAGAAACCATTTTACAGCAAACATTTTTGTATTTAGATCTGTTTAAACTCCATAATCTTGCCCGTAATCTAATTTTACAACTTAACCTTAATACCTTATTATAGAAATATACCCTAGGAGTTATAGACGTTATCTCTTCTTATAATTAACACTTCTTTTTAACACTTATACTTAACACTTTATATTTTAGGAATACGTTGTCATCTGCAATTGTCTACTAGCAAATTTATCTCTGCCAACGATGACTCCACCGACAACAATTCCCTTATCCAAAACCGCTTCGGGAATGTTAACAATAACAAAGGAACTGTTCGGTCGATTCCCTTTTATGACCGTGAATTCGTTTTGTTGTTTGGCCGTCTGCGGCCGTCTCTTAATTTTCCGTTCGGAAATTTCTTTAAGCCATTGTTTAAATATATCTTCGTTCTGTTCGACGCGTCGTTTTTGGTACTCCAGCCGGACCTGAGCGCGTTTTTGCTGCTGTAACTTGATTATTTCTCGCCGTTTTTCTCGCCGGTGCAGTTGCGAGGCACTCAAGCCGTACTCGGAACGCGAACCGGTGTATAGGGGCAGTTTTTGCGGGCTTCTGTTTTCCTCGCAACAGCGTCGTCTTTGTAATTTGAGCGCGGGGCACACGGGTTTATCGGCGATGTTTAGTCTGCTTATGCACAAATCCAGTCTTGATTCTAATTCTTGCACGCAATGATTTCGACAGTCTATGTGAATGGGGTAGGGTTTTTTGTTGCGCTTTTTTTGGGGTGCTTCCTTAATCTCTTTCACGGGTATTTCTTTGGGAGTCTCAAGTTTTTCGTCGATTAGTTCTTCGGTGAGCTCGTCCTTTAATTCCTCAATTATTTCCTCGTTAATTTCCTCAGCGTAAATTTCCTCAATTATTTCATCCTCTTCGACGCCTTCTGGTATATCATAAATTTGGTTTGTTTGTAATATATATGTTAGTTCTTCTGGATGGGGTTGGGGTACCTCATTTTCATAACTCTCTATGCTATCAACATCGTCATCGGTTAAATCAGGCTCGTAATCCACCAAAGTTTCGCGAAATTTCACTTTGAACACTTTTTCCGATTTCTCCAGATTTTCTTCCATTAACGCCTTATTAGCTTCTTGTAATTTCTCTTTGATATTATATGGCGAAGATGCAGGCTGTAAGACTAAAATATTACCCACACCTTGATTGTTTGATCAATAACTTAAAATCTTAAAGAAACAAATAAATTAATGTAACTTACAGAATGATTCGTAATCTTCTTCTTCACTGTCAGACTTTGTTGCTTTTTCGTCAGCTGTTTCCATTTTTTTTTTAATGAAATTACGTTGCTGGTAGAACTTTGTTAGGGGTTGGCATAGTGATAGAGATCCAGTTTACTCGCGTAGAAACTAGATATCGCCACGGACTTGTAACAGTGATTAGTTGTGTCAGAAATCTTATAATTAGAATGAAATTTAAAGTGTTTGGTGTTCAAATCATGACAACAAAGCGGAATATTGAATCACAGAAGAAACGGTAAGTTTTCAAACGAATTTCATGTTTTTGAAATTCTAAAATCGATCCACGTTATTGGTAGTTTAATTGCTGATTAAAACTATTTGTTATTGCTTAGAGATTGTTTTAATAACATTGTTTTATATCTGTAGAGAGTTGTGCCACAGCTGCCGACCTGGGACCAAAAGTAAGTACGCAATAATTTTAAAATCATAATTATTTTACGAGTTATTACGTAATTATAGGCATTACGAGTTATTACGTAATTAAGATTTTACAAATTTTTTTTCGATCTTGGCCGATCTAGGGATCACGTGAAACAATTATTATTCAATGTACACTTCGGCCATTGTGTAGAATACACCCCTTCGTTGAAACTAAGGGTTGCGGGCTTTTTACCTGGCGTAACTGTTGTTAATCGTCTGTGGCATGGTTTAACCAAGGTCGCAAAGCAAAAATGAAGCTTCTACATTGCTTTTATCTTCTGCGAATATATCTTCATGCTCACTCTTTGCTGCTCCTTTCGTTCTTCTGCCCACACTGTTCCTCCAGTTATCATTGTTGATGGATGCGTGACAATTAATAAGAGTATAGATTTTATTTAGACTGCAGAATGTGAGAAAAGATTTCATCTTCATTGTGAGAAGAGAGAAAGCATTCATTAGGTGACTGGAAGCCAGTTACTGAGTTTACGAAGTATCGTTTAACAATGAAGCCTGTTGCCAGGCTAGGTAGGCGCCTTTCACATGGGTCCCAGCCTTTCTTCCCTTTAAATATCATGTATCGTTCATAGTCCTTTAAATCTTCATCCGTAAATATAGTTTCCTGAAGGGCACAAATTTAAATTCTATATTTCTTCAAAGCTTTGGTGAGCTGCTTCAGTTTTCTGGGTTTCAAGAACGAGTTAATATTTAAAGTTCTAAAGAAATGTATGTTGTTTTTCTTTAGTTTAGAGCGGATTCCCCAACCTTTTTGCAATCAAGAGCAGATTCTAGAATGCCGGTCGGGCGGTGGGCATCTTTTCAAGAAGTCCTCATCTGATACATTGGATTTTAGGAAAATGTCGTTTTCAAGGTCCAACATTCGGAGACAGTTCTTCTGTCCTTAGCTGAATAAGTTCTGCAATATTTGCTGCAATTTCGGTTACGTTTACTTGCTGCTGGTACACATAAAACGGTCGGCGGGCGCAACGGTGCCCGCGGGCATAGGGTTGGGGTCCACTGGCTTAGAAGATTCTGAATTGAAAAGTGTTTCAAGCTCTCCAGAAACCTAAGGCCTGATTGCGCCGCTGTTAGTGACCGAGGACTGGTTACCTCCAGGAGTATTTCCAATACTCCAGGAGGAAGTATTTCCAATACTCAAGGAGGAAATACTCCAGGAGGTAACCAGTCCTCCGTCACTAACAGCGGCGCAATCAGGCCTTAGGTTTCTGGAGAGCTTGAAACACCATGTTGTTCAAGAAATTCAGAATCCTCTAAGCCAGTGGACCCCAACCATATGCCCGCGGGCACCGTTGCGCCCGCCGACCGTTTTATGTGTACCAGCAGCAAGTAAACGTAACCGAAATTGCAGCAAATATTGCAGAACTTATTCAGCTAAGGACAGAAGAACTGGCTACAAATGTTGGACCTTGAAAACATTTTCCTAAAACCCAATGTATCAGATGAGGACTTCTTGAAAAGATGCCCACCGCCCGACCGGCATTTCAGAAAAATTGACATCATGCATATTTGTTTGAAATTCAGGTGGGAAATAGCTTTTTGGGCCATTTCGTGGTTAAAACTGGGATTATAAGTTCCAGAGTGTGTATTCAGCCGCTCCTAATATAGAGGGCAGACGCCGTTTTGTAGCCGCTGCTCTCGAGTTCAAACGCTTTTTTACGGTTTATTCGTTTTTGGTCCGCCCTGGGTCGTATTAGGCTTGTCGCACACTGGATCCGCTCCGCTCAGCTCACATCAGATCCGATTTTGTCCGCTCCGCTCAGCTCCGTCAGTTTTCCACATATTGCATCCGCTCAGCTACGTCACTTTTCCACACACTCAATCCCCTCCCACTAAATTAAATATGTTAAATATGTACTGCTATCCTGGTTGCATATATGCAACCTTAGTGCATATATGAAAACGTTAGTGTTGCGCCTGCGTGAACCATCCGCCAACATCCAACCTCCGGCCTAGTATTCTTCACAAACAGAGGATAAGGAGCGGAGAGGAGCGGAACAGAGCCAAGCTGAGCCGAGCGGACGCACTATGTGCGTTTCTATTTAAATACGCGGGTTTTATATTTTTCTGGGCTGAAAGGCTGAGACTTGCGGACCCAGTGTGCGACAAGCCTTAAAACATTAATACAAGAAAAGAAAAAAACTATTTACAGTTTTCACAGCTGTCAAGCATTCAAACTTTACTAATTTTATAATTCATTGAAATTTATTATATTAATAGTCTTCTTGTGTTTGTTTCCATTACGCCCCGTTTAGGGCTTTGGCATTCTTCTAAATGCAGGTTGCCCAACCACTTTGGTTTCTTGCAAAGACTTACCCATCTACCATCCCGATTGCTCTCGCGTCTTCTTCCATGCTGTTCAGCCACATTGTCGTCGGTCTGCCACGCGGCCCGCGTCCTCCTATAGTAAAGTGACCACATTTTCATTGAGACAAAGCGGGACAAATGGGATGAAATGAGAATTTTTTGTGCGCATACCTCAATTTCCGCCATGTTTTTCGGGCACTTTTTGACGTATAACCAGTGAAAATAACAAAATGTGCCCCAAACTTTCATATTCCCGCAACTTAAATACGGCGGACGCGCATGCGCTTAACTTGTCTGTCTAGTCTTGTCAGTCTAGTCATGTCTGTCTAGTCTTGTCTGTCTAGTCTTGTCAGTCTAGTCTTGTCTGTCTAGTCTTGTCTGTCTAGTCTTGTCTGTCTAGTCTTGTCTGTCTAGTCTTGTCTGTCTAGTCTTGTCTGTCTAGTCTTGTCTGTCTAGTCTTGTCTGTCTAGTCTTGTCTGTCTAGTCTTGTCTGTCTAGTCTTGTCTGTCTAGACTTGTCTGTCTAGTCTTGTCTGTCTAGTCTTGTCTGTCTAGTCTTGTCTGTCTAGTCTTGTCTGTCTAGTCTTGTCTGTCTAGTCTTGTCTGTCTAGTCTTGTCTATCTAGTCTTGTCTGTCTAGTCTTGTCTGTCTAGTCTTGTCTGTCTAGTCTTGTCTGTCTAGTCTTGTCTGTCTAGTCTTGTCTGTCTAGACTTGTCTGTAACATAAAGGATATCCACTCAAGATCGAATGGTGCATAAGAGTTGAACAAAGCTACACTAGCTATTCTAATTAGTTTAGCGTAAAGCGTAAACAGCCGCATTCTAGAATGTGCTCTTGATTGCAAAAAGGTCGATGGAATGATGGAATGTTGGAATGAAGAATTATAACCAAAAATTCAAAAAAATATATTTTATCTACTCACCCACCAAAATGAACACTTCAATATATGATGTATGTGAAAGATGCCATTATTATAATCGTGGTTAAAAGTAACCAAATCGTGCAGAAAAATCCAATGTAAATCAAATGGAGTTTCATTATTAAATGATTTCTGTTTGTTGTTACTATAGCAACAACGTGCGTCACTAAACAAGAAACATAGACGCAGTGAAAATAAATTTTCTGACGTGCACTCATTGCGATTACATAAAACTCGCACCTCGTGCATGAAAGCCCTTCTTGACACACTTGTATCATAAACTACTATTATTGTATACATTTGCAATTTGTGTGCATTTGTAAGGGTCCAAGTCTTGCTGCCATATGTCACCACTGGTCTAATTTGTGTCTTGTATAGTCTTAGCTTGGTTCTGCGCGACAGAGCTTTGCTACTGAGTATCGAGTGAAAACCAGACAAGATCAGACAAGGCCAGACGAGACCAGACAAGATCACACAAAACGAGACAAGAGCAGACAAGACTATACAAGACCAGACATGTACATAAAATAGACGCGCAGGTACATAACACAATGAGAATGATTGCTGGTGTCATTAGACCAACCCAATCCAAATCTCCACATTAGAGAAACTTACCCATCCATCAGGACATCTAAGATGCCAGCCATAACCGTCTTCGGTCTAGACGACCACCAACAATGGTGTCTAATGGTGTCAATGGTGTCGCAAACTCAAGAGTGGACTGAACAACAAAACAACAACATACCGTGCATCAACCAAAAGCCAGCTGGTTTCGACTTGCACGCAATACATGGACCACACTTAACAGAATCAGAACTCAGCATGGCAGATGTGCATACTCTTTGCACAAATGATATCTAAACTATCAGACATATCACAGAAGAATATAGCATACGATCATATAATGGTAGACTTGAGGACTTCCTGGTAGCTACCCTAGAGTCGACAGATTACATGAATAGTTTAGATGTTCGTTTGTAACCTTTTAAAGGTGCACTTCCTAATGTGCCATACGATAAATCAAATAATATTTATAGACAACACCAAGAAAGACCAGATAAGACCAGAGAAGACCAGACAAGAACAGACAAGACGAGAAAAGGTTAGACAAGACCAGACAAGACTGGACAAGACCAGACAATATCAGACAAAACCAGAGAAAAGCAGACAGAACCATCAAAGACCAGAAATGTCCAGAAAAGATTAGAGAAGACTGGATAAGACGGGACCACACCAATATTAGTCAGCCAAGCTTACATATCTGTACTATAGTTCAGATATTTTTTTTAAGAATGCAGTATAGTGAAGATAGGGCTTATTTGACCTTGTTCTCTGATTGGCTTAAATCGAGGAGAAGTTCACACCGACTATATTTAGTTCTCCATCTCAACCCCTTCTCTCTCTTTCTTTGCACATACATTTGCAGCTGTTAGTTGTCAATGGCTGCCATGTCAATTCACAATTGTCATCTGATCTGTTTGTTTCATTTAATTTTTTTGCGTTTTTTCTCTTCTCTTCTTAAGTTATTCAATAATATTAAGATATTCAATCAAACCCTTAATAAATTAAAAAAATTTTGTAACTGAAAAATTGGTAATTTATTAATGGCTAGCTATCGAACGCGTATCTAATTTCAAATACCTAGGTTACTGGCTCGATATTAGAAGAGAGAAAGAAAGAACAATAAATTATAAATACCGCGGGCGAATCTATGAAAATGATCACTAAAGCGCGCAACTTGTGCATCTCGAAACGAAGAAGCTCAGAAAATCAAAGGAATTGGTGAAACCGAGAAATGGCGGAACAGAGACTCGAATGTGTAAAAAAACGAAGAGAAATGACGACCAAAACTAAAAGGGCAAGGCCGGAAGAAAAGGAAAGACTGAGACAATACAAAGAATTTTTTTGGAATTTTCAAGTAACTATATTTGAATTTAGCGCCAAATTTTTCGTTTGTAACCTTTTAAAGGTGCACTTCCTAATGTGCCATACGATAAATCAAATAATATTTATAGACAACACCAAGAAAGACCAGATAAGACCAGAGAAGACCAGACAAGAACAGACAAGACGAGAAAAGGTTAGACAAGACCAGACAAGACTGGACAAGACCAGACAATATCAGACAAAACCAGAGAAAAGCAGACAGAACCATCAAAGACCAGAAATGTCCAGAAAAGATTAGAGAAGACTGGATAAGACGGGACCACACCAATATTAGTCAGCCAAGCTTACATATCTGTACTATAGTTCAGATATTTTTTTTAAGAATGCAGTATAGTGAAGATAGGGCTTATTTGACCTTGTTCTCTGATTGGCTTAAATCGAGGAGAAGTTCACACCGACTATATTTAGTTCTCCATCTCAACCCCTTCTCTCTCTTTCTTTGCACATACATTTGCAGCTGTTAGTTGTCAATGGCTGCCATGTCAATTCACAATTGTCATCTGATCTGTTTGTTTCATTTAATTTTTTTGCGTTTTTTCTCTTCTCTTCTTAAGTTATTCAATAATATTAAGATATTCAATCAAACCCTTAATAAATTAAAAAAATTTTGTAACTGAAAAATTGGTAATTTATTAATGGCTAGCTATCGAACGCGTATCTAATTTCAAATACCTAGGTTACTGGCTCGATATTAGAAGAGAGAAAGAAAGAACAATAAATTATAAATACCGCGGGCGAATCTATGAAAATGATCACTAAAGCGCGCAACTTGTGCATCTCGAAACGAAGAAGCTCAGAAAATCAAAGGAATTGGTGAAACCGAGAAATGGCGGAACAGAGACTCGAATGTGTAAAAAAACGAAGAGAAATGACGACCAAAACTAAAAGGGCAAGGCCGGAAGAAAAGGAAAGACTGAGACAATACAAAGAATTTTTTTGGAATTTTCAAGTAACTATATTTGAATTTAGCGCCAAATTTTTGTTTTTTTTATAGTTTATACATTTATCATAGTGTAAACCAGGTTTCTAGTTACTGCATTCTTAAAAAAATGAAGTATAGTTCGATTTAAGTGAAATTGTTAGTATGTTTAAAAATTTAAAACAAATTGCAATAAACTAATTAGAATAGCTAGTAGTAGGTTCATAGCTAGTAAAAGCTAGTAGTAGGTTCATCCAACGCTAATACACATTTATGTTTAAACTTAATAATAATGACGGAACAAAGCTTGAATATCTAAATATACTCAACCTTTCCGCAGCTCTATAATACTAATGAGTCTTTTTAAGACTTCCAAAAACAAATCTCTTATGAAATTTGTCAGTTATTCTATAATTTTCAGTCCACCTTCGTGGCAATCAACTAAAACCATAAAAATAACATTGTTTTTTAAGATCATGTCTTTCCGATATCTTGAGTGGATAGCCATCTGTGGACGCGTTTCAAGATTTATCTCTCATCAGCACAGCTTTGCTTCCAGGAATAATATTTTGTGAACCACTTACTTGAAAACCCATGTGGTGATTAGGATTAGATGTGTTTAATTTTGACATTTTGTGAGAGAGACATGAACTAGAGCAGGTTAATGATATAAATGATAAATTTTGAATTGGTAAAACCATACAACATTATAATCAGATAAACTTAATAAAAACGGAACAAAGCTTGAATATATAAAACTACTTAAGCTTTCCGGAGCTCTATAATACTAATGAGTCTTTTTAAGACTACCAAATCTCGTAAAATTTTTATGTTTAGTTAAGCGCATGCGCGTCCGCCGTATTTAAAGGGAAGGAATATTACAGTTTCGGGCACGTTTTGTTATTTTCACTAGTTATACGTCAAAAAGTGCCCGAGAAACATGGCGGAAATTGACGTATGCGCACAAAAAAATTTAAACTATGAAAAGTTCAATTCAAAATTTTTTCTAATTTGTCCCAAATCTTAATTTTGAGTTTGCCTGTTGATAAAACAGGAATAATTTAAGACACACAAGAGAAGTTAGCACAAGTTTGCCAACTTGTAATTTATCTGGGCTTTCCAACAATACAAATTTCAGTTTATTCGTTGTCAAACCCAGACCTGTAATAACTTATTCCTCCAAACTTGTCCTTTTAAAACATGCAACTTAAATTGCCATGTGAATATAGAGTTGCCTAATCATCCAAAATTGTATAATAATAATCTGCCACAAAATCAAATACCGTTTTCGTTTTGAAACACTCGAAGCCTGAGATATCTTTAGATATCTAGAAACCACTCGGAAATTTGTAAACGTTGGTTCTGTACATGATAGCCACGTTCAGATAGTTGTCGCTGGCCACGTAGAAGCTTTAGAGAAAAAAAATGGAGACGAGTTATTTGAAATTGTGTTTCTTAAGTTTATTCCTTTGTTTTGTGAGGGCTCTAGATGAAGAATCGTGTCATTCCTACGCGGGTGGTAGCGTTTACCCCGTGGGTTCGGATCCTTCCAAAACCGACCACAAGCTGCAATGGACCAAAGCTTTAAGTAAGCAAAGAAATAACATACCTTTTCACTTAACCTCAATGGTAATGTTTGTGTTGCAGTCTCGAAACCAGCCCCACACTGGGAAAGCACTGCGGTGATCAATGGGGAATTCGTCCAACTCAAATCCTCTGATTATTTGGGAAAATACTTAATCTTTTTCTTTTATCCATTAGATTTGTAAATTTGCTCAATGGAATAACTCTCATCAGAAATTTAATGTTTTGTTGTTTTAGCACATTCGTTTGTCCTACAGAAATCTTGGCGTTTAGTGATAGAGTCGAGGAGTTCAGGAAAATAAATGCCGAAGTAGTTGCTTGTTCCGTTGATTCCCACTTCACTCACTTGGCATGGATCAACACACCCAGGAAAGAGGGAGGGCTCGGTAAAATTAACATTCCTTTACTCTCGGATTTGAACCACAGCATCTCTAAGGATTACGGAGTCTTCCTCGAGGATGTTGGACATACTTTAAGGTATAAATACATCCTTTATATATATATATATATATATATATATATATATATATATATATATATATATATTTATATATATATATTTATATATATATATAAATATATATATATATGTATATATATATATATATATATTTATATATATATATATATATATATATATATATATATATATATGAATTTCTGAATATAATTTCCTGGTTTATTAACTTTTACACAATTGAATATAAATCGTACATTTGATAAAGAAACTGAAATACAATTGATTATTGATAAAGGTGAAACCATACTAGTTATAGACACAATCATACAAACTTATTAGCTATATGTTGTCTTTACTCAGTTTTAATTAATTATTGTATGATTTGGGTAAGACCAGACATCTCGTTTTCGGCGGGACAGTCCCGTTTTTCAATTTTGTGTCCCGAATTTGCATTCAGTTTCACTACTTGGATTTCAACTTTTTTGGAACATCTTAATTATTGTATGATTTGTGTAAGACAAGACATCTCGTTTTCGGCGGAACAGTTCCGTTTTTCAATTTTATGTCCCAAATTTGCTTTCAATCCCACTATTTGGATTTCAATTTTTTTGGAACATCAACAAAAGTTGAGGATAAAGGTTTTTATTCAAATTTGGGACCTTGAGGAGTCAAGATGAAGGTCAAGATAAAAATTTAGAATTAAACTTCAAAGCTTGAGAACAATCTTTCAAGACAAACATCCATACCTTACCCCACACAATTTGGTCCCTTTTTATCAACTTCAAAATCTTGATTACCTTAAATTTAGTAAGGTTACTTTAATCTTGAATGAAGATGAAAATTGCGATAAAATAATGAAGATACAATTTGTGTCCTAATTTGGAATCTTGAGGAACATTGAGCAAAGTTGATGATAAAAGTTTTTGTGCAAATTTGGGGCTTAGAGGAGCCAAGACAGAAGATGCTGATCGAGATAATAACTTAGATTGAATCTTTGAAGCTTAAGAACAATTTTTCTAGACAAACATATCCACCCCTCACCGCGCACACAATTTGACAATTTTGTCCCGCATTATCAACGTCAAAATCTGGTCACGTTAGAAATGATAAAATAATTTTTTTATTACTCATATGTTAAAAGTACTATCTTGTCGCACGTTTTTTTGTGCGACAAATGTCATTTTTGGTTGGGTTACCACATAACTTGGGTAACGCACGCAAATATTCAATATAGCTAAGTTACATTAAAAAAACAATAAAATAAATAAAATAATCACAATCAAGACGTCGATATTAAAAAAGTTAAGATCTCGGTGTTCCACCTGTCCTTGCTTTCCAGTATCAACTCGGATAGCGCCCGGGGATCCAGTGCCTTAACACTTCAAGCTTCGCACTCTGTCCTGCCCACTTGACGCAGGTAAAAAACGTATGCTCGGCTGTCTCCTGTTCCCTGCCTGTACTGCAGTAAATGTTCCCTTTACTGCAGTACAGGCAGTTCTCTGCAGTCGTCTTGCCTATTCTTTTCCGGTAACTCAGGAAACAGCCATGGTCCTTCAGCACCATTGTCAGGTGATAGCTCAGCTGCCCATGTTTCCTTTCCAACCAGGACTTAACGTCTGGTATCAGCCTGCAGGTGCATTTAACCTTTTCCCACGACTCTTGCCACTTTTGTAAAGTTTTACGCCTTTCTTCTTCTTTCACCACCCTTGCTTCGTCTCTTACGTCTCCTTACGTCTCCTTACCGTGCGTGCGCCCCGCAATTCTGGCTCTCTCTTCTGCCAGTAGCTCCATTGGGATCAGCCTTGCCAGTACTCGCACCGCATCAGTCCTGACCGTTCTATACCCGCTGACTACCCTTATGGCGATCTTCCTTTGAGCCCTTTTCAGGGCTTCCCTATGTCTTCCCTCTGGACCTTGGTGCAGCTGGCCTACACAGGTGCCCCATACAGTACGTTATTCACAACGGATGCCAGCACTCTTCTCATATTTTCTGACGCCACTTCGGTTCTCGGGAGTATCCTCAGGAGGTTGTTCACTCGGCTGTATGCTTAAGCACCTCTAGGTGCCTCCCGAAGGTTAGCTTTTCGTCGAAAACTATTCCAAGGTTCGTATCGTTCTTCCTCCCAGCACGAATTCCACCAATGGGCCACATTTCTACCTTCCAATTAACAGCACTGCTTCGGTTTTTTCCGGTGCTATTTCCTGGTGCTTTGCGCTCATCCAGTCTTGGATCGTGTCTAGTGCCGCGTTGTTTTCTTCTTCGAATTCCTCCTCTCGCTTTGCTTTGACCACTAGAGCCAGATCGCCCGCATAGGCGACGGCTTCCGCACCGTCAAGTAGTAGCAGCCACCCGCTACGTGACTCGTCCATGCAAGACTCCCAATATTTAAACTTTTTCCTCTTCTGTACTTCTCATGTCAGTCCCTTGCACTCTTCCATCCAATGTGGATATGTCAGTACCCTCTCCGCATATGGTACACAAATTGTCCCTTTGCTTTAGCCAGTACCTTCTTCCTTTTCCTCGTTGTTTCCGCACCGAAACCTGGCTATTCTCTATTGGACACCGCTCCTAAAATACAAAGGCAGTTTGCTTGGTTTTACGTGTACCTTGTTCTAATTCCGATTATACCTGCTTTCCCCTTTAGACAGTACATATTCCCTTTTCCTCTTTGCCACAACGAAACCTGGCTATTTTCTATTCGACAAATTTTTCACACTCCATAGACTCTGCACTACCACTCCCTTCCGCTCTAAAATTTATATTATTGGTCACCCGTATTATTGGTCACCCGCTACCTGAATCTTCCATGCAAAACTCCCAATATTCAAACTTTTTCCTCTTCCGTACTGCCCATGTCAGCCCCTTGCACTCTTTCATCCAATGTCGACATGTCAGTACCCTCTCTTCATATGGTACACAAATTGTCCCTATACTTTATCCAGCACCTTCTTACCTTTTTCTCATTGCTTCAGCACCGACACCTAGCTATTCTTCATTGGACACCGCTCCTATAATGCAAAGGGAGTTTGCTTGGTTTTACTTGTACTTTGTTGTAATCCGGGTTGTATCTGCTTTCTCCTTTAGCCAGTACATATTCCCTTTTTCTATTTACCAGAACGAAACCTGGCTATTCTCCATTAGACACATTTTTCCCACTTCCTAAAATTTTCCGAATTATTGGCCACCAGCTACCTGACTCGTCCATGCAAGACTTCCAATATTTAAACTTTTTCCTCTTCTGTACTTGTACTCACGTTAGCCCCTTGCGCTCTTCCATAAAATGTGGACTTCTCAGTACCCTCTCCTCATATGATACACAAATTGTTCCTTTCCTTTAGCTAGTACCTTCTTTCGTTTTCTTATCCTTATCTTCTTACTGTCTTATCTTCTTACCGTTCTTCCACTCCTAAAATACAAAGGGAGTTTATTTGGTTTTACTTGTACCATGTTGTAATCCCGGTTGTACCTGGATTTCAACAAGGTTGTTGGATTTTAACAAAGTTGTACCTGCTTTCGTCTATATGGCATTGTCTTGCCTGCAACTTGTGTCACTCTACTCCTAGCACCCAACCGTCTTTCTTGCATCACACATTCCCTTTCTCTTTCTTCCTTCTTCCACTCTACCTCCCCTTTTGACCACCCTATCATAACCTCGTTCATTTTCTATAAATTTCTCCATTTCGTTGCTATGATATATATCTCCACTACCTTCCTTCTTTAAACTTCTGAAAGCTTCTTTCACTAAACTTTCATTGCCTCACATATACATTTTCCCTTCATATCTTGCCAGTCTCACTGCTGCCTCTGCTGCAACTTTATAAACATTAGCTTCTTGTAACACCAGGTACCTCAGCGTACTCCTGTCTAGTTGCAGCGCTTCTTTTATAAACTGCAGTTGTGTCTTTCCTATTTGCTCTATCTCAGGATTGTCAAGTTTCAGGAACATTTTCTTGCAAATTTCTCGAAAATCCGCGGAATATTTTGTGATTTATACGCGAAAATCTGCAGAAACGGCCAAAAATGTATTGTAATAGCCAGTACTAACTTCATCGAAACGCTCTAAATTCACACATAGTACATCTACCTACATGCGATATGCCTCTTCAGTCAAGTTTCAGGAACATTTTGTTGCAAATTTCGCGAAAATCCGCCGAATATTTTGTGATTTATTCACGAAAAATAACCATCCAGTGTTCTTGGAAAAAAGTCTGGCCAATACACCCAGTTTTTAACTCTGAAAACTTGACGATTCCGACCAAGCTAACTCCATTCTACAATTGTCTTACTACCTGTTCAAAGTTTGTACATATTTTTTTGTATGTACACGTTTACCTATATAGATACATATTTTATTCATTTTGAAACAGAATTGTACATATATATATATATATATATATATATATATATATATGTATATATACTACTATATATATATATATATATATATATATATAATATATATATATATATACGGGGTTATACACCCCTCTCGGGGTTGCAACCGCTCATGTGGTGAGTTGCTCCACGTTCCTCTGTCCAGTCGCTTGTCTTTGCCTCCTCTGTTAATTTCCTCCACGTGACTCGGTCTAAAATCTTGCTCCTCCATGCCTCTATCTTTAGGTTCTTAATGTCCTCTAGCACCTGATCCTCCCACATGCTTTTCGGTCTTCCTCTACCTCTGCTAATCACTGGTCTCCACATTGTAATCATCTTTACCACTCTGTTGTTTTGCATTCGATATATGTGGCCATACCAGCGGAGTCTTTGTACTTTTATCACCTTAACAATATCTTCTCCTTTTAGGATGGTTTGTATTTCGGAGTTCATTAGTCTTCTGTGTTCCCCATCAGTGATTCTCTTTAAGCTTTCCCTGTTCTACGTTTGTTAGGTTCATCGTCTCTGCCCCATAGGTCACTACTGGTCTAATTGCTGTTTTGTATAGCTTCATTTTTGTATTTGTGCTTATACTCTTGCTTTTAATGATGAGCATGTATTTGTAGTATGCTCTATATCCCGCCTGCATTCTATGGTTTATCTCTATCCTTCGGTCATTTTTGTTGTTTATTATTATTCCTAAGTATTGGAAGTCGTCTACTATTTCGAACTCGAAATTTAGTATGTGTTAGTTGTGGTCTTGTTTTCTCTGTTTATTTTTAGGGCTCTTTTCTTTGTCTCATGTTCGAGTTTTCGAATTGCTTCTTCCATGCTTCTCCTGTCTCTGGCCAGCATTGTGATATCATCTGCGTAGGTAACAACCTGTATCATTTTATTAATTAAAGTTCCTTTAAAAAAACACTCTCTAATTGCAGCATCCAATACTAGAATAATGTCGTTGATAACCCGTCACCCTGTCGTAAGCCTGATTTGATTGATTGATTTCGACCGCTTCGGTTGTGCCCTCCTGTGTCATTATCTCTGCTTTTGAGTTCCTCATTGTCATTTCTGTTAGCCTCACAAGTTTCTCTGGGATATTTGTGTCTTTCTTGGCTTTTATTACTTGATCACGCTTTAGGATGTCAAATGCTTATTTAAAGTCAATGAACGTAATTTATATATATATATATATATATATATATATATATATATATATATATATATTTATATATATATATATGTATGTATAGTCCTATGCCATGTTCGTAGCACTTTTCAGTTAACTGGTTCACTATGTGTACCGCATCGATGGTCGATCTGCCCCTTCTGAAGCCATGGGGGAATTGTACATAAAATATGTAAAATTGTTATTCTTTTCATTGAATCTTGATAATCTGGATTTTGTTTGATAATCCGGCAGTTGTGTGTCGGATTATCAAGATTAAACTGTAGTTGAAAATTTTTAAATATTGTTAAATATAGTACGAATTCATGTACTCTAATACATACTGAAAATTTATTTTAGAGGTTTATTCATTATTGATCCTAAAGGCACTTTAAGACAAATTACAATGAACGATTTGCCTGTTGGAAGGAGTGTTGATGAAACCATAAGATTAGTTCAAGCGTTCCAATACACTGATGTTCATGGAGAAGTGTGTCCAGCTGGCTGGAAACCCGGACAGGATACTGTGAGTTTCTTGTTTGCATGCTGCATATTTTTAACTATTTGTTAATTTGCAGATTATTCCTAATCCAATTGAGAAGAAGAAGTATTTCGAAAAACATTAATGTCTTTTTATTGTCTTTCCTTAAAATTACATCACTTTTTTTTAAGAAATAAATATTTTCCTTTACATTGTTTTATTTCAAATATTTAAAATAATCTTCTCCCTAATGTGCCTACACCCTGCGGAGGTTGGCGATCCTCATGATTATCCTCGTCTTCTTTACTACAGCTCTAGAAAATTCAACGGATGTGCATTTGAACTAGAGATGAGCAAGGGACGAGTATCTCGTTACAAATCCCATCCCGTTGGACGGATCCCTGTCATTGTACCATCCCATCACATATCCGTCCCACTGTCCCATCCCACAAACTTAATATTTCCGTCCCAGCCCATCCCGGTCGCACGGCCCATTCCATTCATCCCATTTTTCCTACACAGCAAAATTTCTTTTCAGTTCAGAATTTCTTAACGATAATTCGTTCGAATTTAATTCTTCCGTAATTTCTTTTTCTGACAATGAATAATCCTTTTTCGTCGCAAATGGATCGTAAGTCTTTTCAGGAACAACATATAGAACATTTGCGTTTTGACACGATAAGCCAGTGGTTCTCAAACTTTTTTTGTCACGGCACCCTTACCGAGTTAAAAAAAAAATCGTGGCACAGCTACCCTAAAAACGGTTTGAAAACTTAGTTGTGTAAATTCGCTTACATATGCTAGTGAAACCCCAAAATATAAATGTTACTTGACAGCTGCACAGTATCAATGTTCTTGGCCATGTCTGGACCTAAAATGCAACCTTCAACATCCTTCGCGCAAGGTTTAACCAGTGTCTCGGCAATAGTATGGGGCTTTCCACATGTTGCTGTGTAAACTGACAATAAATGAAGCTTCAATTGCGTTTTCATTTTTTTTTTTTTTTAATTCTCTCCACCATGGATGACCCTGCCTGAAAAGATACGGCGATATGAAGTACGGCGTTTGAAGATTTCTTCACCTTTATGTACTTAATCAGATTGATGCCTTTATAATTTGGATGGAACCAAGCAGATGTTAGAAACAATTTTATGACAGATAACGCTTTTATGACAGATTGCCCTTCCGGTGCTTATTCGTTCCCAACAGAAACAAAGCCAAACAATTTGAAGTAGCTAATATCATAATTCCTTATTTTGCTCGGATTATCTTTTGGTCGTTAGTTGCGTTTTCGCGAGTCGCAGGTGTCTGCTGGGATATTTCGTCTCTTCCGACGATGCTGGTTGTCATTGAATCAGTCGCTTCAGAAGCTTCAGTGAGTTCATCATCTCTCCGTTTTAAAGACCCAGATTTGAGCCAATTGTCCATTGTTCAGCAATAAAAGTAGAAACTCAAATTCGTTTGCTTCCTCATGTAATTTTCTTTTAACATTTTTTTACATCAGGCATACGCTCGCGGCACCCAGTTTGTAACCACTGCGATAAGCAATTAATTGTTGCACGAACTAGGTTTACTAGATTATCAAAACTCATCCCACTCCGTCCCATACACAATTGTCGTCCCATCCCACGCGACGTTCATACCACTCATCCCTTCCCATGGGACGATGGAATGGGTCGATGGGATCCCATGCTCATCTCTAATTTGAACCACTCGTGCGGGTTCCTAAGGCATGACATTCTCCTTCTGCCTACGCTTCTCCTGTCCACTATCTTTCCCTGTATAATTAACTCTAACAGTTGATATTTGTGGGCTCTATAAATGTGGCCAAGATAGCTTTGACAGTGGTCGCCATTACTATCAAAGCTAGAAAGCTCTCCTTGCCCATTTTTCTCAAGACCTTCTTCATTGGTGATCTTGTCTTTTCATGATATTGTCATATTTCAGCGGAATAACTACACCTCGAAGGCTTCCAATTTACATATGTGGTCTTTTATGAGTGTAGTTGCTGCTTTGGTTTGGCATGAGTTGCTGATTGTCTGCTAGGGTTCTCATTTCCTTTCCTGTCGCTTCGGTAATGTGCGATATGAAGGATAGCCTTTTATCGATCCCTACTCCTAGGTATTTAAGAGTTTCTTTTGATGTTATAATTGCCTCTTCCACTTTAAATTTAACGGGGCTAAGTTGCCTTAGGCCTGTGAGGAGGACAGCCTCGATGTTTTCTGGAGCTGGACTTAGGTTCTTCGATTTCATCCACGCGCTCACCATTTCTATTGCTTGATTTGCCGTTCGCGTTAAAGGCTTGCTCTGTTCTTGCTGTGACAACTAGTGCGATATTGTCTGCAAAGCCGATTACGGTTGCCCCCAAGGGCAAATACTACATCATATTGCACGTTCCACAAGGTGGGGCCTAGTATCGAACCCTGTGGGACTTTATTTTTCTATCCTGTATAGTAGAATAGGGAATATATAGCACCATACCATTCGTGTTTTCAAGGCGTTTTCGATGTCTGCTTGTGAAAAAATGTTTAATTTTGACAGACCTTCAACTGGAATTGTGTGATTTGCAATCAGGTGCTTTTTACCAAGGAAGAACTAAAACTGGACAGGGTTTTTCCAAGTTTCTGCCAGAAGAATGATACCTCAACTTGCGAAGCTTTGGGCTTACACTGGACTCAATGCTGGGAAGCATCTTTGCGAAAGCAGCTTTTCCAACATGAAATTTATAAAGTCAAAACAGTCTGGAGAATGTAGCACCTGCCAAATATGTCAAGTTCAAGCCAATATGTCTGGAGATTTCGGCTGTCTGATTGTCCTTTCCCAACTTGATGTTATGTCCCAGATATACATACTAGAGATGAGCATGGGATCCCATCCACACATCCCATCGGATGGGAGGAGTGGTATGAACGTTGCGTGGGATGGGATGGGACGACAAATTGTTATGAGACGGAGTGGGACGAGCGTTGATAATCTAGTAAATTTAGTTCGTGCATAATTGCTTATCTTATAATTACTAAAAAATTAAATTTGAACGAATTATTGTTAAGAAAGTCTGAACCGAAAAGAAAGTCTGCTGTATGGCAAAAATGGGATGAATGGGACGGGCCACGCGACCTGGATGGGATGAATGGGATGGGATCGGACGAAAATTCAGTGGTATAACTGTTACGGTAGTAACAGTTATACCACAGTACAAAAAGGTCATACTACAAGTACAAAATCAGAAAATGTAATCAATACCGGTATATGTATACATCTACCAATTTGATAGGTAAATTTGAGATGAGCTTCATATATCTACTTTTACCGGTAAAAGTACACATTTTCCAACTTATATAGGTAAAAGTTAAAAATAATAAACAGAAATAAAATACTTGTAATATTAAGGTTAAAATGTATTTGAAATAATTTATATTATTGGGCGGAAAGACCTAGTGGTCGATAGCGTTTTTAAACGTTTATTTTTATTATACATTCCTTCTTCTTAATATTTTTTTGTTATTGTAATTCCTTTATATTATTTGTTAGCGAAATTTATGACACCCTATCACGTCCAAAAAATATTAGGTGTTGAAAATCTTGTCTGACAGCCTAAGCGTTTGTGTTAACGAAAACCTCTTTACTTTTACGAACATCATTAGGTAAATTTATATATTAGCCGGAAATAATTGGTAAATGTAAGTTGAACTTACATTTACCGACTAAAAAGGTATATGTGTACATATGCCGGTAAATGTGTACATTTTCCAAACTACGTACTTTTACCGTAACATAACCACATCTTGAAGGCTTCCAATTTACGTATGTGGTCTTTTATGAGTGTAGTTGCTTCTATCCAGCATAGTAGGATAGGGAATATATAGCACCATAGCATTCGTGTTTTCAAGGCGTTTTCGATATCTGCTTGTGAAAAAATGTTTTATATTGGAGTCGGATTTCGGCTGTCTGATTGTCCTTTCCCAACTTGATCTTGTGTTCCAGATATACATACTCGTCTCAAGAGTCCAATGGACTCTTGAGACTCTTACTCAATCGGTAATTTACCGATGGTGACCATTGTACTGCATTGAAGATCCATTTTCAGCCCCACCGCTTCGGAGATTCCTTCGGGTTCACCTAGCATTATTCCTAGGTGATCTTGTCTTTCCATGATATTCCAGTATAGTACAATAAGGAATATATAGCACCATAGCATTCGTGTTTTCAAGGCGTTTTCGATATCTGCTTGTGAAACTTGTTTAATTTTGACAGACCAACTGGAATTGTGTGATTTGCAATGGGGTCCTTTTTGCCAAGGAAGAACTAAAACTGGACAGGGCTTTTCTAAGTTGCTGCCAGAAGAATGATACTCCAACTCGCAAAACTTTGGGCTTTCACTGGGTTCAATGCTGGGAAGCATGCATCCTTGCTAAAGCTGCTTTTCCAACATGAAATTTATAAGTCAAAACAGTCTGGAGAATGTAGTTGAGCCTTCCAAACGCCGTCCAGGTCAAGCCAGTACGTCTGGAGATTTCGGCTGTCTGATTGTCCTTTCGCAACTTGATGTCTCAGATATACATACTAGAGATAAGCATGGCATCCCATCGACCCATCCCATCACGTCGTCCATCACGGGATGGGAGGAGTGGTATGAACGTTGCGTGGAATGGGATGGGACGACAAATTTGTATGGGACGGAGTGGGACGAGTATTGATAATCTAGTAAATCTAGTTCGTGCATAATTGCTTATCGTATAATTACGGAAAAACGAATTATCGTTTTGAACGAATTATCGTTAAGAAAGTCTGAACAGAAAAGAAAGTCTGCTGTATGGCAAAAATGGGATGAACGGGGCGGGCCGCGCGACCGGGATGGGATGGGATGAGAATTTTAGGTTTGTGGGATGGGACAGTGGGACGAAAATGTGATGGGATGGGACAGTGACAGAGAAAGTCTGAACCGAAAAGAAAGTCTGTTGTATGGCAAAAATGGGATGAATGGGACGGGTCACGCGACCGGGATGGGATGAATGGGATGGGATGGGACGAAAATTTTTGGTTTGTGGGATGGGACAGTGGGACGAAAATGTGATGGGATGGGACAGTGACAGGAATCCGTCCCACGGGATGGGATCTGGAACGAGAAACTCGTCCCATGCTCATCTCTAATACATACTCATCGACTTTCTCAAGAGTACGATTACCGTTGGGGACCATTACACTGCTCGGACTCATGATTTTAGTTTTCTGAAGATTCATTTTCAGCCCCACCGCTTGGGAGACTTCTTCAAGTTCACCTAGCATTACCCCTAGTTCATCTGGGTCGCTGCTGGTAAGTATCGTCGGTGATTAAGAAGGCTTTCATAGATGTCGAGTCCCTTTCGCTCTCAAGATTTTTAAGAACGTTCTCCAACGCTAGGGTAAAATGTTTGGGTGAGATGGTATCACCTTGCCGGACGTCCCTCCTCACCGGTATTTCTTCCGTAACCCAATCCTCTTCCAGTTTGACATGCAAGGTAGCATGTTTGTAGATATATTGAATCAAGCTTGGGTACCTAGAGAACTATCCATCGCCCAAAGCGCTGCCCAGGTTTCAATCGAGTCAAAGTCTTTCTGGTAGTTCACAAATGCCATATGTCATGAATATTGTATTCCGTGCATATCTCGATTAACGTGTGCACCGTTTGGATATGGTCAATTGTGCTGAATCTCTTCTGTTCGATGGGCTGGTAAAAGTCGAATTTCTGGGAAAGACAATTGGTAATGATTTTGGATAACAGCTTATAAAGGGTGGATAGTAGACTGACTGGTCTATGATTATCGATATTCGACGATATTTCGATATCGTCCCATATCATATTCGTACAGCCCTTCTTGAGGTAGGCGTCCACATTTTCGCATCGTACGTATCGGACGCATCGCATCAAACGGATAATCCGTTTGATTATTGCGTTTTTGTTCAATGCGTCCACAGTATCAGCAACGATCGGATTTGCCGACGCAACTACCAGCAAATTGGGATGCAAATGGTTGGTAAAAGGGTCCCTGGGGTAGCCTAGGGTACCAATCACTGTTACTAGGTTACAGTAAAACCCAGAAAAACGCCCAATGTCTATCCAAGACAAATTCTACCTCCGCGTCCGTGTCGTGCACCCCGGGCAATGCAGTGCACACCCCAAGGTGTGCGCAATGTATCAAAGAGGGGAGATGAAGGCGAGGACACCTTAAAATCGGAACCCATTGGCTAAGGAATGATAACCCCGAAAGAAGAGTTTCTGGTCCTCCAAGCCTGGGGGTTGGGCAGGGGGTAACAACCCGCTCCCGGAAAAACTAACTTGTTACGAAATCAAAAGCAGAAATAGCCGGACGGACCAAAAGAAAAATACAAAATATATTGAACCCGTTCGAAACGGAGGTTGGCGTGATACAGGGTGATGCGCTAGCATGCCTACTGTTTAATATAGCCTTGTTTAAAGTAGTTCGAGAGGCCCAACTGAATAATAGAGGCTCTATTTTTAACAAATCTACTCAAATCCTGGCCTATGCAGTTGGGTACTACATGGTACTACACGCAAATGAACAAAAAACTAAATTTATGGCGGCAACAAAAAAAAAAAAAAAAAAATTGCGAGACATTGGACAGGACATTACAATTAATGATCATAATTTCGAAGGGGTGAGGGAGTTTGAGTTTCTGGGCGAGACAATAATTGTATATAATAACAACAGTGCAGAAATCAGAAGACGCATTATGTTGGCAAATAGGTGCTATTTTGGCCTTTCAAAGTACCTTTGCAATCGTAATCTACCAAGAACTACAAAAATCAGGCTATATAGAACACTCATCATAACATGCCTTAATGTATGGATCGGAGACATGGACCCTGCCAAAAAGAGATGAATAGGTTGTTGATCTGTTGATGATCTTTGAAAGAAAGATATTGCGAAAAATATACTGGGCAATCCAAGAAGACGGTATGTGGAGACGCAGGTATAACTTCGAAATTTACAACATCTATAAACAAGCCGGTAACAAGGATATATAATCTACAATCAAAATCGGCAGATAGTAATGGGCACGAGATGTGAACAGATATGATGACAATAATTCTGCAAAAAATATCCTTAAAGCCAAACCCATAGGCACAAGAGAGCGAGGAAGGCCAAAGCTGCACTGAAAGGATGGTGTAAGCGAAGACGCACGAAGGATAGGTGCACCGAACTGGACGATGCAGACCAGAGACAGGAATGAATGGCGAAAGAAGCTGGAGATGGTCGAGACCCTACTATAGGGTTGTATGGCCATTGATGATGATGACTACCAGCAAATACTATATTCCGTATGACGTCATCGGCACGCATCGTAAAAGTATTGGCGACGACGCGAAGTAAAGGCATTGCCGACGGGTAGATTCGTGCGGTCCGTACGATGCGGATCAGAGGACGCACTTTTATTACTTTCTATAGAAATAATACTACGATCCGTTTGATGCGATGCGTCCGATGCGAAAATGTGGACGCCTACCTTTGAAGAGCAAGATAACATATGTGTTCAGCCAAAAGTCAGGGATATCAGCCAAAGGTCATAAAAGCAACGTTTCTTCCAAATTGTACCTTTTTAGATTAAACGGTTTGAGCTGTGGGTTGAGTCAGACAAAATATATATAGATAAAAATTTATTATCATTTATACTTAAATAATGAGTGTTGATATATAAAATAATTTAATACTTGCGACATTAAAAGTGAACAATGAAAATAAAATTTACAGCAATTTGTATCACATCGAAAATATTAATCCAAAAATATATTTTTATGGTATTATTACAAAACAGTGGCAACATTCAACAAACCTTATGCACAAATCACACCTTCTTCTTTTTAGCTTTTGGACTGGATAAGGTGATTAGTGGAATTCGGCGCCGTTCCTTCACCTCATCACTTTTCAAAGCCTCAATGTTTTTATCTTGGATGTCTAATGTATTTTCCTTCTTATCCTCATCTATGCTATCCTCAAGTATCAATTTAAAGTCCTCAGGGACATCTCCACTATCTTCACACAAGTTAACCATATTGCTAGATTTTGATGGAACAGTTTGCTCCTCTTCTTTCTTAGGCTCAACAGGTTTAAAGTATTGCAAAAGCGAGACTTTTGGAGTGCTTTGAATATCTTTCGGTTTCTTTTTACCGGATCTTACTGCAGGACTAACTTTTTTATCATCACTTTTCACTATCTTTTTAGCGCTTTTATTTTTGGGAGTTTTTGTTTCTGGAGTTTTTATTTCAGGCGATTTTTTCGGTGTAATTTCAGCTAATTTTGATGAATCTTTACTAGACACTATTTTTGTTTCAGTACTAGATTTAACATCATCTGATGGTTTGGTTTCCATTTTTACTGGAGTTAATATTTTTGTGGAAATATTTTTACCAGAGGATTCTTTTTGTGCTTCGGCTTCATCTTCTTTAGTCTCTATAACCCTGGTAGGAATAATTCTTCTTTTTACTGGTGATTTTGTTTCTAAAGTAATTGGAGTTATTCTTTTTGGAACAATTCTCTTCACTGAATTTGTTAAATCTTCTTTCATTTCTACATCATTTTCTTTCACTGCTTCCTTCTCAGGAGTATCTAATATCTCGATAACTTCAACAGAGTCGTTCCTAATTCTTTTTGGAGATTTTTCCGTTTCCAAATCAGCCTTTCGCTTACAATTACTCGTTATCTGCGTTTTTTCGGCTTTCGGACTTGGGGCTTGTTTAGCCCACTGTACCAAAAACGTCGGTTTTTTGGGTTTCTCAGGAACCTTCAACTCAACCTTTTCTTTATCTTCAGGAACATTAACCGACGTTTCTTCAGGTTCACTCTCTTCCTTCACATATTTTTTACCTAGCTCTTCAGGCTCGAAAGTAACCAAAGTTACAAAGCCATCAGTAGAGGAAGCCACCAAAAGTAAACCATCATGGGACCAGGTGAGATCTGTGAGACGCGTGTAATGTATTTTTTGGAGATGCGCGAATGGAGCTGACTGTTGAGTATCATACAGGATGACATCACTATCTGTAGCTATTGCAATGATCATTCTGTAAGGGAGGTCTATGACTGGTTTAGGGCCACTTTCTCGTAGTTCATAGAGTATAGGACAACATTTTGCAACTATTGAACACTGTTTGCTGGATGGTAATATTGCTGCTGGCCTAAAAAAATTAAAATATAAAAATAAAATAAATCTCTTATAGCTATACACAGGAAAGATAGTTGTAGATTGTTGAAGACCTATACAAATCCATTCGGCAAAAAAATCACAAAGAGCTCTTAACCTCTAGACATACGAATAAAATGCGCGCTGAGGTGTTCATATACATGTGATCTTATCACAGATACTTAACGTCTTAGAGACGTCAAAGTATATCAAGGGGTTAATAGACCTTTTTACGGTTAGTTATGCGTATGCGCAGCCGCAAGGTTTAGAAGGTGGGAATATGGAAGTTTCGGGCACATTTTATTATTTTCACTGGTTATACGTCAAAAAGTGCCCCCGAAAGCATGGCGGAAATTGATGCATGCGCACAAAAAAAATTCCACTATGATAAGATTTTTGGGATCTGACAACATTTTGATAACAACTTTGTGACATTCATGGCGAACGGGAACGGTCTACAGTTTTTACTGCTGAAGAATCACAAGCTGAAGTAAAAACAGATCTTTTAAGGCCGGTCCATACGCTCCGTTTTGCACAACCTTCTGTCTGCGCAGTCTTAAGACGGAATGTAAACGTTGCAATTTGTAGAGCGTCTACACGGTGCAGATATATCTGTATATTTCGCACAGTTTTAGTGAAATCGTCATGTAGAAGGTACTAGTCTGGTCATTTTTGAACAAAATAAATCGGAAAACTGAGCTACCGTCTACATGCGCCGACTTGTCTGCACAGTTCATGGATATCTATGCTCTTTAGCTCAGTTATCGCTGCTACTATACCGTCTCCGAGCAGTTTTCAAAACTGCACAGTTTTCCTATCTACACGCAACGTTTTATCTGCAACTGCGCAGACAAAAGGTTGTTCAAAACGGAGCGTCTGGACCAGCCTTTAGGGTACTTCAAAAATTTCAAACCAAGGATAAATTAAGTTATTATTTACCGATTAAGGACATCCATAGTAAAAATGTATGTGCCATAAAGAGCATTTTTAGATTCTTCTGTTTCTACACAACCAGATGGCACGACTAGGAAACTACCGTCGGGAGAAAAGTTGAGCCTTCGAAAAAACGTCTTGAAAGTGTCATCGTGGAAATATTTCACCTCTTTGGAGTGCAAACTGTGCGATTGGTCCACGGGTAGTTCTCCCCTAGCTATTCGAGACAACACTCTCCTGCCACTTTGTTCGAAAATTCTGCAAACTCTGTCGCTGCTTAGTGTGGCCAAATACTCATTTTTTGGATCCCAGGCAACACCCTAAAACAAATTTTGCAAATATTTATCAAAACAATAAAAGGATAAGTTTTCAAAATCTGTAGAAAAAATGAAGTAATAGACGTTTTTACGCTTAGTTAAGCGCATGCGCATCCGCCAAGTTTGAAAGTTTCGGGCAAATAATAAGGTTATACGTCAAAAAATTCGGGCAAAACATGACGGAAATTGGACACATGTGCACAAAAAAAATCTCAACTATGAAAAGGTCTATTTGAACAAACTTTGTAACTTTGGTTACAAAATTAATAGTAGTATTTATGTAGTATACAGGGTGACATTGATGACCTTGACATTGATGACCTTGAGAACACATAAACTGTGACCTTGACAAAAAATTAATTTTTAACCACCGTGTCAGCCCATCGAAATCAATAAAATTCCCTTTTGACATTTTTTCCGTCAGTCTAAAGATAACGGAGATATTTGGAGTGAGTCATGTTAAATGGCCCACCCTGTATAAATAAATAATATAGTAATTTGAACCTATTTAAAGGCTATCTTATAGGTAAAAGTTAGGGATCTGCTTCACCTGATGGAACTAGCGAAAGGGGCATTAACATACAAACAAGTCATAGCAAAAGGAGTTGTATGCCTAGAACTGGTACAACAAAGGATTTAGCGTCATGAAGAAGAAAACTAGAGAGACGTTTAGAAGGTGGAAAGAAGGTACCAAAGAACGTTCAGTTTAAGGAACAGTAAAGGCAGCCAAAGAACAAGGGAGGGAAAGGAGAAACAGTGGCAAGAGCTGCAATTTCTGCCATTTAAGCTCCCAGGTGTGAATGGATTGCTTCCTGCCTTCCTATAAAAAGGAAGGAAGGAATTAATGCTGCATCTGCTAAAAATGTTTAGAAGCAGTTTAGCGCTCGGATACATACCATAGCTATGGAGAAGGACTAAGGTGGTATTTATACCAAACATGGGGAAAAAAGACACCACGCAACTGAAGTAATTTAGACCCATTAAAGTCTAACATATTTCAAGCTGCAGAGGTTGTGTGAGGAGTGAGTCCAAGAAGATCTAGCTGGAAAAGGGGTGGGAGGCTATAATGGGCCAATGCAGTCAGGGTTGGGCAACTTGGGACGGAAGCGGTCAGCGGCCACTTATGAGCAACATTGTTCAGCGGAAGGATAAAAAAATTGTTCAATGTAAAGATAGGATAGGACTCATATACCTTGAGAGAAGAGTAGTGTATAATGTCCGGCATGGGCGTAGCCAAGGGACCACACACCCCCCGGCTTTTTTTTGGGGGTTCAAATAACCCCCCCCCCCCCCCTTAAACTTAAATATAACATATATTATATTGAAATAAGGAGGGACGTGTAGAGACGACTCTCTTCAAGAGAGCACGGCAGATTGGAGTTTAGGAACCCTTGCGTGTCAGTTTTAGAAAGTAAATTGGTGCATTTCTGTTATTGTATTTTATTAAACAACAACCCACCGCCCGCCCCCCAAAACGAAATCCTGGCCGCGCCCATGATGTCCGCATATAAATATTATGTCCTAATGACCTTGAAAAATGTGGATTGCCAAGAAAATAGGTGTTGCAAAATAATAAATGCCAATTCAGGCGTTATACAGGGTGTTTCATAAAAGTCCGGAAGAAATTCCAGGGCGTGTTCTAGAGCCTAAACTAAGAAAAAAGTCTCTATAAAGGATGTGTCCAAAAACGCTTCCTGAGGTACAGCCCTTAAAAGGGGGTGGCCCAACACAACATTTTTACTAATATGCCAGATGCAACTTTTTTTTCGGCTTACTAGGGACCACGGGGCTCGCCTTAATTCCCAGATAGGGTATTCAGCTTTTTCTTGGCCCAGTATGCCTTCATCTTCTGGCTGTGAGCCTGTGGCTGTATGGCCATCGAGCATCAAAACAGTTCATTTGTTATTTTTATCCTTTACTAGCAACTTCTATCAAACTACCTTCCGGAGCTCGTTTGTCCAGTTGAATTGTCAATCTCTTTGTGGTACGATTTACGCGGAGAGTACGAATTTGGCAACCCTATACAATCCTTCATTTTAAACAGTTTCTTTTAACACATTCTCTTTCTTTTTCTGCGCATTCTTTGAGGACTTCTATTTGCTTGATTGCTGTCTCTTCACTCTCTGCAAGTATTGCTATATCATCTGCAAAAGCTAGACATGAGATTTCTACTTTGTCTTTAGTCCTTCCTAATTGTGTGGGTTTCCAGCGCTTTTGAGCTTTTAGCTTTTTTTCCCATGAACTTTACTTTTGATGTCGTGTCTGATAGAGTTTGTTTAATGAGTCCTAGTGTTTTCGAGTCCAGTGTATATATATATATATATATATATATATATATATGTATATATATATATATATATAGAGAGAGATATATATAGAGATATAGATATATATATATAGAGAGAGAGAGAGATAGAGAAATTATAATATAGAATGTGTGGCTACATGGTCTAATTGAAATTCACCCAACATGTGATTTGGATTCTTCCTTGGTAGTTGCTTGTACGCGGTTTTCCTGCAGTACTTCTTTTCCGTGCCAACTTGTGTCTACTCAAGTCTCCCATGAGTATGATGGTGAGTCAGATGCAACTAATGATAATTTCTACTTTTCACTTATTCACTACTTTTTACTTTCTACTTTTTTTCTTATTTTGGACTCTTTATAATATAATTTATAATTAAAATTGTGATATCCTGGCTGCATATTTTGAGAAGTTGTTAAACTGTCCAAAACCGACAGACAAGTTTCAAATTTACAAAACAAAATTCTGAATCTACGCCACCAGATGTAAACGAAGTTAAAGGTATTATCAACTCACTTAAAAATAATAAAGCCTAAGGTAAGGATGGGATAATTGCAGATTTGGAAACTTGTAGATGAAGAATTTTTAATAGCGATGACATTTCAATCTATTTCAGAAAATTTTAAATGAGGAAGCATTTCCAGAAGACTGGTTAATCGCCTTAATTCATCCACTACATAAAAAAGGCTCATAAATTGATGTCAACAGTTATAGGGGGATCTCATTGTTGTCTGTCACATATAAAATATTTGCCAAATTACTTCTAAACAGACTTGAACCACAGCTTGGTGAGTTCCAAGGTGGTTTCAGAAGGAATAGATCTTGTGCAGAACAAATTCTTAGTTTAAAATTGATATTAAAATATTACAACAACAGGCCAAAGAATATCTTTATCTCATTCGTTGATTTTCAGAAAGCGTATGATTCAGTGGATAGGGATACTGTTTTTGACACATTGAAGGAATATCACGTTGATCAAAAAACCATAAATTTAATAAAACTTACGTTAACTAATACGATTTCCAGAGTCAAATTTTTAAGTGAAGTTAGCGAGCCCTTCGAGGTTAAAACAGGGCTAATACAAGGGGACAGTCTATCACCACTGCTATTCAATTTGGTCTTGGATAAAGTCATCAGGGAGCATCAGGGTCACTGACCGATTTAAATATCTTGGAGAAATAATTAGTAGCAATGGGACAGATAAATTGGCAATTGAGAACAAAAAAGGGAAATTGGAAAGATTAAATTTTTGTACAAAAAATATATACAATAAAAAGAACCTGTCTATCAATGCAAAATTACGACATTGTAGTATACAGCTGTTAGGTTAGTCATCTTGTATGGCATGGAAACTACAAATATAACCGAAATGGATAATTTGCTCAAGATAGAAAGAAGAATTTTAAGAAGGATTTATGGACAAATGTTGAAATTTTAAGAAGGAATTATGGAAAACAGGAAGGTTATAGACTGAGATCCAATGCAGAAATTTATAGTAAAATTGACAATCTTGAAGTGATGATCAGAAAACGGAGACTTCAGTTCTAAGGACATATGGTCTGCATGGATTGCTCAAGGTTAAACAAACAAATTTTTGATAAAATCTGGAACTATAAAGGGCAAGGGGACTATGTAAAACAAATGAAGGAAGAACTTCCAAAATTCAAAATTACTGAAGAAGATTGTCTAAACTGAATAGAGTAAAAAAAAAAAATTGTCCCCTTGTCGGGGAGAAGAAGAATCAATATATATCAATAATAAAAAATAGATCAAATCATATACAATATATATCAATAATATTTCTGCATAGGCCTAAATACTCAAGTGAATTTGGCCCAAATTGTATCGGACCAAACATTCAAGTGAATTAGGCCGAAACACTCACATCAAGTGGATGCAACCTATGAGTTGTATGACCTGGTAATTGCAGCAGAATAATTCCATTCTGCCTTGCTAGTACTAATGTTTCTAAATTCATAGTATTTGTAGTATGGCCATCGAGCATCAAAACAGTTAATTTGTTATTTTTATCCTTTACTAGCAACTTCTATCAAACTACCTTCCGGAGTTCGTTTGTCCAGTTGAATTGCCAATCTCTTTGTGGTACGATTTACGCGGAGAGTACGAATTTGGCAACCCTATACAATCCTTCATTTTAAACAGTTTCTTTTAACACATTCTCGCTATAACACGGTTTAAAAGAAAATAAAGCGAAACATAAATTTATGTAATTTAAATTAACCCTTTCACTGCGAATTACTTTTCTGAACTGATGTGTTTTCATGATGTGTTTTTCTGATTGTGTGCTCATTAATAAAAAATCTCTATTCAAAGCAAATTTTGTTTTTTTTGTTGATTTAAATCGTCAAACCTGGCAAAATTCTTTTGTTTTATGTGAAAATTGGATTAAAAATGACAAAATAATTTGCAAATATTACCAAAATTCCAAAAACCAAAATCTTTATTCTAATCAATTTTTTTTGTTGATTTGAGTAGACAAACTTTGGGAAATACTTTTGTTTTATGTCAAAATTGAACGAAAACGTCAAAATAATTTGCAAAAATTACCAAATTTTCAAAAACCAAAATCTCTATTTGTAGCAAATTTTGTTTTTTGTGATTTGACAGGACAAACCTTGCAAAATTCTTCATCAAAATTGGACGAAAATGTCAAATTAATTGGCGAATATTACCAAATTTTCCAAATTTAAAAAAAAACCAAATTCTCTATGCGAATCAAATTTTGTTTTTTGTGATTTAAGTGGACAAGCTTTGTGAAATACTTTTGTTTTGTGTCAAAATTGGGCGAAAACGTCATAATAATTTGCAAAAATTGCCAAATTTTCAAAAACTAAAATCTTTATTGGAAGCAAATTTTGTTGATTTGAGTAAAAAAAACTTTGAGAAATACTTTTGTTTTAAGCCAAAATTGGACAAAAACGTCAAAATAATTTGCAAATGTTGCCAAATTAAAAAAACTATATTCGAAGCTAATTTTGTTTTTGTTAATATTTTGAGTGGACACACTGCAAAATACTTTTGTTTTATGTCAAAATTGGACGAAAACGTCAGAACAATTGCAAAAATTCCCAAATTTTCAAAAAGCAAAATCTCTATTTGAAATAAATTTAGTTTTTTTGTTGATTTGAGTAGACACGCTTTGCAAAATTCTTTTGTTTTATGTCACAATTGAACGAAATCGACAAAATAATTTACAAATCTAGTCTTCTCTGTCTATTCTTGTCTGTGTATTTTCGTCCGTCTAGCCTTGTCTGTCTAGTCATGTGTGTCTAGTCTTGTCTATCCTAGTCTTGTGTTTCTTAGTCTTGTATATTCTAGTCTTATTTGTCTTAATCTAATTTGTTCTAGTCCTGTCTGTCCTAGTCTTGTATGTCCTAGTCTTGTCTGTCCCAGTCTTGTCTGCCTTAGTCTTGTATGTCCTAGACTTGTATGTTCCAGCCTTTTCTGTCCTTGCCTTGTCTGCCCAAGTCTTGTCGGTCCTAGTCTTGTATATCCTAGTCTAGTATGTCCCTGTCTTGTCTGTCATAGTCTTATATGTTCTAGTCTCATATGTCCCAGTCTTGTCTGTCCTTGCCTTGTCTGTTCTAGTCTTGTCTGTCTTAGTTTGTCAGTCCTAGTCCTGTATATCCTAGTCTTGTATGTCCTATTCTTATCTGTCCTAATCTTGTATGTCCTAGTCTTGTATGTCCCAGTCTTGTCTGTCCTTGCCTTGTCTGCCCTAGTCTTGTCTGTTTTAGTTTGTCAGTCCTAGTCTTGTATGTCCTAGTCTTGTATGTCCCAGTCTTGTCTGCCTTAGTCTTGTATGTCCTAGTCTTGTATGTAACAGTCTTGTCTGTCCTTGCCTTGTCTGCCCTAGTCTTGTCTGTTTTAGTTTGTCAGTTCTAGTCTGGTATGTCCTAGTCTTGTCTGTCCCAGTCTTGTCTGCCTTAGTCTTGTATGTCCTAGACTTGTATGTTCCAGTCTTTTCTGTCCTTGCCTTGTCTGCCCTAGTCTTGTCGGTCCTAGTCTTGTATATCCTAGTCTAGTATGTCCATGTCTTGTCTGTCATAGTCTTATATGTTCTAGTCTCAGATGTCCCAGTCTTGTCTGTCCTTGCCTTGTCTGTTCTAGTCTTGTCTGTCTTAGTTTGTCAGTCCTAGTCCTGTATATCCTAGTCTTGTATGTCCTATTCTTATCTGTCCTAATCTTGTATGTCCTAGTCTTGTATGTCCCAGTCTTGTCTGTCCTTGCCTTGTCTGCCCTAGTCTTGTCTGTTTTAGTTTGTCAGTCCTAGTCTTGTATGTCCCAGTCTTGTCTGCCTTAGTCTTGTATGTCCTAGTCTTGTATGTAACAGTCTTGTCTGTCCTTGCCTTGTCTGCCCTAGTCTTGTCTGTTTTAGTTTGTCAGTTCTAGTCTGGTATGTCCTAGTCTTGTCTGTCCCAGTCTTGTCTGCCTTAGTCTTGTATGTCCTAGACTTGTATGTTCCAGTCTTTTCTGTCCTTGCCTTGTCTGCCCTAGTCTTGTCGGTTCTAGTCTTGTATATCCTAGTCTAGTATGTCCCTGTCTTGTCTGTCATAGTCTTATATGTTCTAGTCTCATATGTCCCAGTCTTGTCTGTCCTTGCCTTGTCTGTTCTAGTCTTGTCTGTCTTAGTTTGTCAGTCCTAGTCCTGTATATCCTAGTCTTGTATGTCCTATTCTTATCTGTCCTAATCTTGTATGTCCTAGTCTTGTATGTCCCAGTCTTGTCTGTCCTTGCCTTGTCTGCCCTAGTCTTGTCTGTTTTAGTTTGTCAGTCCTAGTCTTGTATGTCCCAGTCTTGTCTGCCTTAGTCTTGTATGTCCTAGTCTTGTATGTCCTAGTCTTGTCTGTCCCAGTCTTGTCTGTCTTTGTCTTGTATGTCCTAGTCTTGTATGTCCCAGTCTTGTCTGTCTTTGCCTTGTCTGCCCTAGTCTTGTCTGTCTTAGTTTGTCGGTCCTAGTCTTGCATATCCGAGTCTTGTATGTCTTAGTCTTGTCTGTCTTAGTCTTGTATGTCCTAGTCTTATATGTCCCAGTCTTGTCTGTCCTTGCCTTGTCTGCCCTAGTCTTGTCTGTTTTAGTTGTCAGTCCTAGTCTTGTATGTCCTAGTCTTGTCTGTCCCAGTCTTGTCTGTCTTTGTCTTGTATGTCCCAGTCTTGTATGTCCCAGTCTTGTCTGTCCTTGCCTTGTCTACCCTAGTCTTGTCTGTTTTAGTTTGTCGGTCCTAGTCTTGTATGTCCTAGTCTTGTCTGACCCAGTCTTCTCTGTCTTTGTCTTGTATGTCCTAGTCTTGTATGTCCCAGTCTTGCCTGTCCTTGCCTTGTCTGTCTTAGTTTGTCGGTCCTAGTATTGCATATCCGAGTCTTGTATGTCTCAGTCTTGTCTGTCTTAGTCTTGTATGTCCTAGTCTTATATGTCCCAGTCTTGTCTGTCCTTGCCTTGTCTGTCCTAGTCTTGTCTGTCCCAGTCTTGTCTGTTTACGTTTGTTGGTCCTAGTCTTGTGTGTCATATTCTTGTCTGTACTAATCTTGCATGTCCTAGTCTTGTATGTTCCAGTCTTGTATGTCCTTGCCTTCTCTTGTCTTGTCTGTCTTAGGCTTGTCTGTCATAGTCTTGTATGTCCTACTCTTGTCTGTCCTTGTCTTGTATGTCCTAGTCTTGTATAATTCATGAAGTCGGTAGACTGCTATCGCAGTCCATAGCATCTGGGCGCCAAATCAATTGGATTACTATAACAGTTCATAGCACCTGGGAGTCAAATTAATTGAACTGCTATAGCAGTCCATAGCAGCGAAATAATCAGCGGTCAAAAAATAACGTTTATTTTTCAATAGAGGAGAATGGACTGCTGAAAGAAGAGCTGCGCAGCCTACCAGGATGAAAGACTTCTGGAAGAGAAAGAAGGAAACTAGACCTACAAAGAAATGATATTTGCGTGGTCCTTGTTGACCTGTCTATGATAAAAAAAAAATATATATATATATAATTTCTGGCGGACATTTATGAAACACCCTGTATATGGTTAGACAGCTTTAAATCGAATTTGAATGAGTTTATCCAAGTAGTTTAGATTTTATCGAGGTAAATATCTAAATTTTTCAAGAAAACATTGCAAAAGAAATTTGCAGCTCAATTTCGCACAAACTAAACAATTTAGACAATTTTTGTAAAGGCTATTATCTACGTAAAATAGTTTTATTAAACACTTTATCCATTGCAGCTTCTTAGGCCTTCGTCTCGAAGATAGAAAGTATTTAATAAAACTCATTTGTGAAACTTACACCTTACTGTTTAAAAATTAAAAAGTTTTACCTGAACGAAGCTTTTGTGATCCGTAATAATATGTTCGTTTTGTCCTTTGTTTATGTCCCAAATGATTGCACAGTTATCAACGGATCCAGAAAACAATTTGCTGCTATTCGGCGACCAACACAGATCGTAAACGTCGTCTTTGTGACCTCTAAGTATCTAAAATATGGCAATTTTATTTAATTAAATAGATTGTAGTTTGTTTCGTCACCTTGTAAATATTCCACGTCTCTTTGTAGTTATTTTCACCTTCGAGCGAAGGGATATTGTCGGTTTTTAATTGCCATAGAATAATATTGGCATCATCATCTCCCGAAGCTAAGTATTGTCCGTTCGGAGACCAACGGACAGAATTCACAGCCTTTTGATGTCTCGTTAGTTCTGATAAGATTTCCACATTAACTGATCCTGATTTCTCAACTTTTAACTGCCAAATCTAAATTATACATAAATCATTATTGAATCGTGTTATCACTGATGATATGACTTACCAGTATTAGTGTATCACTGCCTCCCGAGGCAAGTTTATAAAACTCGTTGTCTAAGGGATGTATATCAACTGATAAAATGGGTTCTCGGTTGTGCCATGAGATTTCTGGTATTGTACACTTCATATTACAAATTGCGATTTCTGTTTTATAACAAGCTTTTAATATTTTAATTGGGAATTAAAACTAACCTACAAAACTTGTTTGCCGCTAATTTGAATGACATTGTTTATTGTGCTGCCAACACTGAAATCGAAAAGTACCTGTCGAAATCAAGTTGTTTTAGAAATCTGGTTTATCGGCTTAAAATATTTCAAATATAATGCGTCAAGGCTTTTAACATTTTGAGTATTTGTCCGAAATTGGGATTCCAAATTTTGGGAATTAAACAAGTGTCGTTGAAGTGTCAGGGAAGTGTATTTTGAAACACTGAAATTTGAGCGATGATGCTGGGTCTGATCTGATCTTCTGTGTAAAGTATCGTGGAACTATCAGAGAAGTGTCATTGAACTGTGAAAAGTCGGGGAAATGTTAATATTTGTACCGCCTGACACTTCGATTGTCTCTGAAACACCTCGTTGAACTTCGACGCCATTAAACACGACACTTCATTTTCACCAGAGATTTTATTGATAATTTATAATTTCAATTTTGTGTCAATTTTCTTAATTTGTTTGAATAATTAATAATAATACTAATAATAATAAGTATAAATATTAAGATAACATAATTGAAGGAAAAATAGACGGTAAAAGGGGGTCAGGCAGAAGAAGGAATTCATGGTTGAAAAACTTGCGACAATGGACGAATATGACTTCAGTTGATCGCCAACTTGTCGCCCAAGACGCCAATGTGATCGCCAATGTCCTGAGAAGATATGGCACATCGAGAAGAAGAAGATAAATAATAATAAATAGGCAGGCAGACCACATAACATCTTTGGTCTTGGTGAGTAGCGTCACCACCTTGCCGAGCTGAAGGTGCAAATCGGACCGGTAGCTCTTGGCGCACCTGGGAGGTCAAACCATCTTGACCCCAGCACCGGCCGGAGTTTCTTTTGGCTAATAACCAATTGGAACTTTAGACTGTTGTTACTACCCCAACAGGGAAAGACCCCCACGGCCGGTACCAGTCGGATAGGGACCAAGGTGAAGGTGGTAGGGTTTCGGAAAGCGATTCACACGTTGACGACTCTGGCAATGTCCATGGATGCTTTGGGTGCACCAAAACTCTAAGGAATGACCTGCTCGACTGCTACGAGACGAGCGAGCCGCGGCGAAGGGGTTACATGGCAAGGATGCATGCTCTGTGGGGTGAGAAACACCGGGAGCATCACTTTTTCGCACCACAAAACTCCGCGACTATGTGGCATTCAATACTATCTTCGTCGCATTCAATACGAGAGAGCACCGGAGCAGTTGGTGGGAGGTACAGCCGGACCAATCGGAAATCCGCCACGCTGTTCCGGTAAATTTGGTTCTCTCCACATAAGTCCACCACCCAGAGTCAACGATGTAGTTGCAGTGGACGAATCACTCGATAGCAACCTCCCAGAGGATCCAGACATCCTGCTCCTTAACGAGATGGTCTATCGAGAGGCGACGAGGCTTTCTTCTTCGCTCTAACGTGATGGGAGCACTGAGACTGAGGGAAAATTCGAATGTCGCCTTGAAAAGATAGACAAGAAGATAGGAACCGCTAAGCAGGATATTTCTCAAATTCAGTGTGTGCTGGAGCTCATCCGAGTGTGGTTTCATAAAGTTATTATCCCAATATTCAATAATGTTATTACCCCAACCTAGTCTGTTCGGCTTCTTCTTTCTGAAACCAGAATCGGATGAGACGACCCGAACCAAATCTGGCCCAACTTTGGTAAACGTTTGTTTGTCCATATAAGGTTAAAGTCTGGGATGCCAAAGATAAATCTAAGTTAGATCATGCCACAGAATTTCGTAATAGCAACCAAATTTTGCATGCCTAAATTGGCTTGCCACAATTCGAAAGGCCTCATTAGGCCCGAATTGATCTTTCGGTATGCCTCATTGAGTGCGGGTGGTTTTATCAAATTATGTGGTAAACATTAGGCTTTCCTAATTAGGCTAATTGGGCATTTCCTATTTAACAAAGGTTTACCAAATTTGGGTCAGATTAGGTTCGGGTCGTCACATCCTAGTCTGGTTTCATAAAGTTATTACCCCAATATTTTCCACAGTTACCACAAGATTTTCTTGTAAATTTCTGACAAACTTTTGAAATATTTTGTTGTAAATTTTTCACAGATTTTCTTGTAAAGTTTTGACAGATTTAGAAGATTTTCTTGTAAATTTTTGACAAAATGGAAAGATTTTCTTGTAAATTTCTGACAAACTCGAAACGTTTTTCACAGATTTTCTTGTAAGGTTTTGACAGATTTGGAAGATAATCTTACAAATTTTTGACAGATTTGGAAAATTTTCTTGTAAATTTTTGACAAAATGGAAGGATTTATCTCCTAACCTAATCTGACCCAACTTTGGTAAACCTTTGTTTGTCCATATAAGGTTAAAGCCTGGGATGCCAAAGATAAATCTAAGTTAGGTCATGTCACAGACTTTCGTAACAGCAACCTAATTTTGCATGCCTAAATGGCTTGCCACAATTCGAAAGGCCTCATTAGGCCCGAATTGATCTTTCGGTATGCCTCACTGTATTCTTAGGCGGGTGGTTATGAAATTATGTGGTACACATTACGCTTTCCTAATTAGGGTAATTAGGCATTGCCTATTTAACAAAGGTTTACCAAATTCGGGCCAGATTAGGTTTCGCCGATTTAGGTTAATCCGACGCATCGCGCGTCATTTTCGCCGGACCCATCACACACTGAATGCAGCGGTGCTTGCTGTAGAGAGGCAGCACAGCATGGATAGATTTCGCAACCTTGTGGTTGCAAGAAAGTCCCTGGTAAAGAGTAGGCGAAGATTGGTCGAGAGCAACAAGTTCAAGACAAACCCTTCGAGGCCTTCCAGCGGGCAAACTCTTTTCCGGCGGTGCAGGATGTGGAAGTCTTCTGGAGGGAAATATACGAGGAGTCGAAACTGTTGCGAGAAGACACTCTAGCCCTTGCACAATTTGAGAACTTTTTAAGATTTCAATTAAGACCAGTGGTGTGTAATCCGATAAACCCGGAAGAAATTGGCGAGACCCTTAAGTGAATCAAAAATTTCGCCGCACCAGGCCCGGACGGAATTAATACCTTTTGGTGGAAGAAATTCCGAAGCACGCATAAGCGTCTGGCCAAGGTATTTAATTCCTGACTTAATGGTGAGCGGCCCATTCCGGAGTGGGTTGTCGAGGGGCGAAGCGTTTTACCCTAAAACGGGTGATTTGTCTCGGCCTCAGAACTACCGGCCAATAACTTGCCTAAATGCGTGCTATAAGATTTTCACCAGACTCCTGTACTACCGAATACTCCACGCTATTAACCCGATGTATTGGAAAATTTTCGAACAGCGAGGCTGTAAAAGGGGTGTGGACGGCTGCAAGGAAAACCTGCTGATCGATAGGTGCGTCACGAAGGATGCCGTTCAATATAAGCGCAACCTATCTATGGCTTGCATCGATTATCGTAAGGCTTTCGACACAACATCTCACAAGCTGATTATTCACTTGCTGGAATGTTTCACTGGTGAGATGCATTAAACAACTGATGTCACACTGGAAGACTGGGGTTCTTGATAACATCCCGACGGGAGCGAGTTCGGACAAAGTTGATATCATACAGAAGAGGAGTATTCCAGTTAGATTCCTTGAGTCATCTTCTGTTTTGCATCTCACTATTGCCGCTGTCCGTAGCCTTGTACGGTGCAAAGGGTTATGGCTGTAGTACACCCGGTAACCGGAAGCATAAGATCACGCACTTGTTTTACATGAATGATTTGAAAATGTATGCTTCCCGCAAGCAAGAACTAACGCAGTAATTCCAGGATCAGCTTAGTACAGGAGTACACAGATGCTATTGACACGGAGTTCGGTTGGCACAAATGCGCTAATCATCTCAAAAGAGGATGATGCGAGTGTTTTGATGAATATGCTCAACTCATTGACGGAAGCGTTCTGAGACATCTGAACGAAGGAGAGACTTATAAGTACTTGGGTGTGGAGCAGTGCTCCACAAGCGTCACACCAGATAAAAAGGTCTCTCTGCGGCAAGTACAAAAATCTACTCCTACGAATCTGGTCGTCAGAGCTTTCGGGGAAGAACAAGATTTTTGCCACAAATATGCTTTAGGGAATCAAAAATTTCGCCGCACAAGACGCGTCAGTGGACCTCACTGATCTGTTTTTTACTTGGGCTATTCTCTCAGTCAGTTACTGCTTCTCCCCCTCGTCTTTCACTCTAAGCATGAGGTCCCCACCTGCGGTTTTCCTCATCCCTTTCACATGTGTAACTTCTACATCCACTTCATTCTTTAAGGCATTTACCATCTGTGCATAATCTTAGGACGGAATTAATACCTAATGCCGTTCCGATCCTGCTCTACTCATTTGGAAGGATTAGCGGATGAGTTGAAGCAGATTGATCGGGATACACGAAAAATGATGCATCTACAGCCCAGTTTGCATCCAAAATCGTCCGTTCCGAGGTTATATCTTCCACGAAACCGAGGACTTTTGAGTTTTGCGTGTCTTCATAACACGGTAATCTTGAGTGTAGCCTGTAAGATCATCCAAAGTTCAGATCCCCTGTTGCTTCTTGTCAGGGATCACGAGAGGCAGGGAATAGGGGCATTTTTGTTTAGGGCGGTACAAAGAGCAGCTGATGAACTTGACCTTGACTTTGACATTGAGCTCGGCCACACTCTATTACCGAGCTCAATTTGCTCCGTCTTACAGCCCACGTCAGAATCTCCGAGCAAGATATGCTTATGAGATGGCATATGGGTAAGTCAATGCATAGTGTTTTCTTCAAGAACATTGAAAACCTTGGCTTACACTTGCCTTTCTGAGATCAACTGGACTGAAGTCTGAGACTGAGGGATTCATTTGCGATGCGCAAGATGGTGTAATTAACACCTTGGCCTATCGCAGCCGCGTGATGGGTTTAGAGGTGCCGAATGTGAGATGTAGGGCTTGTCACAGGGCCCCTGAAACAACAATGCATATATTGGCGGCATGCCTGGTGTATGCAGTTTCGGCCTATATTCATGGGGCGTTGAGAGTCTTATACTTTCATTTAAGACATCATTATGCGATAGACCGGTCACCAGTTCTGCCCTATGTCCCGAACGATATTGAGTCCGTTGTGGAGAACGAAGGGTGCCGAATCTACTAGAACTTCTCGTTTTCCACCGTCAGGCAAATAACGGCTAACAAGTCTGACGTGGTTCTATTGGACCTCTCCTCTAAGCAGATGTTAGTTATTGAATTTTGTTCTCCTGCTGAAAAAAACATCTGCGTCAAGAAGGAGGAAAAGCGGACAAAATATCAAGACCTGCTCTTTGAGCTTCGGAGGCTCTACTCAGGTTACTCAGTGAAGCTCGTCGTTTTGGTAATTGGGTGCATGGGAGGCATCAAGGACTTGCTCGTCTCCAATCTGAAAATAATTGCTGCCTGCCGTAAACCGGCAGAGAACCTTGCGGCTGGAATGCAGAAAGCGGCCATCTTGGGGTCATTGCGTCTGCTTAGAGCACATGATTTACGGAATTCATAGCTACTGACCTGATGGCTTTGAGGAGTGGCTATGATGTACGAACAGGACTTGATCAGCAAGGAACCTCGTGAAGGTCGGAACTACGGGGAGCTCCTTCTTGAAAAAAAATAAGCCTTTATGTACAATAAAAAGAGATTTAAAATGAGATGTCATGGTTTGAACCAAATTAATAATAGAATTTAAAGTAAGAGATTATCAATATTCATAGATTTGAAGATATCGTAGTAATAATCTACTTTAAATTCTATAAAAAGAAATATTAATAAAAATATCCAAGACGTATACAAGAAGTATGTTCTACTTTCAACGGATTTATTGTGATCATTCCAATAGACCTTTTCATAGTTGAAATTTTTTTGTGCGTATACATAAATTTCCGCCATGTTTTTCGGGCACATTTTGACCTATAACCAGTGAAAATAACAAAATGTGCCTGAAACTTTCATATTCATGGGGGACGCGCATGTGCTTAACTAACCGTAACAAGGTCTATTGAATCAATTCGTCCTTTTCCTTCTCAATTATTTTAAAAGCAAATTTAAATATTCTTAATTAAATTCATTTCATTTCGACAATAACCGACTTTAATTCAATCATTCTCGCTCTAAAATTGATAATTCAAGCATGTACTCGATTATCTGCAACCTGAAATTGATTGCGTCTAATGTGAAATTGATTATTCCCAACTTCGTATTGATTGTTTCCAATTTAATATTGATTAATTCCAATTTATTACAGGTCCATTCCATGAGTTCGTACTCTGTAATAAACGGAATTTATTCGGATTTACGTGGAAATTTTAATACCTTCCTGTTTGATCACATGGGCATGATAGTTTATCTCCCTATGGCTCTATACAGTGCAGTATAGTACATTGATTTTCCATACATAACTAATCCTCACTGAGCCATGCTAACTAATAAACATCTCAATTCAATACGAAAACAATATCTAGGGCAAATTAATATCTATCATCCCGGTTGTATTTGGTTGATAATTACTAGTCTTGTCCGTCTAGTCTTGTCTGTTTAGTTTTGTCTGTCTAGTCTTGTCTGTCTGGTCTTGTCTGTCTAGTCTAGTCCTTTTTTTTGCTCGTGCTGGGAGGTGAAAATCTGCAAACAGACACCACTCCACCCACTAAAAAAACCCCATCATTCATGCCCCCCCCCCCAGCCAAAAACCAGAGGAAACGTGATGGAATCCAAAGTTGGCATAACTTCATCACATACCTCCCCCTCTCATTCCTAAAAAAAACATTTGTCACCATTCACTCGTTGTGCCGGGCGCGCCGTTATTCGCCGTGCCCCCCCTCACATCAAGGTTTACAATAATTTGTGCGCCCCCTTCGCACTAAGGGGGGCCCGGCGTTTGCACGCACGGCTCGTGCGTAGTAACCCTTCGACCCTCCTCACTCTCATCCCTTACATCCTTCTCCTTTCTCCTCATTATAAATTCAATCATCCCAGTCAGCACGCCCCATTCATACTCACTACGGAGCATAATCCTCACCAAGCTCACCTTGCTTACAACCTCTCCACCTTGCATTCTGCTTCACTCCTCATTCGCACCCATCTCACACACTCACAGATCGTATGCTCCGACGTGTCCTCATTTGCACCGCAGTACCTATTTTGCACCACCAAGTCCGCCAACCACTCTTCCATCATTCTTCATCTATCATCTTCTCTGGGAGATCCCCACCAAACAGACTTGGCATTGAAATCTCCCCAGGCAACAATTTCTTTGGACCAGGTTTTCATACTGGTCCTCAGCTCACCAAAAAATGCTACAAACTGCTCCAGCGTAATGTTTGGCCAAGGCCATACAGGACCAAGTTCTCCCATTCATTCCATATCAACTCCATAGCAGTTGCACTCCTATTTGAGTTTGTCTGCAGTATAATCATTTTTTGATAGACTTCACTTGCCTCGCTCATATATAGCCTCGCTATATTTTTCATACTTCCCACTCATTTTCGGTACACGGGGCAGCCTATAGAGTCTGCCCTCTGCCCGCTCAATTCACACACGTAGCACATAGGCTCCATAGCCTTGCACTCTTGTGCTTTGTGCCCACATTCTCCGCACCGCAGACATACCTTTCTCTCATTTTTCTTGCATGTTGCCGTCAAGTGCCCGAAGTCAAGTCATCGATAGCACTCTGGCGGCTTCTTGTTCTCACTCACTCGACAAATAACCCATCCTACCTTATTTCTCCCTTTCTCCAGCACTCTTGCCGGAAGACGAGGAAGTGGCCTGAGGAAGTCTTCACCGTGGTGTAGATGGACGACGCCTCTCCTTTAGCAAGGAACAAGGTGTAAGCCTTCTGTTTGCAGGAGAGAAAGGGGTAAACCAAGGTGAAAGGCAGGGCTGAGAGATGCTTGATCAGTTGCTTTATCAGTTTTAACATTATTGAGGTGTCGTCCATCTCGATCGATGCTTTCATGCTGACGATATCTAAAATTGGTCATTACATCACAGATCATCTGATGAGGGATTCTTTCTATTTCCTGACGGATTCTCGCCTTCAGTTTTTCAAGAGTATGATATAGTTATTGGAAAGCTTTGCTCTTTAGTTAACCTCACAAGAAAAAATCGCATGCGGTGAGATCGGGTGAACGGGCCAAGGAAAGGAATCGCTCCGTTCCGGGATATCACCCGATTCACCCGTTTTCTTAGGAAAACTTAATTGAGGAGATTCATACTCACACTGGCGATCCATCTGGCGATAGTGTTAATCTAACCTCAATATCCTTCGGAAAGTCCTATCTGGAATTCCTAGCGCAGCACTATATCGACGTGCTGACGTCCCAGGGCTTTATCACAGCGATCATAGATTCTTACCCCTTCAACATTCGCGGAAGTTCGCGCCGCTATTACTGGAAGTGCAACGATCGCCATGCTGGCCCATGCTGGAGGGACTTTACCACGCACACCTTGCATTCAAGGCCTTTGCAAAGCCTCTTGCATTTACTCTGAGGTGGTAGCCTCGACCATGTCTTGGACCAAGACACTACTAAAGCCCACCTCCGTTCTGACCACACTTATCTCTTTCACTTGGGCTATTCTCTCAGCCAGTTGCTGCTTTTCCCCCTCGTCGTTCCCTCTAAGCATAAGGTCCACAGCTCCGGTTTTCCTCAACCCTTTGACATGTATATTCTCTACATCTACTTCATTCTTTATGGCATTTACCATCGGTGCATAAGAGACATTTTCTGCCCTCCTTACCGGAACGGCTTGGGTCGTTCCGGTGTCTCCGGCCACTTTCTCTAGAAGTGATTTACCTTCCTCTTTCATCACATACAGAGTTACCTCAGTTCATATGCCGAAAAACAAGCATTCAATCATCTTTCGCACATTCCACCTGCTATGGTTCCCAGCCACACCCATGACTAAACTCTTTCTTAACGTCTCACGAAGTTCTCTTATTTCCACTGAGGTCTGGAACGCCTTCTGTTCCGCATTCTCGGCATCATCCACACGGGCAAAGAAATGGTATCTCGTAAACTCAGCCGAGACCTCCGCCTCGACACCCCCCATGCACAACATATTCTGTCTCTTTATGTAGGCCACATAATCTACATGTCCCCATACACACTTTTGGCCTGGGGCAACTGATCAAGCAACTGTTCAAGCATCTCCCATTCCTGCCTTTCACTTTTCCTGGTTTACCCCTTTATCTCCTGCAATCAGAAGGAGTCTCCCTTGCTAAAGGAGAGCCCTCGTCCATCTTCACCACGGTGAAGACTTCCTCAGGCCACTTCTTCGTCTTTAGTGAAATGACCTCCTCTAAATCCATCTCCTGCCTCAACGCACGTCTAGTCTTGTCTGTCTAGTCTTGTCTGTCTAGTCTTGTCTGTCTAGTCTTGTCTGTCTAGTCTTGTCTGTCTAGTCTTGTCTGTCTAGTCTTGTCTGTCTAGTCTTGTCTGTCTAGTCTTGTCTGTCTAGTCTTGTCTGTCTAGTCTTGTCTGTCTAGTCTTGTCTGTCTAGTCTTGTCTGTCTAGTCTTGTCTGTCTAGTCTTGTCTGTCTAGTCTTGTCTGTCTAGTCTTGTCTGTCTAGTCTTGTCTGTCTAGTCTTGTCTGTCTAGTCTTGTCTGTCTAGTCTTGTCTGTCTAGTCTTGTCTGTCTAGTCTTGTCTGTCTAGTCTTGTCTGTCTAGTCTTGTCTGTCTAGTCTTGTCTGTCTAGTTTTTTCTGTCTAGTCTTGTCTGTCTAGTCTTGTCTGTCTAGTCTTGTCTGTCTAGTCTTGTCTGTCTAGTCTTGTCTGTCTAGTCTTGTCTGTCTAGTCTTGTCTGTCTAGTCTTGTCTGTCTAGTCTTGTCTGTCTAGTCTTGTCTGTCTAGTCTTGTCTGTCTAGTCGTGTCTGTCTAGTCTTGTCTGTCTAGTCTTGTCTGTCTAGTCTAGTCTGTCTAGTCTTGTCTGTCTAGTCTTGTCTGTCTAGTCTTGTCTGTCTAGTCTTGTCTGTCTAGTCTTGTCTGTCTAGTCTTGTCTGTCTAGTCTTGTCTGTCTAGTCTTGTCTGTCTAGTCTTGTCTGTCTAGTCTTGTCTGTCTAGTCTTGTCTGTCTAGTCTTGTCTGTCTAGTCTTGTCTGTCTAGTCTTGTCTGTCTAGTCTTGTCTGTCTAGTCTTGTCTGTCTAGTCTTGTCTGTCTAGTCTTGTCTGTCTAGTCTTGTCTGTCTAGTCTTGTCTGTCTAGTCTTGTCTGTCTAGTCTTGTCTGTCTAGTCTTGTCTGTCTAGTCTTGTCTGTCTAGTCTTGTCTGTCTAGTCTTGTCTGTCTAGTCTTGTCTGTCTAGTCTTGTCTGTCTAGTCTTGTCTGTCTAGTCTTGTCTGTCTAGTCTTGTCTGTCTAGTCTTGTCTGTCTAGTCTTGTCTGTCTAGTCTTGTCTGTCTAGTCTTGTCTGTCTAGTCTTGTCTGTCTAGTCTTGTCTGTCTAGTCTTGTCTGTCTAGTCTTGTCTGTCTAGTCTTGTCTGTCTAGTCTTGTCTGTCTAGTCTTGTCTGTCTAGTCTTGTCTGTCTAGTCTTGTCTGTCTAGTCTTGTCTGTCTAGTCTTGTCTGTCTAGTCTTGTCTGTCTAGTCTTGTCTGTCTAGTCTTGTCTGTCTAGTCTTGTCTGTCTAGTCTTGTCTGTCTAGTCTTGTCTGTCTAGTCTTGTCTGTCTAGTCTTGTCTGTCTAGTCTTGTCTGTCTAGTCTTGTCTGTCTAGTCTTGTCTGTCTAGTCTTGTCTGTCTAGTCTTGTCTGTCTAGTCTTGTCTGTCTAGTCTTGTCTGTCTAGTCTTGTCTGTCTAGTCTTGTCTGTCTAGTCTTGTCTGTCTAGTCTTGTCTGTCTAGTCTTGTCTGTCTAGTCTTGTCTGTCTAGTCTTGTCTGTCTAGTCTTGTCTGTCTAGTCTTGTCTGTCTAGTCTTGTCTGTCTAGTCTTGTCTGTCTAGTCTTGTCTGTCTAGTCTTGTCTGTCTAGTCTTGTCTGTCTAGTCTTGTCTGTCTAGTCTTGTCTGTCTAGTCTTGTCTGTCTAGTCTTGTCTGTCTAGTCTTGTCTGTCTAGTCTTGTCTGTCTAGTCTTGTCTGTCTAGTCTTGTCTGTCTAGTCTTGTCTGTCTAGTCTTGTCTGTCTAGTCTTGTCTGTCTAGTCTTGTCTGTCTAGTCTTGTCTGTCTAGTCTTGTCTGTCTAGTCTTGTCTGTCTAGTCTTGTCTGTCTAGTCTTGTCTGTCTAGTCTTGTCTGTCTAGTCTTGTCTGTCTAGTCTTGTCTGTCTAGTCTTGTCTGTCTAGTCTTGTCTGTCTAGTCTTGTCTGTCTAGTCTTGTCTGTCTAGTCTTGTCTGTCTAGTCTTGTCTGTCTAGTCTTGTCTGTCTAGTCTTGTCTGTCTAGTCTTGTCTGTCTAGTCTTGTCTGTCTAGTCTTGTCTGTCTAGTCTTGTCTGTCTAGTCTTGTCTGTCTAGTCTTGTCTGTCTAGTCTTGTCTGTCTAGTCTTGTCTGTCTAGTCTTGTCTGTCTAGTCTTGTCTGTCTAGTCTTGTCTGTCTAGTCTTGTCTGTCTAGTCTTGTCTGTCTAGTCTTGTCTGTCTAGTCTTGTCTGTCTAGTCTTGTCTGTCTAGTCTTGTCTGTCTAGTCTTGTCTGTCTAGTCTTGTCTGTCTAGTCTTGTCTGTCTAGTCTTGTCTGTCTAGTCTTGTCTGTCTAGTCTTGTCTGTCTAGTCTTGTCTGTCTAGTCTTGTCTGTCTAGTCTTGTCTGTCTAGTCTTGTCTGTCTAGTCTTGTCTGTCTAGTCTTGTCTGTCTAGTCTTGTCTGTCTAGTCTTGTCTGTCTAGTCTTGTCTGTCTAGTCTTGTCTGTCTAGTCTTGTCTGTCTAGTCTTGTCTGTCTAGTCTTGTCTGTCTAGTCTTGTCTGTCTAGTCTTGTCTGTCTAGTCTTGTCTGTCTAGTCTTGTCTGTCTAGTCTTGTCTGTCTAGTCTTGTCTGTCTAGTCTTGTCTGTCTAGTCTTGTCTGTCTAGTCTTGTCTGTCTAGTCTTGTCTGTCTAGTCTTGTCTGTCTAGTCTTGTCTGTCTAGTCTTGTCTGTCTAGTCTTGTCTGTCTAGTCTTGTCTGTCTAGTCTTGTCTGTCTAGTCTTGTCTGTCTAGTCTTGTCTGTCTAGTCTTGTCTGTCTAGTCTTGTCTGTCTAGTCTTGTCTGTCTAGTCTTGTCTGTCTAGTCTTGTCTGTCTAGTCTTGTCTGTCTAGTCTTGTCTGTCTAGTCTTGTCTGTCTAGTCTTGTCTGTCTAGTCTTGTCTGTCTAGTCTTGTCTGTCTAGTCTTGTCTGTCTAGTCTTGTCTGTCTAGTCTTGTCTGTCTAGTCTTGTCTGTCTAGTCTTGTCTGTCTAGTCTTGTCTGTCTAGTCTTGTCTGTCTAGTCTTGTCTGTCTAGTCTTGTCTGTCTAGTCTTGTCTGTCTAGTCTTGTCTGTCTAGTCTTGTCTGTCTAGTCTTGTCTGTCTAGTCTTGTCTGTCTAGTCTTGTCTGTCTAGTCTTGTCTGTCTAGTCTTGTCTGTCTAGTCTTGTCTGTCTAGTCTTGTCTGTCTAGTCTTGTCTGTCTAGTCTTGTCTGTCTAGTCTTGTCTGTCTAGTCTTGTCTGTCTAGTCTTGTCTGTCTAGTCTTGTCTGTCTAGTCTTGTCTGTCTAGTCTTGTCTGTCTAGTCTTGTCTGTCTAGTCTTGTCTGTCTAGTCTTGTCTGTCTAGTCTTGTCTGTCTAGTCTTGTCTGTCTAGTCTTGTCTGTCTAGTCTTGTCTGTCTAGTCTTGTCTGTCTAGTCTTGTCTGTCTAGTCTTGTCTGTCTAGTCTTGTCTGTCTAGTCTTGTCTGTCTAGTCTTGTCTGTCTAGTCTTGTCTGTCTAGTCTTGTCTGTCTAGTCTTGTCTGTCTAGTCTTGTCTGTCTAGTCTTGTCTGTCTAGTCTTGTCTGTCTAGTCTTGTCTGTCTAGTCTTGTCTGTCTAGTCTTGTCTGTCTAGTCTTGTCTGTCTAGTCTTGTCTGTCTAGTCTTGTCTGTCTAGTCTTGTCTGTCTAGTCTTGTCTGTCTAGTCTTGTCTGTCTAGTCTTGTCTGTCTAGTCTTGTCTGTCTAGTCTTGTCTGTCTAGTCTTGTCTGTCTAGTCTTGTCTGTCTAGTCTTGTCTGTCTAGTCTTGTCTGTCTAGTCTTGTCTGTCTAGTCTTGTCTGTCTAGTCTTGTCTGTCTAGTCTTGTCTGTCTAGTCTTGTCTGTCTAGTCTTGTCTGCCTAGTCTTGTCTGTCTAGTCTTGTCTGTCTAGTCTTGTCTGTCTAGTCTTGTCTGTCTAGTCTTGTCTGTCTAGTCTTGTCTGTCTAGTCTTGTCTGTCTAGTCTGTCTAGTCTTGTCTGTCTAGTCTTGTCTGTCTAGGCTTGTCTGTCTAGGCTTGTCTATCTAGTCTTGTCTGTCTAGTGTTGTCTGTCTAGTCTTGTCTGTCCAGTATTGTCTGTCTAGTCTAGTCAAGTCCTTGTCCCTTGTCTCCCAAGTTTTTAGAATAGTTTACCAAAATGAATATTTCATTAAATCGTTTCATTTGTAGGGAAACAAACACAGAACTACTTATAAACTTAAACAATAAAATATACATATAAATACTAATAAACTTATAATATAAATATAATAATATTGAGCTATAATAGAGAAATATTGATAAATCTAACATAATTGACTGTGGTAGTATGTTTAAACAATTAACAAAGTTGAAGGCCTGGAAATTGCTTATAGTTATCATTTATTGAAATATTAAATTTAATTTTAATTACAATAAATTACAGTTCATTGACATTCAAAACCAATATTTGTTATTAAAATAAATTTAAAAAGAAAGGAATGCGTATCAACAGTATTGCAAGTTAAATGAAAATTACAAAACTTTGGCAAATCGAATCGAAATATTGATAAAAAGTAATTTAGGTAAAAAAGTAAGATAGGAATATTAATAGTTAATGTTTAATTTATTTAATAAATTGTCCTATTTTATTGACTGACATGTATGTAACACATTCTAATTACATGTAACATGTACAATGGATAGGTGATATGCCTATAGAAACAAAAAGAAAAACAAAAAGTAGTAATTACAGAAAAAACCTCCAGTCAATAATAAAAAATCTATTTGTGATTATGTATAGATATAAGCTTTTATTTACAAATTAGAGCTAAACAAGACTAGTGGTCTCTCGAAATAAATAATATTTACAATGATATTTACAGAACTATTATTTACATTATTTATTTTAAATTCTACAACAGAGATAAAATTTGATTCAAAGTCTCAGTTGCTATCACTTTCAGTATTTTAACATTTAAAAAATTGCATGTATATTTATATTCATATAGAAATATCTAAAAGTAAATAAATAAATGCAGAGCGAAACATCACTTAAATATAATTATATAAAATGTAAAAAAGTATATAAAAATCAATAAGGAGCTCCAAAAAATGGATGTTAGTAATAGATCCCATTAAGCGACGTTTTTATTGGCAGTGGACGTGGGTCGATTGGCACAATTAGAAAAATTAAGAATACTATGAGCTGGATTTTCGGTGATATTTTGCGAGAGGACTGCAGGACGCGTATCCTTAACGTTTGCGGAAGAAAGCGAACTGCTGCTTACACCTGAATCACTTGATTTCTCACTCAAACAGCTTCTACCTATAAAACTAGCGTTTGATTCGTTTACATCTCCAGCTCCTGCTCCTCCTCCAACTACATATTTTACACTATTTAACTTTTGATCAGCCTCGCAACTATCCTCCGAGTGGACTTTCCTTCCGCTTGAACGATTTAACAAATTCCTTCTACAAGGATCAATCAAAGTCGTATGTCCGTGCATACTAACATACGAATCTTTAGTCTTCCTCATCATATCAATACTCGAAGAATTTGGAATTGCGTTGTTTGGAATATTTGGTTGGTAAATGACGTCTTCTTTAAGATTCAAAACGTTTTTTTGGGCTTGTCGAACGCGGGCCAATATTTCGTTGTTGCATTGCTCGACGACGGAATCCAAGTTATTTGTTGTATCACAAAACGTGTTATTATCACTTGTATCGGATTCACCTTGCGGGGAAGTGTGATGAGTCTGTCTGGATGATTTCAGTGCAGCGTCGTAACAGCCCGAATCCCTTGGGAACTGTCTTCTACCGAACGGGGAACACGTACCGCCCGGCTCGCGGGACAATGCTCTTGTATGATCATCACCCTCACTACTCGATCCAGCAATATCACCTTCGCTACCAGCTGGAATACATTAAACAAAAATTGAATAATCCATACGAACATACCAGCATATTTAATCTACTTGCTAAGACTAGTTAGTTTGTCTAATAATCTAAATGCGTAAAATAATTTATTTACATAAAATAAATTATTTTTATTGGGTTTAAACTCCACGCATTGCACTATTTTTCAAATATTTTAGAAATTAACTTACTGTTTCGTTTAAATTAATTTCTACAAAATTATAAAGGCTAGAAATTCGGTGATTGAAAATTGGTCTTTCAATGAACTGTCATTGAGCCAAAACTAGTCAAGAGAGCACTAAAAAATCATAAAAATCATTTAAAAAAGCAACACACACATTATGCCATAACACAGAAACCATGAGTTTTGATGAGCAATAAAATAAAGATTAACGTAAACTAATTGAAAACCTGGCCTCAGTATATTTTGTTAATTGGTTAATTATCGTAAAAAAATATCTACTTACAATCTAAATCGTGTAGCAGTTGAACAGCGGTTAAGATCTTGGCCCTGTGATCGGAATTCACGATGCCCAAGTAATCCAAATCGGACGGCTCGATCTCCTTGAACAACTCCAAATCCTCGTAGCCGTTGAGTACAAACACCGAAATGTGTTCCTGAAGCCCGATCTTTTGCAGCAAATCCTCCACGGATTTAGGCTTGCCCTTGATATTCCTATGCCACTTCATCTCTCTACGAGCCTTTACATTTCTCTCGGACAACAGCTCCACATTTATAAATTTAAAAGTCCCCTTACGTCCGTGGCAAATCCCCTTCCACTGGCCACTAGCATTCATTGATAAAATCTCGATAATATCACCTTTCTGTAAAACCAAAGAAAGATGGTAAAAGGAATAATAATTGGGGATTGATTATTTTGGGCGATGGGAGTTCGATATTCCCTTATAAATATGTGTTTCAATAAATGTTAATGTAAAATTTACCTTAAATTTTAAAGCTTCTTTATCGTACGGACTAGGAATGTAATCAACGAGTGCCTTGGCTCTACCTATAATATTTGGCTCAGTTGGACTAGGCTCAACATCTTCGGCTGATATTGAGCTGTGGTTACTACCTGCTCTTACTAATGCTTGGGTGCCTAAATAAACAATCATATATTATCACCTATCGATTATACGATGCGTGATCAAAAAAATCGTGCATTTTTAAAAATATGTAGCGCACATTTGTTGAAAAGTTGGTTAACCCAGCTCTGATTGTCTCAATATTGGATGTATATTTTACTAACCCATGGAAGGCGTGGGTAAAAATGCCAACGATTAGAGGTAGAGGGTGGGGTATAATAGATCTATGAAGGTTGCAGTACAAGCAGTGTTGGGCATAATTAAATTAATTTTTTAATTGTAGAATCAAACAATTACAATTTTAATTGAAATTAAATCAATTGCAATTAATTTAATTGAATTAACTGTTTAATTGCGAGAAGAATTAAAATCAATTGCAATTAAATCCATTAATTGTGGTTTACAATTAATTTAATTGCAATTAAAATTTTAATTGTTAGTTACAATTAACTTAATCATCAATTGTTTATTATTACAATTAACAATTAATACTATTTGATGAATGTAAAAACTTTTCCCTCTTGTCACCGCGTATCCCTCCCTTGTAACCGTGCTTTCCCGCATTCTGCCAAATAAAATAATTTCCAATATTATAAATAATCTAAATAGTTGGGAAAGATGGTTCGTTCTGGACCCTTCACCTCCACTTCCGGCCACCCACCTCGCTCCCACTTCCGGTTCACACTCACACTTCCGGTTCCCACTTACGCTTCCGGTTCCCACCCCACTTCCAGAACCGGAAGTGAGAACCGGAACTGTGAAAATTTTTGCAACCGGAAATGGGGGGTTGGAACCGGAAGTGGTGAAAATTTTGGAACCGGAAGTGGGGGTGGGAACCGGAAGTGGGTGAGAAACAGAAGTTGGGGTGGAAACCGGAAGTGGGTGGGAACTGGAAGTGGGGGGCGAGGGTAGGGGACCGGACGTGGTCTATTTCCCTACGTCCGGTTCCCACCCCCACTTCCGGTTCCAAAAATTTCCCTACTTCCAGTTCCCACTTTTGGTTCGTGAACCGGAAGTGGGGTGGGTACCGGAAGTGTGAGTGGGAACAGGAAGTGTGAGTGTGAACCGGAAGTGGAAGTGGGAACCGGAAGTGGGGTAGGAACCGGAAGTGGGAGCGAGGTTGAGTAACGGAAGTGGAGGTGGAGGGTCCCGAACGAACCATCCTTCCCAACTATTTAGATTATTTACAATATTGGAAATTATTTTATTTGGCACAATGCGGGAAAGTACGGCTACAATGCGGGAAAGTGACTTTACCGCATTATAGCCGGACTTTGCTACATAGTGAGTAAAATTCTAGTTTCGCTTGATGTATACAAGATGTCAAAGCTAGCTTTACAATTCAGGAGGCCAAAAAATAATTTCCAATGTTGTAAATAATCAAAATAGTTGGGAAAGATGGTTCGTTCTGGACCCTCCACTTCCGGCCCCCAACTCGCTCCCACTTCCTATTCCCACACCACTTCCGGTTCTCACCCCCACTTCTGGTTCATACTCACACTTCCGGTTCCCACTCAAACTTCCGGTTGCCACACCACTTCCGGTTCCGGAACCGGAAGTGGGGGGCGGGAACAGGAAGCAGGGTGGGGACCGGAAGTTGAGGCGGAGGGTCTATTTGTTTCTTAAATAATAATTGTCGGCCAAAAAAATTATACAAATTTCGTGCGAAAACAATTTTACAGCGCTCCAGCTAATGCGGAACTCGCCCTTCGGGCTCGTTTCCCAAACGAGCGCGTTGTAAAATCAAACTTTCCACACTCTAATGTAAATAACTATTTCAGTTACGCATTATGGCAAGTGATACATTGGAGTATAATAAACATCTTCTCACCGACATTTATTAATTGTTAATTGTAATTGTAAAAGTGCATCAATCAATTAACAATTAATCAATTGTAATTGCAAAATTTTACAATTAACAATTAATTAATTGTTAATTGTGATATATTGCAATTACAATTAATTATTTTAATTGTTAGTTGCAATTAAATCTCGCAATTTAATTGTTAATTGTTTTCACAATTAATTTTTGCCCAACTATGAGTACAAGTCACCACCGAAAAAACTAACCTAATTTAATTAACCCTCTTTGATGATTGTCTCAATATTGGATGTATATTTTATTTACCCAAGGGAGGCGCTCTAAATGGGTAAGTATGCCAACGATTAAAGGAAGAAGGTGGAGTACAATAATTCTATGAAGGTCGCAGTACAAGTCACCACCGAAACCTACAAATCTACAATCTATTAACACATTTATGCCGAAGAATACCCGCGATGAATAAGGATAGGACCCACCTGAAAGTAAACAAATGGAGAAATTCCTATAAAAATCGATACATGGAATGCACGAAGTATGTACATGCCCGGAAAAAATCATAATACGAACAAAGAGATGAGAAAACTAGGTATCAACGTTCTGGGAAATAGCGAGATGAGATGGCCTGGTGCGGGAAACACCTGTATAGACCACTCAAATTTCGTTGGCATAATACTAGACAAAAACGCAAACAGGTCTCGAACTATGTACTAGATCTATGTAGATCTGATTAAATCAGGCTCGAACTATGTACCGCACTCGGACAAAGCAATGCTAATACAACTAAAAGCAAACCCCAAAAACATTAATATCATACAAGTCTATGCACCAACAGCTGACAAACCGGAGTCAGAAATATCCGATTTCTATGCGCAATTAAAAGAACTAAAATCATATACGAAGAAAAACGAAATTACCCTAATTATGGGAGATTTCAATGCGAAAGTGGGTAAAGGAAGAGTCGCTGATGTTGTCGGTAACCATGGCCTAGGTCGTGCGTGCCATTTTTTTTTAAATCTACACATTTTGAAATCCTGACGTGCCAGATAACTTTTACAGTGAATGAACATTTCTGAGAGCGAAAATCAGTTATCGTATTAGCCTGAACATAACACGTCTTATATTTTACACCTTTGATGTTGCACAAAAGTAGATTGCGATTTTTTTTTTAAAAACTGCTTTTATAAAAGTAGAAAGTTTTAGTTTAAGAAGCGAGAGAAATAGTTCGCGTGCTAATACAATTTTCCTAGGTGTTAGCTGTAACACGCGTGCCATAGGTTCGCCACCACTGATTTAGATATTTTGAAAGGTGTTTTTATCAAGAAGCATAAGCACCTTTAAAAGTAACTATTTTTATCGCGTGTCATCACTAATTTTCTACGTGCCAGCTGTGACACGCGTGCCATAGTTTTATACTATCATATATACCACTACATATATACCACTGATGTATATATTTGGAAAGGTGTTTTTATCAAGAAGAATAAGTGCCTTTAAAAGCAACTATTTTTATCGCATATTACTAATTTTCTACGTGTCAGCTGTGACACGCGTCCCATAGTATCGCCACCACTGATGTAGATATTTTTAAAGGTGTTTTCATCAAGAAGTATAAGTGCCTTTAAAAACAACTATTTTTATCGCGTGCCACCACTAATTTTCTACGTGCCAACTGTGACACGCGTGCCATAGGTTCGCCACCACTGGCCTAGGTGATATAATGACAGAGCCGACTTGCTGGGGAAATTTTGCCAAGAAGAGAACCTAATGATGAAATATCCAAGAAACATTGAAAACACAAAAGACTGGTAAAAGAAAGCAGTGGATGACAGAAGAAATCATTAATTTAATGGATGAACGAAGGAAATACAAAAATGTGGACCAACAGAAATATAATGAACTGAACTTAAACATAAGAAGAAACATTAGAAAAGCCAAATAAAAATGGATGAAAGAAAGATGCCAAGAACTTGAAGAACTACCAGGCAAGATCTGTTCAATATCCACTAAAATGTGAAAGAACTAGCTGGATATACCAGAAGCCACTTACCATCCAGATTATTAAATGAGGGCAACCAACTTCTGACAAATAAAGAAGAAATGAAACAAGAGTGGACAAAGTATATCCAAAATATGTTTTAACCCAACATAACCTTTTTTTTAAGAGGAGGAGATGCATTTACGCACAACCCCCAGAACGTACTGTTCTGTAGAGTGTGGGACTCACCGCCACCGGTATTCCCGGGACGCAACCACCCACGGATTAACTGGGAAATCCACATTTCCCGTGGATCTCCCGTGGAACCAACGCTAGTCATTACTTCGCGGGAGGGGGGCGGGGAAAGCTTCGGCCCTGCCGACGTTCACTTTGGTCGAGTATGTTTATTTACACATCCCTTCCTCTTCGCCCTGCTTTCCTGGGCCTATCCGCCTCCTCCTGGAGGCGTAGTATCTTTAAAATGCTAACGGCTAGCTCGCAGCCAGCATTCCATTAATCCTCGGAGTGTATCAGTGACGCACCGTATCCAGCGGCGGTTATGCGTGCGCCAGAATTGTACTCCCATCTCTGTCTCTCCTGCTGGAATCTGGGGCGTTATAGCAGAACGTGTTTTGCCGTCTCCGAGATCCCTGGGCACTGGGGGCAGTCGGGTGTTGCTGCTGTCCCTATTCGGTGGCGGTACTCACGGAAGCCCCCATGTTCTGTGAGTATTTGGGTGAGGTGATAGTTCACCTCACCGTGCATCCCGCAGATCCACGGCTCGATGGACGGGATTAAGCGGTAGGTCCAGCGACCGTTATTTGATGTGTCCCATCTTCCTGATACTGTGTTAGGGTGATCGCCCTCTCGGTCAATGCTGGATCGTTGTCGGCCCCCGTCTGTTGGGGATCGTCCTGAGCCGGCACCTTCTTCTTTTTGTATTGTCGCATGCGCTCTTTTGCTAGCAGGTCTATGGGCGGCAGGCCAGCGATGACCTGTGCTGCATCTGCGGATACAGTCCGGTAGGCGCATACGATACTGAGTGCACTCGTCCTGTGTGCGAGGGGCTATCAGCCTTTGGTATGAGGGAACCTCTGTCATTTCTGAGCAGGTCGGGGCCGCATACAGAACTATCGATTTGTTAACGCAGGATAGCACCCTTCTGCTGATACCGCGCAGACCTCCAATGTTGGGCAGTATCCTGGAAATAGCTGCGGCAGTTGTAGCGGCTTTGTTTCCTGCGTACCTGAGGTGCTCCTTGAAGTTGAGCCTTTGGTCCAGCATCACTCCCAGGTACTTGATGGCAGGATTGCTCCTGATGGTGCATCCTGGTAGGTTAAATCTAACATAACCTAACCTAACCTACCATCCAGATTAGTACAAGAGGACAACCAACTTCTGACAAATAAAGAAGAAATGAAACAAGAGTGGACAAAGTATATCCAAAATTTGTTCTAACCTAACATAACCTAACCTACCATCCAGATTAGAAAAAGAGGGCAACCAACTTCTGACAAATAAAGAAGAAATAAAACAAAAATAGACAAAGAATATCCAAAATTTGTTCGATGTTGAAGCTAATTTACCACATCCAAATCAAGGAGGAAACACTGGCCCAAACATCATGAAATCAGAAGTTATTAAAGCTATAAAATCCACTAAATCAGGTAAAGCTTGATAAGCCAAGTATTAAAAGTATTCCTAAAAATCCTACATAATAGAATACGTAAGAAATGCGAAGAAGACCTAAGCAAGGAACAGTTTCATTTTAGAGATGGACTTGGATCAAGAGAAGCTTTGTTTGAGCTGTCAGTTCTCATGCAAAAACGTAGAGACCAAAGAAAAGACGTGTACATCTGTTTTATTGATTATATCAACGCATTAGACTGCTTAAAACACGACGTCCTAATATCATTCTGATGATCAAAGGCCTCGACCTCTTTTTGGTCGAGGCCTTATAATGATTATCTCCTTCATAAAAAAAATGTGCGAACACCAGACTGCTGCAGTACGTTCAAGGACGACACGACCAGAAATATACCTATTAAACGTGGAGTACGTCAGTGCTGTGTACAATCACCATTGTGGTTCAATATCTACTCGGAACAAATATTCCTGAAAGCCTTGGAAAACTCTACAGACGAAATCAAGATCAATGGTGAACTATTGAACAACATTACGTATGATACGGCTATATTTGTAGACAGTGAAGCTGGCCTACAACGCTTGATGAACGTGTAGAACGTGATGAACAATAGCAGAAGGTGATGGCGATTGGGCTAAAAGTAAATACGGCCAAAACGAAAACAATGGTTACCAGTAGAACAACAGATATCCTAGCCATTTTGCAAGTATACAATAAGCAAATAGAGCAGGTCGCTTAATTTAAATACTTTGTCGGCTGCATCACCGAAGACCTGGATCCAGATCTGGAAGTTAGAACGCGCAGAAAGCACAATTAACAAGCACAAATACATTTGCCCGAAAGACAACGCTCTACGAAACCCTCCAGGTTTCTCATTTCAGCGCCACGTTGGATTGGACGGACTTGTGGTATATGTGCCTAGTGTTCCAAAAATGGAACAACAATATTTACAAACCCATAATATCGGCTTGGTTTATGCAAAAGTTTATGAGAAAGTGTTAAAGTATTTGCACGAATATTTTGATCACAACTCGTCTTTGTGATTGAGATTAAAAGCAAAACTTACTGGATCCGGACCCGCTTGGAAGACTTTCAACGGAGCTAGCCGAACAAGGGAAAGCTTGTTCGTTCCTTCTCTGATCTGAATTCTCATTTTTCAAACGAGAAATCTTTCTCTGGACATCCTCTCGCAAACCTCGCACTTTACCAACCAAACTGGATACTCCCGCTGATCTTCCATCACCAGACTACAATATAAAACATAAATGTTAGTTCCATTCAATTTAAAAGTCTATAAAAGTATACAATATCAAAAGTAAAATATCAATTTTTTTCTGAATCTTTATTGCCCGGACATTTGAACTAAACCATTAATTTTGTAATTAATATCATTTTATTAAAATATTTAAAAAAATTAATTAAAGTGCAAATTTATTAAAGTGCAAATTAAGCGAGGGAAATTCAAATTTGTAAAACGCCATTGGTTAAAACGAAAGTGACGTAACATACTATGTAAACAAATTCGAATGGACCTTTTCATATTTGAAATTTTTTGTGCGCATGCGTCAATTTCCGCCATGTTATACGTCAAAATTGCCAGAACTTTTTGACGTATAACTATATATGAACCCGAAACTTTTATATTCCCGCCTTTCAAACTTGGCGGATGCGCATGCGCTTAACTAACTGTAAAAAGGTCAATTATTTACATTTGTATGTCATTGCAGTCTTTTGGTTAGAAAACAAACGTCAAAAACGTGAAGTTAAAAACCAGAATAGCTGTAGTCAACAATGGACTGAACTGACAGTAGTAATTGACGTCATCAACAGACCGCGCGAAAATGGAAGCGTTTAAACAGCTCAAAATTGTTCTCTATTTTAAATATTTTTTAATAACTTAATTACAGCATTTAATAACACAACAAAACATAACAAAAACACAACAATAAACACAACAAAACATGCATATTCCCTATTGTAATTTATCTCACATACACGCTCGCTTCTAACAAAAACACAAAATTTCTCATTAATTTGAACTTTAATTTGTTGCTTTAAGTTGTTAAAACTATTTACCATGTGTACAGTGGCGACTTGTTGAGAACAATTGGTGTAATCCTCTTGGTCTTCATAGTCGGAACTCTGACTGGGCGATAACCCATCCTCGCTTCTAGTATAGGCCGTGCCGGCTTTCCTAAAGTGTCTTATTTTCTCTTCTAAGTGCGTGTAATATTGCGGAGAAACCATTTGCGAAGTATCTTGTTGCTCCGATCGGCTTGTGTCCACCGATAGCGTTGACAGACGAGAACTAACGCTCTGAACGTCAGACCCCGCATAATCCCCGCTCTCCCTATCCCTGCACGTTCTGAGAAAGAAACGCAAAATCAACATAAATCAAAGCCCATAAAAATTAAATAATACCTTGAATGTGTCAGTGGTATTATGGTGGGTGGATATCCAGCCTGCGGTAAGATAAGACCACGTCTAGGGGTTCCTCGGGGAATCGGGCCTGTGGGCGTCTCGCGAGGTAAAGAGATATCACCCGCGCTTCGCAACGAAATCACACCCTCACCCCTTGGTTCCTGCCGTAGGTTGAGGGTGAAACACACCCTCCCATTCTGAATGGTTGCTGTAGGGCCCGGACTACTGCCCATTAAGAAATCTTCAGGGTCACTTTCATACGGAGGTTCATCATACCAATGACCTCTATCGTGAACGCCCGGAGCCAACATTCTCGCATCCTCATCGTACATATAAGTGTCATCTAAAAAAATATTTAATTTTTAATATCTTCAGAGGAGTTATAGTTGTTATTTACCTGAAGATAAAGGGCCTCTTACGCCTTCCTTGCCTAGATGGAGTAGACCTTGTTTAATGTCGCGTAAAATCTGGGAATATAAACATACGTTTTTATATTAGGGCCTTTTTTAAATTCATAAAAAGTGTATTTGGTGCGTCGCTGCGAGGATGTTTAAATTGAGTATTCATAAAACAACACTGAGAACTTAAAAGTATCATATTTTACGGACAATAAAACGGGACCATGTTTGCCAGAGCCGCCTCCTCCATGTGAAAAACGGTTCCATAAAACGGTTTTACTGCGAATTGGTGCCCGAAATAAAATATAGAAATTGATCCGCACGCGTGCATTTTTCCGCGGTAATTATTCGGAATAGATTTGATTAAATAGCTTGCGTCCGTCGCATCGATTTTAATTAAACTTATTGATAATTCACCGCGAGCTCTCAATTTCACATGGATTATAATTAAATATTTAAATTGGGGAAATAATTATTTTAACCGAAATGCCACAAATTGTCATTTGGCTATAATTACAACTCTATTATCTCCGTTTTGATTAAAACTTTCAAAACAAATTTTCTCAATTGCTTTTTTAAAACACAGGACCCGTCGAGACGATATTCGCAAGCGAAATGGTACTATGATAACGAGCACTCTGTTCGGAGTAACGGAAGCGATTGGACATTTATTTGTTTTGATCGTAAATTTCAATCCGAGTTCGATGATAAAACCGTGCTTTTAATATTTCTAATGCTTTTTTTGAGCCCATAAAGCTCTACCCCAGTCGACTCCAAATACAAAATATACAAAACATAGTACAGACACAATATATTATATGTAACAAACAAAATAATAAAAATGATATTTTCAAATTTAAAACTAAAAACAATTTTAATTTAATTAACACTATCAATCAATTGGATGGAAATCTAAGCGGATGAAGGCGTTATGTTGCAATGAGCTCAAATTGTTCCTTTGGCATGTTCCATGTATATGTTACCGTGAATTATGGAGAATGTCGACTTTCACCGGTGAATGTCAACACATACCAAATACGTCGGCGAAAGATCGAATATTTCATTACTTTGTTGTACATTCGGACCCTCACCGGTGTATGTCGACAATCACAGATACGCTCTGGTGGAGGTCCAAAATGGAGATGCCGACAGAGAGGCGACTCTCCCGTCTGGGAGTCATCAGCTTTATCAGTCTTATGTCGCAATAGATAAGATTTGAATCACATAATTAAGTAAATTTATTACCATTATTTTCGTTTCTCATTTAGAATGTATTGTGGGTTTTAAATTATTGGTCACTCCTCTCAGAAGGAGCGGCGAAAAAGTTACGTCACCCTTGTGACGTTTTATAGTGACTGAATTATATATACTGACATGTTCAACTTGATGTTCAACATTCACCATTAGTGCACGGTGAATGTCGATATTCATCGGTGTAAGTCAGAAATAAGGGTATTTAGCAAATATTTCGGACATACACCAAGCGACTATGTGAATGTTGACATTCACCGGTGAAAGTCGACATTCCCCAAATTTCGGACTTTCACGGTAACATATACATATAACATCTTCGCCAACAGTTTGAGAAGATGACGATGTTATGTGCTCTTTATCGGAAGCAAAAAACAAAGTATGTATAAAGAAGTGCCCTAACATGTTCTTTCACACTAAAATTTACATTAAGAAAACTCTCTTTTTAAACTGTTGATGTTAAAAAACTCTCTTTTTCAACGAGATGAAGATGTTATGTACGGTTTATCGTAAGCAAAGAACAAAGTATGTGCCTTACATACACTGAGATAATGCACAAGAAGTGCCTTCTTTCACATTAAAATCTACTTTAAGAAAAAATGAACACCTCGTGCATGACTGGCGAGGTTAGGTTTCAACTTGACATTTGTGGAGAAATACATGAACTTAGTTTCTTACACAGACACTGTTGGAGAAAATGAAGATGTTATGTGCTGTTTAGCGTAAGCAAAGAACGAAGTATGTAGAAAGAAGTGCCTTAACCGCTTGATCCACAAAGCTCTTTAATTAAATAAAATAATAAACTTTAAGATTGGTGAAACCATACAAATTTTAGATACAATCATATAGACTTATTGAAGACGAAATCTAGTTTGAATATATAAATATATTCAACCTGTTCGTAGCTCTATAATATTAAGTCTTATTAAGACTACTATGACAAATCCCATGTTGAAACAACTAATTCCCTGGCTAATACGCATGATATTGAATTGTACAGCAGACAATTGCATGTTATTACTAGTACCAGTACATTTGCACGTTATCGACAAGTACTAGATAAATAACAATGTTTCTAAGATCATTTTTTTCTAATTAACTTAAGTGAATAGCCATCTGCAGACGCGTTTCGATTAATCTCTCATCAGTGCAGCTTTGGTTTTTTTTTGATTATAAATTGGAATACACTTACATTACCTTGAACACCTCGTGCACGACTGGCGAGGTTAGGTTTTAATTTGACATGTGTGGAGAAAGACATGAACTTATGAACATTAGCTCATGAAAGACATGACCTAAGTTAGTTAGGATTTGTCGTAGTAGTCTTAATAAGACTTAATATTATTGAGCTACGAAAATGGCCAGCACAAAAAAGAACAAACAAAAATGGACAGAGACTCATCGATCTCTGCAGAAACCATGGACTAATCTTCAAATCCACATATTTCAGAAAACCTCAGAAACTCAAAACATGGAAACACCCTGACTACACTAAAGGAGACTGGCAACTGGATCATGTCTTCCTGGACAAACAACAACACAGAGAGATTTATAATGTCAAAGTCCTCAGAGGAGTCTGTGTCTACTCCTCTTTCGGACACTACATTGTTAAAATTTAAATTAAAGTAACTCTTCAAAGGAAACAACAAAATCAAGCTCCTAAACCTGAAAGAAAAATTGACCCTACTGAGCTAATCAAAAATGAAAATAACCAAAGAGCAACTGAAAACCGTATAAATAAAAATCACAGATAAACTTGAAGACCTTGTTAATAAGCTTAATCAAAATGCAGAGGAATTAATAAGAAAAACCCCCACATAAAACCCCGTAAAAAGCATCAGTGGTGGAATAGTGAATGTGACAAGGCAGTAGAGAAAAGACATAAAGAAAAGTAGAGCTGTAGAGAGCAGTAGAGCAGTAAGCAAAAGCAGCAGAGAAAAGCCAAACATGGCTGCTACACTAATCTCAAAAATCAGAAATGCCTTTCCAAAATCTAGTAAAAAGAAAAAAAACCACCCAGACTTTAAGGAGAACAAAAAGACAACACCATAAGAACACATTGAAAGAAATTGAAGAAGAATTCAACAAAACACAATCGAGAGATTACTACGAAACCTTCAAACAACTTGAACCTCCAACGCTAAATATCCAGAAATATGAACCTCCAGCGCTATTAATGAAGGATGAAAATAGTAATCTGGCCCATAACAATACAGACATTGCAAGAATCCTGGCTAAATACTTCAATAAACCTAACCTAACCTAAATTGCAAAGAACCAACAGAACTCCTTAATTTAGAAAGTGAGAATCCAATAACAACACCACCAGAAAACATCATCCCCCCAACAATAAAAAAAGTCTACCAAGCACTGGTTGAGATCAAAAATTTCAAAGCACCGGAAGAAAATCTCAGACCTTTGCAGAGATCTGGAAATATGCAAGATCAGCAAAAGTTGCTCTTAATCAACAGCTTGTCAATATCAGGATTCAAGGAAATCTCCCAGAACACTGGACCACAGCCTTCATTCACCCAGTACACAAAACAGCAGACAAAACAGATCCTAACAACTGCAGGGGACTCTCACTCTTGGACATAACATACAAAATCCTTTTAAGAATCATCCTTAATAGATTCAGATTACAACTTAAGAGGGAACTAGGAGAATACCAAGGAGGTTGCATACCCAGGAGGAGCTGCCCTGACCAGATCATGAGTCTCAATCTAATAATTGATTACAACAGGTGATATGGTGATCACATTTATGGACCTCCAGAAAGCATCAAGATTGCATCAACAGGGAATCCCTACTACAAATTCTAAGGCACCTTGGACTACACCCCAAATTAATGCAAACATGATAAAACTGACCCTCACAAACACCAAGTCAAAAGTGAAGTTCAGGGGAAAATTATCGGAACTATTCGATATCAAAACAGGATTACGTCAAGATGATGGACTCTCACCGCTACTGTTCAACTGCGCTCTAGAAATGGTAATGAGGGAATGGTTTAAACAAAACCCCCCAAAAAAATAAAATATAAAAATAGGCAGAAAGATCAAAACAAACCTTGGTTTTGCTGACGACTTGGCACTACTAGCAAATGATATAGATTAAGCCAAAACTCAGATATCAGAACATAAAAATAGTGCAAGTAAAATTGGCCTCAAAATATCATTTGAAACACAGTAATTTTGCTTCAAAAACCAACAGCATTGAAAGAAATAAACATAAATGGCAATAAAGTCAAAATTGTAGCCCAAATCAAATACCTTCGACAAATAATAACAAACAATCTAAGTGAAAAAACTTCGATCCAAATAAGAACAAACAAGCTAGCTAAAGCCGAAAAATCAACCTGGGACGTCCACAGAAGAAAGTGCCTATCCATAAATGAAAAAATAAAACACTACAATACAATTATAAAACCAGAAGCCTGAGCAACAGAAACTCTGTTTCACTTAAATGAACAATCAAAGACCAACAAACTTCAGAAAATCGAAAGAACAAATGGAAGAACGTGCATCAATAAAAAATACTAGAAAGACGGAGATATACTGCCCAACAAAGTCGTGTACAAAAAGCTAGAACCATTACTGAGACTATGCGTAAAAGGATACTGGGGTTGTTTGGGCACAAAGTGAGAATGCCAGATTCGAGGCTTTTGAAACAACTTGTACAATACAATCTCAACTCCAAAAATACCACAACAGGGTACAGATGGATCAGAGAAATAAGAGAGGATCTGAAAGAAATTGGGCTTACACCAGAAGACAACACAGACAAGATAAAATAAAACCAAAAAATCAAGGACACACATCTCCGCTTTCCGCTCAAGAAGAAATTAATTTCAATTGAAGAACGGGCGCGAAGATCAGAATGTATGAAAAAGTACTGGGAGGACCGCAAGGCTCGAACAATCCCCTCAAGGAGACTTACTTAATGGACTGAGTGATCCTATGTGGTCATAAAAGAAGAAGAAGAAGAGCTACGAACAGGTAGATTTCGTCTTTATTAAGTTTATAAAAAGAAACTATTTACTATCTAATCTATAAATATATAAATTAGAATATTTACAAATTGGTTACTTAAGATTATACAACAAAAACTATTAAGATAAGACTAATTACCGATTTATTAAATAAAAGTTACGGTATGATGTTAATAAAATGGGCACAATTACCTCTTCGTGCTCCTTGGTGAACTTCTCACGTTTCCTTAAAGCTTCTTGGAGTTTTAACTGAAAAAGATATTAGTTTCTTTATTAGTAATTATAACTTGAGCTGTTATAAAAATTGTGACCAGAAACAACTTTTTAAACTTCATTTAGAGTTAAAATATGATTATAAAACATGTGCGCATTGTTCATTATAAAACTATGGATCGCGTCCCAAAATTGGGTCGCGCGTCACGTGGTCACTGTTTTGAAAAAAAAATACAAGGAAAAATTAATACAAAAATAGCAAGGAAAAAAGTTAGGTTAGGTCAAGGTTGGTAAAGGAGAACCGGTTGCCTGGAATATATAAACAATTCCAAAATCCTGTTTAAGGCTTCTTATTAGCAGTGACGTCATTGGGACAGTTATGCGCAAGCGTTTTAAGCACAATAGATCAAGTAAGCACAATAGATCAAGTAAGCACAATAGATCAAGTTTAAGCACAATAGATCAAGTTGGTCGCAGTGCAGAAAGGCATTGCAGCCAAACGACCCCCACACAAGCGTTCTACGCCGCTGCTCGGCGCCGCTGCTAGTTTTGTTTACGTCGACTAGTCGCAATCTCGATGCTCGATCCAGTTTGTTGTCAGTTCAGTTTCAGGCTTTCAGTTGACATTATTTTCACAATTGAGGGCTAAAGCAGGTCTACATGATCACCCCAGTCCATTGAATGTTAGTCATCGTTTACGAATGATAATACTTAGCAAAAATGTTGGAATTGTTCAAAAGGGAGTTGCAAGTTGTTCTGATGAAGACGAATATATCTTGAAAAAGGTTGCCAACAATTTAAAAATTCCACTCAAACATGAGCTCCTGGGCAAACTGATGACACTTCTAGCACTGATACAGCTAGTGAGGGGAGATCAACATCACATTCTCCCTCAGAATTAAAACCTGTTGGTATTAGCCGCGAGGTCTCTGATGATGCTGTTATTTATCTTGCTGGCTGCATAGCAAGAGAATTTGTAGGGAAGTATAAATTGGGGACTTACTCCTATATGCTCAGAGAAGAAGCAGCTGGAAAAGATTCAAAGACTGCCGTGTGTCTGTATCACGGGAGCGATTGGATCATGCCCGACAGCAGCAATGAAGCTGCTGCTGGATCCGACTCCGTTGCCGCCAGATCGGCGATTGTTAGGTTCAGCAAGGAAGGAATAGGCAGAGGTAAAGTAATCGGTAGCAGAGAGCGGAACAGCCTCGCTGACAAGATCGCCTGGCTGGAAGTACCGAAAGACTCGAAATGGTAATGGTATTTGCATACCATTTCGAGAAAAACTACACAGCAATTTATAGTAGTAAAGCCGATTGGAGCGACGAATCCTCAGCATACCACATAGAGCAAAGTGCTAGCGAGTGTACAGGTGCAGGAGTGTTTGAACCTCGTACCAAATACTTTGAATCTATGGCAATCTACCCAAGTATCTTCCAAGAAGAGTTACATGCAATCGAGAGATGTGCACAAATTAACCTCGACAGGAACTATCAAAAAACAAATTGCTATCTGTCAGATAGCCAAGCAGCCATCAAGGCCATTAGCTCATACATCTTCAGATCCAAACTGGGATGTGCCTGTGTGGGAAAGCTAAACACGCTTGGCAGAGAAAATAAAGTAACGCTATACTGGGTACCAAGACACACTGGTATAGATGGAAACGAAGAAGCCGATCACCTTTTGTGGAATGAGTATGAACACCATCCACAAAAGTTTAGATGAAGGAATAAGAGAACAATGGATGAAAACCTGGAAAGAACTTCCAGGGTTGAGATAATCCAAAGTAATGCTGGGATCTTTTAACCAGAAAAGAACAAAAGCTTGCCTCAAACTAAACAGGAGCTTAGAATTCTGATAGGAGTCCGGACGGGACACAGCAGACTTAGAAAACAGCTCAAGGCCATAGGCCAAGAGGAAGATGACAGATGCAGAGGAAACCCCCATACATCTGCTCAAAGACTGCGGAGCACTGCTCCGCAAGGGACAAATGTATCTTGGGGTCCACTGCTTGAATTCAGAAGAGTTGCACTCCTTGAATCTCACCCAGATCCTGAAGTTTCTGAAGGAATCAGGACTAGAGGAGGCGTTCTAAATGGGTAAGAATACCAACGATTAGAGGAAGAGGGTGGGGTACAATAAATATATGAAGGTCGCAGTACAAGTCACCACCTAAATCTACAATCTACATCTTGACCAGTCAACTGTGATTGCCGAGAATAATCGTCGTAGAAAGTCGCAGGATTTTGTGTCACGACGCGTATACACGCCATCCGTAAAAAGTAGTGACCATTGGCTATTTAAATTGTAACTGTTGTGAAAAACAAAACATATTCTCAAATTGTAAGATGTTGAAAATATACCAAACAAATAAAAAATATGACGATGAACCGGCTAAAACATTGTACCAGTTCGTATAACGAATTTATTTATGTGCGATGATAACGTTTTTAGATTGTTATGGTTGCGATTTACCGCAGCCACCAATGTTATGCTACCGCCTCTGGCACCAATGCTATGGTTGCGATGGTTGAGAGCCACCAAGCCTTGGACTTGGAAAGATTGAGCGTCTGCTCGCATCCTTGAACTATCGCCGATTTTCAAACAAAGGGGTGAGCTGCAACGAGAGATTCCAATTGATATTCTTATCGGTTTGGGCACGGAATCGAAGCAGAAGTCATTTGGTATTCGGGGTTTTATTGGTTATACACAAATTACATATTTATATGATTTACACTTTTTTACTTACACTCTGCAGGACTGTCTACCGGACTGGCTGTATTGAAATGTTTGTATTTATACACGAAAGTCGGGAAGGGATTTCTCTTTTTTATGCCTGAATGTTATTTGAATAAGATCAATGTTAATAGCCTTTCGTTAATAGCCAAACAAAGCCGGGAAGGGACTTTGGAAGCTGCGGAAGTATCTAAACAGTGTTAATTGTCAAGTTGCTTTCCAAAATATTCCCATTCTAATAAGTGCTGATAATGGGTAGAAGATAATATGATAACTACAAAGAAAATATCATAACAAGATGTTAGCAAAGGTTAGAGGCAAAAGTTAGAAATCTGATTTATTTCAAGGTGTTTTTAGGGAGGCCGGCCATTGGACAAATGAGCGACATAGACCAGGTGCTGAGCCCAATGCTGCCTGTTGGCTTGAAGTTATCTAGCTATCCAGTAATCTGGTAGTGCCTATTGTTTGATGTTAGAATTCGTACAAATCTGGAAGTTCCGGGTTCGATCCCGGGAGTGAGTCTCGGCCGAATTTGTACCAGGCCTGGGTTTCTGGGCCTATGATGAGATAAATGTGGGCAAAATACAATAGGGCACTTGGCCGCAGTGTTTCAAGTGTATCCAGATTGGACCAAAAAAAACTTAAAAACAAAAGTCCTGACATTAGACAAATGGTCCGATGGCGTGCTGCCTAAAGCACAGTTATTTTATTACTGTTCTGTCCACGGGGTGGAAAAGGCAAGAATACCTTTGGAATTAAGGGGACTATGATCAACCCTACATCAGTAATCAGTCGTTTGGTTTCACTGCTGGACATAGGCTTTCTACTTTTATTTGATGCTTCTACTGTTCTATTTCCTGCGCTACTTGCATCAAATTTTTGTTCAGGCGCCTAATATCGTCAGCTCATCGTGTTGGAGGACGCCCTCTGTTTCTCAGAGCCTGCCGCCTTGGCGGCCATTCTTATCTGCAGTCCGTCCATTTTGCAGTGTGGCTTGCCCATTTCCTCTTTATAAATGCTATACGTTCTAGCGCGGCAGTGATTCCTGTTCTTAGACGAATTTCGTGGTTAGGAACTTTGTCTCTCAGTGATATGCCTAACATAGACCGCTCCATAGCCCTTAGGCAGACGACTAGCTAAATCCCATTGTACCTAGTACCATGTTTTGCTGAATACTATTCCACACCAGGAAATTAAATTCTTATCTTTATGTGAATTTAAATTTTCTTGCGTTTTTCGTTTAATATATAAGGTGGTTTAATATACAGGGATATCTGAATATGAAACTTTACACATATATTTACGAACCTCTCAAGTTTAGATTGCAGATGTTCAATATGTCCACCATCAGCGACACGAACAATATCACACCGATACTCAAATTCCTCCCATACTCAGGCAAGCATGTGCTTCGTCACTGATGTTATGGTAGTACGGATCCGGTTCTTCAACTCTTCCACGTTTTATGGAAGTTTTTTTTCAGCCGTTTTTCATCCACTCCTGCACATAGGCCTCTTCGCTTCTCTTCGACGTCTGTCGATCTTGTGCCTTCTGGTACCACCGGCTACCTGCAGCCAATTTTATGATGCCAAATTGCTGCCAAATTGCAGCCAATTTTATGTCATCTAGCCACCTTCTTTGCGGTCGCCCTCTACTTCTAATTGTTGTTCTTGGATGACATTGTGTGGTTTTTAGCGTCCATTTGTCATTCTATTCTACCTTGCAACATGACCTACCCAGCTCCATTTTAACTTGGCTACACGCTCTACTATGTCGGTTATTCTTGGCCTCTCTCTCTCACTGTTTCATTCCTGATTCTGCCCTTCGGTGATATTTTGCCAGCATCGCGCATTCCATAGCCCTTTGTGTCGCTCTTAATCCATTACAGCAGCGTCTGACCCAGAATGGGCGGCTGCAACCAGCGTCTACACACAGAGGGTCGGATGTCCAACAAACTCACCAACACGTAGGGCGCGGTGTTTTAATTTTGCCAAAACCTCCGAATGAAATGAATGCGATTGGTGGTACATAAACGTTGTCTTGAACGAAACCCCATATGAAGAAGTCACAGGGTGTCAAATTCGGAGATCGTGGAGCCCAGCTGAGACATGCTAAGTCATCAGCTCCTAGACAACCAATCCAACGACTCGGTAGAGTTTCGTTCAGATATTCAGGCACTTGCCGACTCCAGTAAAGGGGTATCCCATCTTATTGAAAAATGAAGTTGTCTTCGTGCAGCTCCGGAAACGACGTTTCGTCGAGTTTTGTAACATAGGGAGATACCGCTGATCGTTAATCGTGTTTCCATCAAAGAAGAATGGCCCGTAAGCAGATGATCGGGATATCGCACACAACACATTGACTTTGGGCGAATCTCGTGTATGTTCAACGACTGCATGTGGGTTCTGTAGGCCCCAAATTCGAACATGGAATTTTCGAAAATGGAAAGTCACTTCATCAATGAACACGATGCGTTTTGCGAAAGGGATAAGACCGTATGCAGAAGAAATATTAGGAGAATATCAATGTGGCTTCCGAGAAAGTAGATCAACTCTGGATCAGGTATTTGTGCTAAGTCAAGCAATGGAAAAATGTTATGAATACAACATCGACCTGCACTGTCTGTTAACCGATTTTAAAAAAGCATTCGACAGTATTAAAAGAGCAAAACTAGGAAGTGCACTTGCTCTAATGGGTATCCCACATAAACTTGTGTCCCACATAAAAATGCATTTTGTAGCGCAAGGTTAAAAAGAACAGGTGACAAGGCATCTCCCTGCCTAACACCGGTTCTTATTTCAAATTCCTTTGATGTTTTGTTTTGGACTGTTACTCTGGCCTTGGATCCATCCATTGTCATCATGGCTAGTTTGGCAAGTTTATGTGGGATACCCATTAGAGCAAGTGCACTTCCTAGTGTTGCTCTTTTAATACTGTCGAATGCTTTTTTAAAATCGATTAACAGACAGTGCAGGTCGATGTTGTATTCATAACATTTTTCCATTGCTTGACTCAGCACAAATACCTGATCCAGAGTTGATCTACTTTCTCGGAAGCCACATTGATATTCTCCTAATATTTCTTCTGCATACGGTCTTATCCTGTCGAATATCACATTGGAGAGTACCTTATATGCAGTGTTGAGTAGTGTTATTCCCCTGTAATTGTCGCAGTTTGTTTTGTCGCCTTTTTTGTGGATAGGGCAGATTAACCCAGTTTTCCACCTTTCATGCATCTGTTCTTCTTTCCATATTTTGCATATTAGTTAGTGCAGTCTTTTATGTGCATCTATTCCGGCCAGTTTTAAAATTTCGGCAGTGATGCCGTCCTCGCCGGGTACCTTATCCTTTTGAAGCTTTTCCATGGCTGTTTTGACTTCATCCAATGTAGGTGGTTCGGTATTTTCTTGAGCTGTGTATATTACTGTTTCTGGCTCTTCTAGGTCTTCCATATGATCAACATTTAGTATCTCGGCGAAGTACTGGCGCCATCTATCCATGACATCTTTCTCTTCCGTTAGGATTTTTCCGTTCTTATCCTTGCATGCGTTTAACTTTGGCTGGTACCCTTTCGCTTCATTTCTGATTGTTCTATAGAAATCCTTCACTTTGCGTTGATTATAGTTCTCTTCTATGCTTTCTATTTTCTTACGCATCATATCCCTTTTTTTCTCCCTTAGGCACCTGTTGGCTTCTCTCCGCTTCTCTTGGTATACTGCATTATTAGCTCTAGTGTTTCTTTGCAGCATCTTTTGTCGCGCATTATTCTTTTCTGTAATAACCCTTTCACATTCCATATCGAACAAATCTATGTTTCTTGATTTTCTTTTTGTCCCTACTACGTCTTTGGTTACTTTTATTATTGCACTCTCCATGGACTTCCACTCATCGTCAATATTGCTATAGTCTGGGAGTCTATCTAACTCCATGCTGATGGCGTTTTGATATTTGTTTAGGGCTTCATTTTTGCTCAACTGGTCTGTATCCCACTGCTCCCTTTTTGTACCTTTAGTTTTGGCGACATTTGATATTCTCTGCCGTAATTTTCCCACTACCAGGAAATGGTCACTATCGCATTTTGACCCTCTGTGGGTCCTCACATTGTTTATTGATGAGCCGTATCTTCTCCTTATAAGTACGTGGTCGATTTGGTTCACCAGTTGGCTTCCCGGCATTTTCCATGTGCCTTTGTATATAGTTTTTTTCTCAAAGGCTGTACTTTTTATTCGCAGCGACATTGCGTTGGCTAATTGGCATAGACGAATGCCCTTTGGGCTTGTCTCATTGTGCAGTGAATATTGCCCAGCTACTTCGACTGCGAAATGTTCTTTCCCTATTTTAGCATTGAAGTCTCCCATTATTATTAAGGTATCATAGGTGCTTGTTCTTGCACAGACATTCTCCAGAGCATCATAGAATCGGTCTTTTGATTCTTCACCGCTGTCTTCTGTTGGTGCATATGCATTTATGAGAGTAATGTTGTTGAACTTCCCATGTATCTTCATTGTACTGAGCCTTTCATCTATTGGTGTAAAGCTAATAATTGATGCTCTCATTTTTTTATTGACAAAGAAGGCAGTTCCATGTTGTCCAGCAACATCTGAGCATCCGCTATAGAATATAGAATACTTCTGTTTATCTATCCTTCCTTGTCCTTTCCATCTAAGTTCCTGGAGTGCTACGATATCCATTTTAAACTTGTCTAATTCGTTGCCTATTTCTATCATTTTTCCCGTTTGCATCATGGTTCGAATATTCCAGGTCCCAATTCGTAAATCTTCTTCCTTTTTTCCTTGCAAATGTCGTATCCGTGTGTCCATATAAGTTTTCCGAGGCTTGTTGTTTGGTTTCGTAACTTGTTCTTTTTCCAAGGTGGAGTAGTTGGCCCCACGCTTAACCCCCTTATCGGGGGACCATTTCATTGTCAATAGCATCATGAATCTCGTTACAAAATGCCACACGTTTGCGTTTGTCATCAGGACGCAGAGCTTCTAACAGGACGCGGGCTATTAATATAAACTAGACTATGTATTTGTTTCTCCAATAGCCGCGCCGAGGCGCAGCGATCGATAGTTTGGACTGAATAATACTTTGTAATACGTATATTCTTTTGAAACACCCTGTATATTGCGACATTTACTCCGTGTTTGACGAGTATACTCGTCATCGCTGGATTTTCGCGATACATATAGTTGCGCGCTCTCAAAAGTTGAATAATTATGGTCCCGGTGAGAAGTATCATTAGTAGACCGTTTAGTGTTAAGGTAGACTTCGAAGCAAACCGGCTCTGTCGTCACTAACGCAGCGTCCAAGCCGCCGCGACATAGCGATAGTATTATGCACTATGGAAATCTATAAGGCGCTATTCGAGCGCAGCGACATTGAGCAGCGTCAGTGTCGCTACGCTCGAATGGCGCCTCATACATTTTCATAGTGCATAATATATCGCTATGTCGCCGCGTCAGTACCGCTGCGTTAGTGACGCTAATCAAAGTTAAATAAAAGTTAACGGTAGTCTAAAAGGCAATCTACCTTAAAGGTTGTTGCAGTTTAGTCAACGTATGGTGGTCGAAATGCTGTTCCCACTATAAGTCTATCAGTCAAGTCGAGTAACCCGTTAATCAAATAAGTATTTGACTCTGCCGTTCCACAGTCACAGTAGGATTTAATCGGGGGTCCGAGAGATGGTTTTCTTAATATGTAAACCACATATTACGTATTTTATATATCTTAGGGATCGTAAAGGGTTTTACAATAAAAGTGCAGAAACATCGGCCACCGCCTTCGGACTGTTGAGAACTTGGAACGGTCATAAAAAACAACCCGGATTGCAGTGACATTTTGATGTAGAGACACGAGAAAAACGGCAAAACTAATACATACGACACGTGCAAAGATAAAAATATGTGGTATAAGTGTAAGAAAGAAAATGATAAGATTATAATGTATGGGATGATAGCAATAATATAATAAAACGTGTAAGAAGCTAAGGTCAGAGAAAATGAGTGAGAGTACGTTAGAGGAAATTGTGTGTATGACTAAGAGAAAGTGAGATGGCGCAGTGCAGTAGAGAGAGGGAGTGAAAGTGAGTTTATGTGGAGCGGTGATAGAATACGACCGACTGGGGAATTTTAAGTTGGTCCCAGATAGACTGCACATGAGGGAAATAATCACCGAAATGCTTAATTGGATACAGTTTTATGGGTGAAATGAGGCAGATTATTTTGGTATAATTATTAACTCAAGCGTAATTGGGTTAAATTTAATTTAAAACTATTTGCCGGCGAGAAATATAAACGCCATTGAAAATATTTAGTCGAGCAAATTCGGCTTTCTGCGGGGTAAATAATTCGAGCCGCCCTGAAAGGATTTCCCGCGAACAATAACAGCCAGCAAACACTTTTCGACAGTTTCATATTTGAAAATTCAAAAGAAATCTCAACGTCGCAAACACAGACGTACTCACCGTATTTACTCAACCCCTTTTTAAATAAAGCTTTGAAAAAAGTATGCAGGGTTTTAAAAAAATTTACCTTGTAGATAGTTTCCTCGAAGGTGTTGGGCGTGCCGCCGTTCATCTGTAAGTGCCTAAGTCGGTCGTAGTCTCTGGGATCGACCATAGATCTGAGGACGGCATGTTGACCCAAGTCTGTTAACCCGAGGCCACTTTGCAGGACACTATCTGGCGTGTCGACCTGGAACAGGATCACAGAGAATTCAAACTAAACTCACCAGCCCTTGTGCATGCCAAGACAGAGATCAATCGACCTAATGAGTTCGGCGGTAAATAAAATCTCTCGAGGGGATTTCACCGAAATGCCCCAACAAATACGACAGCATAAAATATGTAAATGCAACATACATGAAAATAATTCAATGTTAAAGAAACGACAAATATTCTATTATTGAAGTCAAATTTCGTTTTATTATATAATTTTCGGTTAGATTAGGACAAGACTAGTCTGGCTACTCTATTAGACAGACAAGACTACACAGTCAAAACTAGAATGTCTAATTATGTCTGTCTAGTCTTGTCTGTCTAGTCTTGTCTGTCTAGTCTTGTCTGTCTAGTCTTGTCTGTCTAGTCTTGTCTGTCTAGTCTTGTCTGTCTAGTCTTGTCTGTCTAGTCTTGTCTGTCTAGTCTTGTCTGTCTAGTCTTGTCTGTCTAGTCTTGTCTGTCTAGTCTTGTCTGTCTAGTCTTGTCTGTCTAGTCTTGTCTGTCTAGTCTTGTCTGTCTAGTCTTGTCTGTCTAGTCTTGTCTGTCTAGTCTTGTCTGTCTAGTCTTGTCTGTCTAGTCTTGTCTGTCTAGTCTTGTCTGTCTAGTCTTGTCTGTCTAGTCTTGTCTGTCTAGTCTTGTCTGTCTAGTCTTGTCTGTCTAGTCTTGTCTGTCTAGTCTTGTCTGTCTAGTCTTGTCTGTCTAGTCTTGTCTGTCTAGTCTTGTCTGTCTAGTCTTGTCTGTCTAGTCTTGTCTGTCTAGTCTTGTCTGTCTAGTCTTGTCTGTCTAGTCTTGTCTGTCTAGTCTTGTCTGTCTAGTCTTGTCTGTCTAGTCTTGTCTGTCTAGTCTTGTCTGTCTAGTCTTGTCTGTCTAGTCTTGTCTGTCTAGTCTTGTCTGTCTAGTCTTGTTTGTCTAGTCTTGTCTGTCTAGTCTTGTCTGTCTAGTCTTGTCTGTCTAGTCTTGTCTGTCTAGTCTTGTCTGTCTAGTCTTGTCTGTCTAGTCTTGTCTGTCTAGTCTTGTCTGTCTACTCTTGTCTGTCTAGTCTTGTCTGTCTAGTCTTGTCTGTCTAGTCTTGTCTGTCTAGTCTTGTCTGTCTAGTCTTGTCTGTCTAGTCTTGTCTGTCTAGTCTTGTCTGTCTAGTCTTGTCTGTCTAGTCTTGTCTGTCTAGTCTTGTCTGTCTAGTCTTGTCTGTCTAGTCTTGTCTGTCTAGTCTTGTCTGTCTAGTCTTGTCTGTCTAGTCTTGTCTGTCTAGTCTTGTCTGTCTAGTCTTGTCTGTCTAGTCTTGTCTGTCTAGTCTTGTCTGTCTAGTCTTGTCTGTCTAGTCTTGTCTGTCTAGTCTTGTCTGTCTAGTCTTGTCTGTCTAGTCTTGTCTGTCTCGTCTTGTCTGTCTAGTCTTGTCTGTCTAGTCTTGTCTGTCTAGTCTTGTCTGTCTAGTCTTGTCTGTCTAGTCTGTCTAGTCTGTCTAGTCTGTCTAGTCTGTCTAGTCTGTCTAGTCTGTCTAGTCTGTCTAGTCTGTCTAGTCTTGTCTGTCTAGTCTTGTCTGTCTAGTCTTGTCTGTCTAGTCTTGTCTGTCTAGTCTTGTCTGTCTAGTCTTGTCTGTCTAGTCTTGTCTGTCTAGTCTTGTCTGTCTAGTCTTGTCTGTCTAGTCTTGTCTGTCTAGTCTTGTCTGTCTAGTCTTGTCTGTCTAGTCTTGTCTGTCTAGTCTTGTCTGTCTAGTCTTGTCTGTCTAGTCTTGTCTGTCTAGTCTTGTCTGTCTAGTCTTGTCTGTCTAGTCTTGTCTGTCTAGTCTTGTCTGTCTAGTCTTGTCTGTCTAGTCTTGTCTGTCTAGTCTTGTCTGTCTAGTCTTGTCTGTCTAGTCTTGTCTGTCTAGTCTTGTCTGTCTAGTCTTGTCTGTCTAGTCTTGTCTGTCTAGTCTTGTCTGTCTAGTCTTGTCTGTCTAGTCTTGTCTGTCTAGTCTTGTCTGTCTAGTCTTGTCTGTCTAGTCTTGTCTGTCTAGTCTTGTCTGTCTAGTCTTGTCTGTCTAGTCTTGTCTGTCTAGTCTTGTCTGTCTAGTCTTGTCTGTCTAGTCTTGTCTGTCTAGTCTTGTCTGTCTAGTCTTGTCTGTCTAGTCTTGTCTGTCTAGTCTTGTCTGTCTAGTCTAGTCTGTCTAGTCTTGTCTGTCTAGTCTTCTCTGTCTAGTCTTGTCTGTCTAGTCTTGTCTGTCTAGTCTTGTCTGTCTAGTCTTGTCTGTCTAGTCTTGTCTGTCTAGTCTTGTCTGTCTAGTATTATCTGTCTAGTCTTGTCTGTCTAATCTTGTCTGTCTAGTCTTGTCTGTCTTAGTCTTGTCCGTCTAGTCTTATCTGTCTAGTCTTGTCTGCCTAGTCCAGCAATGGATGCAAGAGGTGACCTGGTTATGGATTGGCTAACTGAACTGGACTTACTTATACAAAATGTTGGCGACAATCCCACCTTGGAGCGAAGAGAGTCTAAGCCTATGATAGACCTCACTGTTACCACTGACAGACTCACTAACAAGGTTTACAACAGACAAATACTGGACAGAGAAACACTAAGTGATTAGATACATGTTCTATAACCTGCAGAGCCAAAGTAAGAACGGCGTAAACGACCGTGATCGCACCACCCGATCAAGATTCAACTTAACATTTTACAAATTTAACACGAGCGTGAACAACATGTCGATTGACGAGGTGCGCACGATATTTGTTGCGATCTCGACGAGCCCTCAAATCAAACTGCCTTATCTCAAACCGCCGCGTGATTGCTGATAATCTAACGCGGTCTCGGCACCGGTCGGAACACCTGTCGCCTTTATTTCGATAGAGGCCGAAAACCAATTCGATTAATAAATTGGCGCGAACTCCAACAGAGGACATATAAGTGATGGTCAACCAAAACCTTGAAGGAGAATAAGCTAATCCGTCAATTAGAAATGGAAGTCCTCTGAAAACACAGCAGAGAAATTGGTATATATCAGTGGTGGTGAATCTATGGCACGCGTGTCACAGCTGACACGTTGGAAAATTGTATTGGCACGCGAACTAACTTCTTAACTTCGTGCCTTCTTAACTTCTTAAACTGAAACTTTCTACTTTTCTAAAACGAATTTCTAAGTTTTTAAATCTATTTTTGTGCAACATCAAAGCTGTAAAATATAAGACGTGTTATGTTCAGACTAATACGTTGACTGATTTTCACCATCAAGAATGTTCATCCATTGTAAAAATTAGCTGGCACGTCAGCATTTCAAAATGTGCTAATTTAAAAAAAATGACACGCGGACACGCTAAAAAAGTTCGCAACAGAGCAATAAACAAAGCCAAAAGAAAACACTGCGAAGCATTGTAGAAAATTGGCGACACCTGGAGCGATGTATATGCAATAGCTACTAGAAACGTGTAAGGCAAATACGCCTTGAAAAAATATAAGAGTTTGTTGGAACACTGTTTCCCATCCATCAAGAACCAAGATGGAAGTACAGTAACATTGACACAAGACTAACTTGAAATACCTAAATAACGACAGAGCATCAGACGGAATTTCACCGCTGGTGCTAAAAAATTTCGTTAGAAATGCTCCTGAGTATGTTCTTGGTGCAATGAACAATGTACTCAAAGGAGGTAACTTTTCAGCATAATGGAAAAATGCTAAACTAGTGCTCCTGAGAAAAGGAGATAAGCCCCTAAATGAAGCTACTTCGTACAGGCCGATATGTCTACTAGATGTCCCAGGTAAGCTGCTTGAGCAACTGCTGATAGACAGGGTCAAAAAAGGGTTACGAACTGGAACTGATCTCTCTGAAAAACAATATAAATTCAGAGAAGGGCCTTGAAGAAGGTCCTTGATACCATATTGGAAGCTAGGGCTGGCACACGTAGAAAAAGAAAAATCGCATCGCGTTAACGCATTCAATTCGGCGTGTTGGCAAAATATCCTCGACGAGACGACATGCAGAGGTTTTCACCCATATCTATTGCGTATGATGCGCAGCTACTTGTTTGAGAGAAAAATTATTATTTTTTGTAAATATCATTTTTGTAAATAAATTATTACTTATTAAATTATTGTCCTCCAGACGTTTGTGGTCGCTGCAGCCATTTGGCTCGTGATTACACCCCCTTATAAACTTAAAACTATTAAATTTAGTTGCGTGCACGTGTGGATCGCCCTGGGTTCGCGCTTCAACTCGTGTCTATTCGCTTCTAACACTCGAAGCATACTACCGGAAATATATAAATTCGCGGCGTAATTAATAAATCGCGAGATTTCGGCCCAGGTCGATACACCGAATTCGAAATCGATTTAAATTTCGAATTAAAATATAGATTTATTAAAATTGGCGCGAACAGAAATTATCATAGATTAGTGGAGCGTGAGGTTTACAGTGGTGTCCCACAGGACTCAGTGATGGGCCCTACAATGTGGAACATTGTATACGATGGAGTGCTTGGCCTTAAACTCCCGGAAGTGGTGGAGATCGTCGGTTGCGCAGACGACCTCGCGCTCTAGGTGTGTGGAAAAAATGAAAAAGTCTAAAACAAATGAAGCTAGAATAGTGGATTAGTGGATGGGAGGGAAGCAACTGTAGCTGTCGCCTGAGAAAACGGACTTCTGCTCTAATTTAAATTTTTTAGAAATTGACCAACCTACATAGTTTTATATTTTATTATATTTTTAAATTGAGGATTTATCAGAATTTCTTTAAATTGTGAGCTTTTTTGTTTGGGATTCATATGCCATGGTGTATAAAACTTACACGCTCATACATTCATATTCGCACGCATACAACATACATTCTTTGATTTCATTAGAAGATTAATAAATTTACACAATTAATGTCTGTATGAACGTACATATTTTAATATCTATGTATATTTTCTGTAGCTTTAAACTTTACACAAAACTTCGTAATGTAATTTCAAACGTTTTTTTAAATTGAGGTTTTGTTGGAGTTTCTATATATTGTGAGCTTTTTTCTGTGGGATCCATATGTAATGGTGTATAAAAGTTTCTGTGAAATTTTGTATGAAAATTTTCCGCGGAAAAGGAACAATGCGAGAAATGATCATAAATCAATCAAAACGTCATAGTTTATTCACTTGGGCAATACCTCAAAGTTCCTTCTAAATCTAAATAAATTATGCGGAAACATTTCAGTAGGAAACGAATTCTGCGTTGAATTCATCTCCATAGTTTTAGTGGCTGTTGGTAATTTATTTTAATCGCGGTCGAATTGTTATCGGGGTGTTCAATTTAAAATTTGGATGTCTTGCACGCATCTTTGGGGCGGTTAGAATGTGTATATTTGTGCAGGTCGCTTTTGCACGGGGTGTTAAGTTTTATGGGAGGTTTAGATGATATTGTTTTCCGTATATCTCGTTCAGTTTCGGTGCGGATCGGCGTTTCTAGTTGTGTAGTGCGTCGTTATTTTATGTAAATTCCTGCACATTTACACTTAACGCGCGTTCCGTATAATTTATCCGAACTCTTGGCACCTTAACCCCTCCATTACTTAGTCTGGAAACTTGGGGTAATAAAGGCTAATGCACAATTTCCCCGGTGGTTAACAAAAAATATATATTTATTCGGAAATATCATTTAATAGATAAGGGTTTGTGATAATTTATCCGGGCAATTTTTTATGTGAAATGATGATCCGCAAACGTGCAAAATTAATCCGCTTACGTGCGTACAACATTTTTATCTTTATAAATACCAATTTCTGATTGTGGCATTTATCAGCGGCTTAGCCGGCGACTGAATACGCGCCTGCCGGATAACGTCGGCATGAGGGATTACGTGCAATTGATTTTTCTTTTATGAAACTACGTGCCCGCAACTTTTCAAAAGGTGGAGGGAAAAAAAGCGACAACAATTTATTTTATATATCGCTAATGATTTCGCGTAACTGACTGTGAGACACAGGGGATGATTCATCTTTTCCACCTCCCTTCCATTTCCTTTGGAAGGGAGAGGCTAATAAGTGCTACACTCGAGACGGTGTTGAACAATAGCTCGAAGACCGTGACATTCACAACCCTTCTCCATAACCCAGACCCGGATGGATTATATACAACATCATAACTAATCTTTGATTACCTTCAGGAAGTGAATTTCAAAAAAGTTTTAATGGGCGATAAATTTCAATTTGTAGATATTATGAGTTATTAAGGCCCTAGTTGGACCATTGAGGGTAGTGTGGATAATGTACGCTCGTAAAACTCGCTTGTTATATGCGGTCCTGTCCCCTTTTTTCGCCCGTTCTCTGTACATATTTCGATAGTAATATTTTGTAACAAAGCTACTTTTACTCTCGGCAGATGAGATGTAGCGTGACGCGCATGTATGCACTTATTAAAAAAAAAAAAACTAGCGCAGACAGCGAGCTGCAAAAAACAAGTGAACAAAAGTATCTTTGCTTTAATCTTCAAATACTTTGTCGAACAAGTGTTTTTCTGTGAGCCCTCCTCTGTGTGCATTAGTCTGCAGCTTCAATTAGAGTGTAGTGTAGGTATGCCCAGCAGGAGAGAGTTTGCTGACTTCGCGTCGCGGCGGCTATCTTCTCCTCTCTCCCCCGATACTCACTTTCCCACCCGAAACTGGCAAAGACAAAAAGAACGGAAAGTAAAAAGAAATGTGGAGGCGGCAACATTAAACTACACTTACGCGAAATACACCTTTTTTAAAAAGTGTTTTGCGTCAGAAATGTTCCGTTTTATTAAAATAAAATGTATAATATGTTTCATACAAATATTTAAAAAGACTGGATAGACAAGATCAGACAGACAAGATTAGGCAGACTAGACTAGACAGACAAGACTAGACAGACAAGACTAGACAGACAAGACTAGACAGACAAGACTAGACAGACAAGACTAGACAGACAAGACTAGACAGACAAGACTAGACAGACAAGACTAGACAGACAAGACTAGACAGACAAGACTAGACAGACAAGACTAGACAGACAAGACTAGACAGACAAGACTAGACAGACAAGACTAGACAGACAAGACTAGACAGACAAGACTAGACAGACAAGACTAGACAGACAAGACTAGACAGACAAGACTAGACAGACAAGACTAGACAGACAAGACTAGACAGACAAGACTAGACAGACAAGACTAGACAGACAAGACTAGACAGACAAGACTAGACAGACAAGACTAGACAGACAAGACTAGACAGACAAGACTAGACAGACAAGACTAGACAGACAAGACTAGACAGACAAGACTAGACAGACAAGACTAGACAGACAAGACTAGACAGACAAGACTAGACAGACAAGACTAGACAGACAAGACTAGACAGACAAGACTAGACAGACAAGACTAGACAGACAAGACTAGACAGACAAGACTAGACAGACAAGACTAGACAGACAAGACTAGACAGACAAGACTAGACAGACAAGACTAGACAGACAAGACTAGACAGACAAGACTAGACAGACAAGACTAGACAGACAAGACTAGACAGACAAGACTAGACAGACAAGACTAGACAGACAAGACTAGACAGACAAGACTAGACAGACAAGTCTGTCTAGTCTTGTCTGTTTAGTCTTGTCTATCTAGTCTTGTCTGCCTAGTCTAGTCTGTCTAGTCTTGCCTGTGTCTCTATGTCTATATATTCTTGTCAATCAAAGAATATTTCTATAAAATACAAAAATTTGTTGAGAAATATTTGTTGAGGAAGATTTACTTTTACATCAAAAATCTTTGTCGAAAATTTGGTGGTTGTAAAATGTTGATGTATGAGTGTATGAAATCGACTAGGCGAATTATAAATGTGAAGCGTCTTGGCGCTTTGGGGGGTGGAAGAGGGTTTGAAAATCGGCGACCGCCGTCGCGACGTCTACAAAAGGGCCTGATTGAGGGGCCGAGATTAAGGAGACAAAGAGCTGCCATCACTTTATTACCCAGTAATAACATATCGCCGCACGCGCTCCCGGAAAAGAAGATCCGTGAGGGGAAAAGTCAAGAAAATTCGGCGAGATTTTCACATGAAGTGAAACGACGGTTTACACGCGAGAGGTCTCTCGGCGCAATCTGTTTCTCCGTCTCGGCGAATTTATTTGTCAAAATGAGACTGTAGTTTAAATTATGCAGATTTCGAAACGTATCAGCGCGATGAGCGCCCGGAATTGAGAATAAAAACTTAACGTTTCCCCGAGTTTACTTTTCATTTAGAACCAAGTGGTTATTAAAATGAAAACGGAATTACGAAACGTAAAAAATGTAAATAACAAAGAAAGTTAAATTGAAAATTAGACGCCGTTTTTTTAATCCCGGCACGATTTTCTAACTCGCCCCATCGAACAATGACTGGCGACACCAATTGCTCGACAATATTGCATCGATTCCAGCTATCACTTTCAATATGTTTCAGAGAGTTAACTGTGCTGACGCGCACCTGTCGATCTAAATAAATAATAACTGACAGAGAGGATTACATCAACACAATTTTCTACATAATTTGATTTTATGTACTCACGTCAATAGCATTATTTCTAAAGGATAAATATCAATAACTACTACACATGGAAACTTAATAAAGCCGGAACAGTCTGAATATATAAATATATTCAACCTTTCCGGAGCTCTATATAAGTAATGATTCTTTTTAGGACTACCTAGGTAGTTTTAGGTAGTCCTAAAAAGACTCATTAGTTTTATAGAGCTCCGGAAAGGTTGATTATATTCAGGTTGTTTTCCGACTTTATTAAGTTTATATGATTATCTATACAGTATTATGGTTTTACTAATTCTAAATAGTACACTTGGAATTTTTAGAATAATTTACTTACTCTTTGTGGAACACCTCTTGAAGCAGCTCGGCCGTGTCTAGGGGAGCTGTTACCGTGTTTTTCTTTCCTGTGCGATGTCTTCAATCCTCGCAGAAACCGCGAAAATGTTGTTTTCTTCTTGCTGGTATTAGTGTAGTTTTGATCTATAAATAATAAAATATTATTAAGATACCAGCTATAACCCGCGGCTTCGCTTACGCGGATTTTTATGTCATTTAAATGAATACAGGTCAGCTATGTTTACCAAATATTGATTATGTTGTGAGTCATATGTAGATTGGTATTAAGACTTTAAGTAAGATTTGAAATTTGTTACAAGGGCCGAGTAAGGGGATGACTTTGGGTTGTGAGTGTTGTGTGCGGTGCATGCGATTTTGTCCGTTGATCTATTACTAATATGGCAATCACATCCAAAAAATTAAAGTTTTATTATTGCCACATGACATTTTCTCGCAGATTTCACGATGTCATACATTTTACGGCTTATAACAGAGACTTCTTGTCTGCACCAATTAATTCAATGAGGGCTTAGGTAAAGGTTACGGGGTTACACCAATTTATTCAATTATAGCTTAGGTAAAGAATACGGGATTTTTTTAAACTTAGTGTTGCGGACTTTTTACCTGGTGTAACTGTTGTTAATCGTCTTTATAACTAAGATCTGGAAACAAAAATTAAGCTTCTACGTTGGTTCAATAAATATTCGTGTTTTTTGTTGAAAATAATTGTTGACATTTTCAAGATGACAGATAGTAGATGTGAACGTAACTAACTCGACGTTGCCACGTTTATTTTTGTTTATATGCCCGTTTATATGAAAAACTATAATTTTGGCAACATATACATAACATATAATCTTAAGCGTCGTATTGAAGTTGCATTCATAGTGCAACGAACAGCTACGTGACAAACAGCCACAATGTCTCGAGTTAATTATTTAAGTGTCCTGGATATTCACCTGCAGGAACCAGACGAAACCGTCAAGAATTTGGTTGAGTGAAGATTGATCCCGGTCGAGGGGTCGTATAAATGCTCCAAGTGCAAAAACGGCCTTGAAACTGTCTCGGGATACTTTGGGTTGGCTGCTTTTTTGGTACCTACTTATTAATGCCACCACCACAGAAATTGCATGCACATTGTAGTGGAAAGACCTTGGCCTATAGGCCTTGTAAAAAATATTTTTTTCTTATTTCGGAGAAATAATTGGGTTTTTGTAATAAAAAAATTTCTTTCAACCAAATAACTGACGTGTATGGTCACACAACTGAGAATGTAGATACAATTGGGTCAGCGTTGCCAAATTTAATTTTGACGACACATAAATTATAAAAAAATTTCTGAGTCACATTTTTATGTAAAGTATATACAGAATTGGATTCTACAAATTATTTGTCTATTATGAATATTCAGAATATTTTAAGAGATACCGACTACACAATTGACACCCTACGATTTGTTTAAACCAACGGTCCTTCCCACATTGTCCTATATTACTTGTCGCGTTACCGCGCGAACTCTCGATCCAAAATAGGACAATGTGGCAAGAACCGTTGGTTTAACCCCGGTTAGATTAGGTTGGCAGATAAATCAAGACAACATACGCGCGGTAGCGCGAACTCTCGATCCAATATAGGACAATGTGGCAAGGACCGTTGCTTTAACTCTGATTAGATTAGGTTGACCGCCGCGAAGCGGGCAGATAAATTAAGACAACATACGCGCGGCAGCGGAACTCTCGATCCAATATAGGACAATGTGGCAAGGACCGTTGCTTTAACTCTGATTAGATTAGGTTGCCCGCCGCGAAGCGGGCAGATAAATGAAGACAATATACGCGCGGCAGCGCAAACTCTCGATCATATATAGGACAATGTGGCAAGGACCGTTGGTTTAACCCCGGTTAGATTAGGTTGCCCGCAGCGAAGCGGGAAGATAAATTAAGACAACATACGCGCGGCAGCGCGAACTCTCGATCCAATATAGGACAATGTGGCAAGGACCGTTGGTTTAACCCCGGTTAGATTAGGTTGCCCGCCGCGAAGCGGGCAGATAAATTAAGACAACATACGAGCGGTAGCACGAACTCTCGATCCAATGTAGGACAATGTGGCAAGGACCGTTGGTTTAACCCCGGTTAGATTAGGTATTCTAAAAAAAGTATTGATATTTTGATTTGCACATGGGATAATATTTTCTTTAAAAAAAATAAAAAAGTGGCAACGTCGAGTTAGTTGCGTTTGCATTACTATCTGTTATCTTGAAAATGTCAACAATTATTTTCAACAAAAACACAAATATATTTATTGAAATAACGTAGACAACGTAGAAGCTTAATTTTTGCTTCCAGATCTTAGTTAAAGAGTGCCAAAGACGATTAACAGTTACACCAGGTAAAAAGTCCACAACACTAAGTAGCAAAAAATCCCGTATTCTTTACCAAGTCCCAATTAAAGTTTCAAATAGCCCGTAGGGCGGTTTATCACAGTTTTTTAATCAACTGTGAGTTGATGAATCAGTTATGTTACACTTACCTTTTATTATACATATTTACTTTTTGTAAATAATTTTTGCTAGCTCGTCCAAATACTCCAATATGCTCGAAGAAAACGTATTAAAATACAAGGTGGCGCAAAAGTAGTCTCATAATTTGAATTGGCTATGATTTTTGCAGATGGCGCCATATGTCAATGTGCTTTAACATTTATGATGCAGATATATAGTGAATTAGTTGTCAGCAAGCCATAGAGCGATACCTACCTCAAGAACGTGGATTTATTGTTACTGCTTATTTGACAAATTTTCAGTCTGTTGTTTTAACGCAACGTAAATCGCCGTCGTTTTCCCTGTCGTCGTGTTCCATGTGCTCGAACAAATAAGGGTTTTGGTTTTGGTTGGGTCCATTACAGATTTCGCCGGAACAATTTCATGTGGCCGGCCTAGTAATGCTCGCACTTGTAGTGCTCGTTCGGCAACATGGTTGCTGTTGCCGACGACATCAGAGAGAATCCACAAAAACCACGAGACGACGATGCACACAATTAGGAGACGTTCATTGCAACGGATTTTGGTGAAAGATTTGAAAATGTTCCCCTACACAGTGCAAACTGTTCACGAATTGCTGCCTGCTGACTGTCGGATAAGGTTAACTTACTGCCAAACTCTGTTGAACTTGGTGCAAGAAGAGGATCAATTCGTATAAAAAATCATAATGAGCGATGAAGCCCATTTCCACTTAAGTAGTTATGTTAACAAACAAAATTTGTTTCTGGTGCACAGAAAATCCACATGTAATGCAAGAAGATCAAGTAATGCAAGTTGCAGAAGTGACTGTTTGGTGCGGCATTTGCAGTGAAAAAGTGATTAGTCCTTATTTTTTTGAAAACGCCAATGGCGCCACCGTAAACGTAAATGGGGACCGTGACCGTTACAGGCAGATGCTAAACTTGGACCTCGATCATTGTTGGTTTCAACAGCACGAAGCAACCGCTCACACAGCTCGGGTAAGTAAGGAGATTTTGAGACACCAATTTCCAGGTCGACTAATCTCCTGTTTTGGAGATTTGAAAAGGCCACAGTGGGCTGGAGTATCGAAAAGGTGGACAAAAATAGAATGCCTCTACATATATATTTGAAATTTTGTTTTTTTTGAAATTTTGGCTGCTTACGAATCTATTATTAAAATTTTCAAAAACAAAATGGCGGATTTAATATGGCGGCCAATTTCTCGAATAACTCATTAAATTTTTACTAAATTTCGTACCTAGGGGTTTATAATCTTCTGATTACGGTTGAGGTATGAAAATTTTATAAAACAAAATGGCGGACCAAATATGGCGGATAATTTTTCGAAATCTTATCAGATTTTTCAATCTGATAAGATTTTGAAAAATTATGAATAGGATGGTTGCGACAGTTACTACGTGGTAATCCATACTTACATTGAATTGAAAAATTCACTTTGTTTTTTACCACACTTATATTATTTAAAAATGTTATCCTCCTCGGGCCCACTGTCCCCTGTAGGGGACACAAATCTCGTTTTACAACCTTGGCTATAGCTAATCAGCTATTTGAGCTGGGAGGTTGAATATTAGTTCTAGAATCTCTCAACAAATGCCCCTAGTCGTGACAAACTGTTTGTTCACCCTCGTGTTTGGAATCTGGTTGTTTTTTTCAATCAAAATGGCGACACCTCCAGAGCGACGTTCTGAACGGGTTTCTTTTTGTAAGTATGTTTTTTTTTCACAAATCATTATAGTTTATTTTAGTTATTTTATTGCATTATTTACCTAAAATATAACGGAATGAAAGAATGTTTTGGTTGTTTTGATAACTGTTATCAGTTTTTAATAAAACAAGAAAACATTTTAATGTCCCCAGTGGGAGACACTGGGCTTTATGTTCAGTTTTTTTTATTTGTTTACAATTTATATTGTGCAAAATATTTCAATTTGTTCTTACAAAATAGGATATAATTTATTTCATACTTTGGTTTGCAAATTAGTAACATATTTCATGATACATTAGATTATCAATTTTATCAAATCAAGTTTCTTTTTTGATGGAGAAATGAAATATTTTCAGATTCTGAAAGGATTGGTGAAATTGTCGATGAGGTGCTAGATGGTAATGTTAGTGATTGCGATCTATCTGACGACGATGATGGCGATGCAGACTATTTGCCTGAGATAGACCTGATTGAGGAAAGTGTGGATGAGGAAGGTGAGGCGGAGGTGCCTACCTCCATATTGATTTGGATACCCCAGGTACTTATTGGAATAAAACAGATGATTTCTTTCCTGCTTCGCCGGTTCCTGAGTATGAACCACCGCCAAATACTCCAATAAATTTATCTGTGGATGATTACGTAAGGAAGTACATCCCAGATGATTTTTTTGATTGTGAGCGAATATACTAACAGAAAATATTTGCTGGAAAAGGGCCGGCCTTTGAAAACAACACCACAAGAAATGAAAATGTTTTTTGCAATTACCATCAAGATGTCATACCTGGGATATCCTAGGATTAGGATGTACTGGCAGCGCCAATTGAAAACTGATGGAATTGCTGGGGTAATGCCTAGAGAAAGGTATAAAACAATCAGATCACATCTGAAATTAGTAGACGACGCTGAAGTCTCTGATGCAGATAAGGAAATTGTGGAAATTTTGGAAAGTCGAACCACTTTTCCAAATGATACGGACTGGATGTAGATTACATTTTCGACCTCGGATAATTTGTATTGATGAACAGATGGTACCATTCTGGGGACCAATGCCTGCACGGCAAATAATTCGAAATAAACCGAATCCGTGCAGGATAAAACTTTTTGTTTGTGCAGGGGCAAATGGTGTTCCACTTGATATATTTTTTGATCAGGGTAAGGGAGATCCTATTACCTCTGAAAAATATACTAACGCGTTGGACGTAGGTGGAAAAGCAGTTATGAAGTTACTAGAAACTGTTCCTCCTGGTTCTTCAGTTTTCATGGATAGGTTTTTTACTTCTCCACTACTATTAGATCTGATGTTTTCTGAACGTAACTGTCAAGGAACAAGTACAGTACAAAAATCTCGTGTACCTAAAGCTGCGGATAAATTGTTAACTGATGACAAACAGTTCAAGAAATCAGGACGAGGGGTCATTGAACAGGTCGTGAGCAGTAACGGACAGGTTGCTATAATAAAATGGATGGACAACCAACCTGTTCGACTAATGTATAAGGAACATGGATGCAATCCTGTAGGTCAGTGTTGGAGTAAAACAGAACGTCAAAGAATACAGGTACCTCGCCCATTTGCCGTAAAGGCCTATAATATAAACATGGGAGGTGTTGACTTTTTAGACAGAGTTGTGAGCTTTTATCGCATTTCGGCTAGGACCCGCAAATGGACTGTTAGAACAATAATGCATTTTTTTGATTTTGCAATCTCTGCTGCGTGGATAGAATACCGCGCAGATCAAATTGCAATGGGGACACAAAAAAAAAAGAAATAATGGATAGTCTGGATTTCAGAATTTGTTACGAAGACTATCTGAGATTCGGAAGAGTTCAACATGATTCAGTATCTGAGGAGGAGGAGGATCCTGAATACATCCCAGAAGACATGGTACGAGAGGCGCCTAAAAAAAGAAGAAAAACAACAGCGCATCCGCCTGATGCTTTTAAGACCAAAGAATCTATGCATCTCCCGGAATTTCCCCAACCGGTTACTAAAAATAGATGTAGGTATCCGGGATGTTCCGCTAACAAAGTGCGTGTTCGATGCAGTTCTTGTAAAGTATGTCTTCAACCCGAAAAAAATTGTTTTGCAATGTACCACACATTTTAAAAATTGTTGTAACAACTAATATTATTTATTTTATTTTATTTATTTCTTATCTAATTTTGCATTAGATTTTAGGATTTTTTTAACACAAAGTAAACGTACTTAATGTACCATAAATTAAAAAAAAAATTGTATAATAAGCTGTTCTTGCATTGGATTTTGGGATTTTTTTTAACACGAAATTAGTGGTAAAACAAAAAAAATAGGTTGTTTAGAGCCTGATGTCCCCTGTAGGGGACACTTAAAATTTGGCCCCACTGCCAAATTTCTTAGTAGAAGAATTTTTTAAATATTTTTTAGGAATCTTTTTTAATATACTTGGGCCGAAACTGAAAAAACGCGAAAAAAAAAAATCATAAAATTTCCCTGGGCCTGAGGAGGTTATATAACTTATTATTCACAGTTATATAAATTTCTACACATATCACGACACGAGTTTCGACGTTTGACGGTCATTTTCAAGTCCTCATGACTTTTCTAACTTGAAAATGACCGTCAAACAGTTCGAAACTCGAGTCGTGATATGTGTAGAAATTTATATAACTGTGAATAATAAGTTATATAACATTTTTAAATAATATAAGTGTGGTAAAAAACAAAGTGAATTTTTCAATTCAATGTAAATATTTTGAAAAATTGCTTATTTAGTTTTTCATGTTGTTAATCACGTATCAATTATCAGGATTTCATAAAACAAAATGACGGTTCCAATATGGCGGACAATTTTTTGATAAACTTGCGCATTTAGGGTTATTCATACTGTACCAAATACATGTGTAGGTAGTGTACGTAAATAAGCAGATTTCAATCTCAATTTGTTCGTCGTCGTCACCTCAAAGCAGCTTTTTAAAATTAGAAATCACCTGCTAATCCATGGGCTGCAGGATAGGAGTGGTGCTAGGTGGTAGATAGAGAACCTTTATAAACTTGAACTCTTCGAGGATCGGTGGGTGAGCAGGAGCATTGTGGAGGACGAGAAGGGCTTGAATGGGTAGATTGATTTCCTGTAGATATTTCTTAACAGAAGGGCCAAAAACCAGGTTTACCCACTACACAAAGAACTGCCTAGTGACCCATGCCTTGGGGTTTGTCCTCCACATAACTTGCAGTTTTTCTTTTAAAAGCTTATGTGACCTAAAGGCTCTGGGGTTTTCCGAATGGTATACAAGCAGATGCTTTATCTTGCAGTCGCCACTCGCATTGGCGCACAGTGCGAGAGTTAGTCTATCCTCCATGGGTTTGTGGCCTGGCATTATCTTCTCCTCTGCCGTTATATAAGTCCAATTCGGCATCTTCTTCCAGAAAATCCCTGTTTCGTCACAGTTGAAGACTTGCTGGGGAATGTATCCATTGGCTTCTATCAGTTCGGAAAAAGTTTTGAGATAATCCTCAGCTGCCTTCACATTCGAACTTGCTGCCTCACCATGCCTGACAACGGAGTGAATGCCGGTCCTTTTCCTAAAGATGTCAAACCAGCCTCGACTGGCTTTCGAGTCTTCCGATGCCTCGTCCTTGGAAGTGCGAGGGGTCTGTTTCAGCAAATCACCGTAACTCGCTCGTGCCTTCTCGTATATTATGCCCTGTGTTAAGGTATCGCCTTTAAGCTGCGTCTCCGTCACACAAATCATTAGCAGTTTCTCCATCTTTCGTGGAGAGAGCTCCGGAGCTTAGAAATTATTGTAACGCCATTAGCTGGCGTTATATCCTTTATCGACTCTTTCTGTTCAAGCACAGTGCATATCGTTGAAGTACTACGCCCGTACTGCTTCGCCAAGTCAGCTACTAGCATACCTTGCTCATTTTTTTCTATGAGGTCACGCTTTTATTCAATAGACATCATCTTCTTCTGAGCACTGACTTCACTTCCTTCGGACCCATGGTTATAAAAAGAAATGTGATAAAGTATGTAAATGCACAAAAAGCGTAAAGCCCTAGAAAAATTTAGCAAAGATGCTTCGACAGCGAGGTAAACAAGCACACTGGGGGAATACGTGGGATAATGCGCAAGACGCACTAGGCGCAGGCGCAGTAAACTGTTGGGCCGTGCGCAGCGTCGCAGCTGACCGTTCCTCGTATCTCAAATGCAGCTCGTATTTCAAAACAAAACTTCGCTCGCTCGACAGCTCGTATCTAAATTAACTCGTATGTTAGGGCACTCGTATGTTAGGGCAATCGTATCTCGAGGTATCACTGTATATAATTTTTTCCAAGTGATGGCACCAATTTTACACTTTCAAATAAACCTTTGATGAAAACTGAGCAAATTTTTTTCATTTATAACAAAATGGCAGCCAACTCAAATTGTGACATTACTTTTGCGCCACCTTGTATAACGACTTTTAAATGCCATAACTGTTACAGAAACTGTTATACAATCGTAATAATTGTTATAAAAACTAAAATGATAAAGAAAATACACCCATCCCTAGATTTACACGGTACTCAACTTACACAGTTTCGCTTTTACACGGTTGTTTTTAAGTTATCTAAGTAACAATTAACAAAAACCGCAAAGGTCAAAGTCATATATTAGGGTTCCGTACCCTTATAGAATCACTTTGTTGTCCGTTTGTCTGTCCGTCCGTCCGTCTGTCTGTCTGTGAAGATCATTTTTCTCAGGAACGCGTAGAGGTAACAAGTTGAAATTTGTATCAAATACTCGGGTCTGCGGCCACTTTCAGCTGTGAATCAAACTTGTAAGTCAACGCGATCAAAAGATATGACCGTTTATGTTGCATATTTTGCGATTTCACAAGGGAAACAAAACCTATAGGTTTTTTACTTTCCGTTGACCTAGAATCATGTAATTTGGCAAGAAGCGGTGTCTTACAGCACATGTAAAGGGAAAAATCTGAAAACCCTAAATATGTAGTTTAATTACAAGAAAAATGCGAATTTACTATTAGAAACTTATGAAAATACACTAATGTGTTGCGTGGTATTGCGTGGCATTGAAGCATATGGGTTGCATACAGTTAGGTCCTCCTAAAGATACCTTACTTACAAGTTTGTACGGAATCCTCGGTGCGCGAGTCAACTCGCACTTGGCCGGTTTTTTTTCTAATGTAATGTCTACATTCTAATATAATATCGGCCTCGTAGTCTACCGAGTTATAGCGTTAACCAAAAGACAAATGTATAATTAATTAACTCAAATTTAAATAACACCTAGGTTTCTTCGCATATAAAGAGAAAAATGTGGGCAAAATACGATAGGCCACTTGTCTGCAGTGTCAGTTAATAACCAGGCAATTCACATTGGAGCAAACTTTAAAAAGAAATGTTATGTCTAAATGAATTCTAATAACACGTGATAAAGGCTGTATTTTTCCAGGAGCACATCAACCGTGTAAATCGATTGTATTATTATTAAGTAATAAGTACCAAATAAGTTATTTGCCTTTGGTAAAAATATGGTAATGCATGTTGTAGGAAGTGAATGATTGTGATTGTGTTTGTGTCGGATAGAATCCACGTCGATATTTCAATTTGAGTCATGAAGCAATCGACGCTCGGTACATATGTGGAAGTGTGTCAAATGATCGCGTCGTGACAAATCGGATAGTGGAAATGTGACGGTGATTTAGCGGCTTCTGGATCCGCTATCTGGATTTTGGGAGGCGCCAGGTGGACGGCGCGAGTGAATTTATTGCGCTTTAAATTAGACTGAAAAATGCTGCTGGTAGTGTATATCTGTTAATTAATATTGCTGGGTATAATTGAATTCCGCGAAAGAAAATGAGGTATGGGGTATCTGCTAGAAACCAGAGGAGGGAGATGCGCAGGCACTTGTTGCGAGGTTATTTAATGATAAAGTTTAATTGGATGCCCAACTCTAGTTTGATTACCACATTGCAGAAGTTACTTAAATCTACGTGCTTTGTACTAATATGCAAGCAACTACACCAATATTCCAAGTGGTAAATTCCAAATTAAACTTTCTCTTTTTGCCGGTTTGATTGACATTTTTAAGCGCTACAACTTCCGCACTTGTATTTACATAATCCAGCTGGGTTTTATTAATTGCCGGCAATTATTTTCGCGGCGTCTACGGGTAATCAATGCAAGGCAGTAGATAGACCCCCGTGGGCAACCATTACTCACTAACTCTTACATATGCTTTTTTGTCCCTTGTATAAACAAGCATGATTCTCCTATTTATTCAATTTCAATTATACATTGTTAAAACTTTTGCGGCAATAAATTATTTTGTTTGATGGCAATGTGGTGGTAATAAATTTATGAAGTCTATTTATCAGTTTGGAATTGTTATTTAAATAGATTGTTGCGTAGAATGTGTCGATATTTGCACTAAAAACGTGTACGTACGCCTCGGCATTGCTATTAAATGAGAATTTATGCGCACACCTCCTCGTTGTAAAATATGTTATATGTACCGAGTAGAATTCTTAAACGAACCCCTCTGGATCCTTGCGATGTTTGTTGAAATATATTACACATACTTCGTGCGGCTAAATTAACATTGTTACATCGGGCGGATAATTGGAATGGATGAGGGGCGTTTCCGCGCCCACTATTTTACGTGTCAAGGGGTGGAAAATGCATTTTTTCATATTAATTTTTCGCGAGACGGACATGTGAAATGCGTCAACCGCAGTGAAATGTCAACTTTGAAATTGTTTGTAAATTTAGAAAAAAGGGAGCACTTTACTGCAGCCGTGCTTGGAAATGTTTTCATCCGCCTCTATGATTCCGAATTCAACATTCCACTACGTTTTTATTTCCACATGAAACGCTGGAGTCAATGGATTAAGTTCACTACGTCTACGAAGTTATAGCTGTAACTCAAAATTAATAATTAGTTAGTCACGTCGCCTTGAGCTAGCTTCAACAATATGTAATATTCCAACGAGAAAATGGAACTTATACTCAATTTCCACTATTCCATTATATTCTTATAAACTGGAATCTTTCTTTAACTGAACCTATTGCTTCCACGTTCTATTATTTACAATTCGTTCTTTCGGAACCCCAGGGTTCACTTCACGTTACTCACTTGTAATTGCGCTTTTATCTATCCGATCCAGTGTTGCTTGTTATTTGGAGGAAGTCGAAAGTGAACTCGCTTTTTTCCATTTAATTAAATGCTGGATGTATCGGTTGTTTAATTTCATAAGCGAAAGGGGAATAAATTACCGCGCTTGTATTCATGCAAAGTTGCCCTTTGTTTTGCATAAATATCATTTAGATATTCAAATTTCCATTTGTTTCATTGAAAGTCACTGCAACCTGAATTGCTGATTTCAAAAATGACAATTTACAAAATAGTAAATATAAATACAATATAATCTTGATAATCCGACACATAATGGGACCAGACAACCGCCGGATTATCAGAAAATTCCGAATAATCGGGAGTTAAACGAAAAAATAACAATTTTTCATATTTTTGACCTCTGTCATCTATGGCTCTTCTTTAGCATTCCAGTTTATATTCAAGCTCTTCCCTGTTTGTGCTGCATACAACAATATCATCTGCAAATAGCATACACCAAGGGGCTGGTTCTCTTAAGCTTTCAGAGAAGACATCCGTTATAAGATGAAAAATATAGGGGCTTAGTGCAGATCGTTGGTGAAGACCTACTTGAACCGGTATAGCATCTGACAATCCTACGTTGCTTCTAATTTGTGTCCTTGCTCCAAGGTACATATCCTGAACAATGCGCACATACTTCACCGGCACTCCCTTGCATCTCATGCATCTACATACCTCCTGACAGGGCACCCGATCATGAGCTTTCTCTAGGTCTATGAACACCATTTGTAGTTCATTTCTCTTCTCCCTGTGCTTTACCATAATCTGCCGAAGTGCAAAAATAGCATCTGTTGTTCCCTTTCCCGGCATAAATCCAAACTGTCCATCTCCTATTACCGTCTCCACCCGAAGCCTACTTTCAATAACTTTCTCCCAGATCTTCATTGTGTGCGACATGAGTTTTATTCCTCTGTAATTTGCACAATCCTAAATATCACATTTCTCCTTATAAATGGGAATTATAGTACTCTCCCGCCATTCCTTCGCCCTTCCTCTAAATCTTCATAGTGTGTTTCAAAATCTTTTCCCAATGTCCCATTTTTGCCTTCGCAATCCTCTCCAACCCAGGATCGGATACTGGCGGGATCACGTGGATCGGATGGCGCCACACCGAATCGCTAACTGGGCCATGACACAAAAACCCAACAGAACGAGACCCCTAGAAGACCACCGAATAGATGGACAGACTCCTGGAGTTCCAAATCGCAGGAGCCGAAGGACTGAGGAGTAACTTACAGAAACAGACACATATTGCCTACACAGAAGAATAAGAAAGAAGAAGAAGATTAAAAATTACTGATTACAATTCAAAGATTTTGTGATTTTTGGTGTGTGCTGATCACAAACGGGCTTATTGCAGTCGACACAAGCGTTGCTTGTCTTTCTTCTCTTTCCAATAGGTTGCTCGTTGCAAATATAGCATCCAACTACAACTTTTGTTCCACTAGTGTCTCGTTGATCGTTGTTACCCGTTACCACTTCTGTTACTGGCCTTTCATTGTAACTAACGATTACGATTTTCGATGCATGATTTCGCATGACTTGCCGGATAGAAAATCGCTCTTCTAGCAGTGGAATGGCTAGTTTTTTTTTGAGAGCTAAAAGCTATGAACTGAAAGCTTCTGGGAATTTCTGAGTAACTTTCGATTGCGATTTTCGTTGCATGATTTCGCATCACTTGCTGGTTAGAAAATCGCTCTTCTAGCAGTGGAATGGCTAGTATTCTTCTGAGAGCTAAATGATAAGTGCTGAAAGCTTTTGAGATCGAATGAATATAATTATTTTTAGTTACAATGTAATTTTACCAACAATTTCGTAGGCGGGGTGCCCGGGTGGCAGATGCTGTCAGAGTTTTTTTGGTTGCAACTAGGGCTTCACACGATAATCTCGTTTCTGATCTCGTCTTCAATCTTTGACTCTGACACGGGCAGCAGCAACATTTTCTTTATAGATTTGAATTGCTCGTTCTAGGCTCGGGCAAAATTTCGGGCAGAAAATATTACGGCTGCCCGCAACGAGATCAGAATCGAGACTCTCGTGTGAAGCCCTAGTTGCAACCCAAGGGTTAAGCGCTTTGAAATATGCAACGACACTCTACTTCAAACTAAATCTTCATAGTATGTTTCAAAATCTTTTCCCAATGTCCCATTTTTTGCCTTCGCAATCCTCTCCAACCCGGAATCGGATGAACTTCCAATACTTCCAACAAACAGCTACGAAAATACAATCCCGCTAGTAACCCCCAAAGAGGTGCCAAAGAGATTCACACAAATCTAAATCCAAAGAAAGCACCCGGATTCGACCTAATTCCCGGTACAATCCTCAAAAAAAATCGCAGAAAAGCCTTGGTCAAGCTCACTAATCTATTCAATGCAGCAATTCGTCTATGAAAAATGAACAGATGAGAATTGGAACTCTGAATGTTGGATCTATGACTGGGAAAGGAAGAGAGGTTGTGGACCTAATGATGAGAAGAAGAATTGGAATTCTATGTGTCCAAGAAACTAGGTGGAAGGGTAATAAAGCAAGAGAGCTTGGAAGTGGCTTTAGATTGTTGTACAGTGGAGCAAACAGAGCGAAAAGAAATGTTCAGAAAAAGAAAAGGAATTATCCTGGTTAACGATTTGATCCCCTCTCTAGCCAGTGTAAACAGAAGAAGTGATCGCTTGATGAGTGCGAAGCTGTGCCTTGGGGAAAAGTTTACCATTGTAAGTGCCTATGCTCCTCAAGTTGGCTGTGAGGAGGGAAAAAAAGACGTCTTTTGGAGGGACCTGGAGCAGGAACTTTCTAGTATATCAGCAGATGAAAGGGTATTTCTGGGTAGGGTATTTCTGGGTGGAGATCAAAATGGACATGTTGGCACCAGTGTGGATGTAGTGAAGAAAGTGCATGGAGGCTGGGGATTTGATACGAGAAATGAGGAGGGTGAGAGAGTGCTAAGTTTTGCCTTGGCATTAAGCAATATGTAACTTTCTTCAAGAAAAACGAAAGGCATCTGGTGACCTACAAAAGTGGAGGAAGAGAGAGCCAAATAGATTTCCTTTTGTGCAGAAGAATGCATTTGAAGTAGGTTAAGAATTGTAAAGTTATTATGGCGGAAAATAATTATGGGGGGTTATAATGGTTACTCCACAACACAGAGTGCTAGTTATTGATTATGAATTCACGAGTATTAAGAAAAGAACAGCAAGGAAAATTACTCCAAGAATTAAATGGTGGAAATTGAAAGATCCAATTTTGAGAAGTGAATTCAAGGAAAAGGTGTTGCAAGGAACACGGCCAGTGGAAGGAGTTCAGAGATGGTGGACAGTAAATGCAGAAGCAATCAGGAAAGCAGGTGTGGAAGTTTTGGGGAAGACGTCTGGTCTTCCCAAGGAGGAAAGGTGCCCCACTGGATAAAGAAACATGGTGGTGGAACGATGTGGTTCAGGAAGCCATCAAGGCAAAACGGCAAGCCAAAAAGAAATGGGATGAGTCTGAAAATGACGAAGATAGAGAACACTACAAAAAGGCAGCTGCATGGAAGGAAGTCTATGAAGAACTAGAGACCACAGAAGGGGAGGCCAAGCTTTTCAGAATCGCTAACGCACGATAAAGGGCTTCAAAAGGTCTCACAAACATCACACAGATGAAAAGTGAACAAGGAATTGCAATTGAAGATGAAGAGCATATTAACAAGAGATGGGAGGAATATTTTGAAAAGTTGCTAAATGAGGAAAATGCCCGGCTTGTGTTTGAGGATGGTACCCCAAATCACAACATAACAACTGGCATATGCAGGGAAGAGGTTGTAACTGCTATTATGAAAATGAAATGTGGAAAAGCAACCGGGCCCCATGAATTTCCAGTGGAGGCCAGTGGTATAATTTTACGGTTTTCAGATTTTTCCCTTTACATGTGCTGTAAGACACCGCTTCTTGCCAAATTTCATGATTCTAGGTTAACGGGAAGTACCTTATAGGTTTTGATTCCCTTGTGAAATCGCGACATAAACGGTCATATCTTATGATCGCGTTGACTTACAAGTTTGATTTTTTCACAGCTGAAAGAGACCGCAAACCCGAGTATTTGATACAAATTTCAACTTGTTACCTCTACGCGTTCCTGAGAAAAATGATCTTGACAAACAGACAGACAGACAGACAGACGGACAACAAAGTGATCCTATAAGGGTTCCGTTTTCGGTACGGAACCCTAAAAAGACCCTAATAATTTTTATCAACTCTATGCCATTATTACAATCGTGTGTAAAAGTATCCAAATCGTGCGTTAAATTCCAATGTAATACGAACGTAGTTTCATTATTTGACGATTTCTGTTTGGTTGTTAATCTGACAACAGTCAGACTCGCGTCACCTTACAAAAAACATAGATACTGAAAATAAATTTTCTCACATATACTGCTATTAAAAATGAAATAGTAGATGTGATCATAGCGATTCTTCGCATCTTGTGCACAAAAGCCCTTCTTCACACACTAGTATCATAAACTACTATTTTATGATATACCTACTATTATTATTACTATGATATGTCTAGTCATGTCTTTCTGGTCTTGTCTGTCTATTCTTGTCTGTCTCATCTTGCCTGCCCAGTCTTGTCTGTCTAGTCAGAGCTATGCAATATATAATTATAACAAGTATAGGCACACGTATTATGCATATATGAATATAAATGACTTCTGGTTCTTCTTTTGGTTTATCTGTAACAGCGTTTGGACAGCTCATGTTAACTCCTCAAACCTTTGGATTTCCTCTTGGTTCTCGCGTAAGGACCCACGTCCGGTTCCATTATGAAAATGTACAAGACCGCCGAGCAAGAAACGTGATGAGGTAGATTGTCATAAAGTTCACTAGCCATCGTCTTCAGTTCTGGTAGTCTAGAGCCGGAAACGGCGGGGAAGTCGTGGTGCTCGTTATGGTGGCCCACGTCGAACGTGACCCAGTCATAGTAGTTATAGGTCTCGTGATCTCGTTGTCGTTGTCTTGAACATGTAGTGCTCTAAGATGAAGTGGTCCGCGACCGGGTGAAGGCCCGTCGTCACGACAGACCAGAAACACAGGTAGCAAAGCTCCCTACCACCGAAGTAATACCAGACTAGGTCGCCGCAAAAGAGGAAGATCGCCGACACGATGGATAGACCGGACAAAAACCCTGACGGGACAAAGGATGCAGGAAGTAATGAGATCTGCCCAAGATAGAGAGCGCTGGCGAGGAGTCAAAAATTGATGTCACCACACCCCGCAGAAGGGTTATGGACTGAAGAGAGAGGCCGTCGAATGCGAACTGGATGACGGCATTGACGTACTCCAGCGTCTCGGGGAGCTTGGGGTAACGAGAAGAACGGCTGCAGCGGCATCCACACGAACTTTGCGAACGTCGTGCAGAACAGATTCGCTTCTACGTAGGTCGCTACGTCCTGAACTAGTCACCTTGATACCTAAGGTGTCCCATATGGTACTTTTTAAAACGAATGGAGGCTGGAACGCCAATTGGTAAGCTCGGGAAGTACCCAAACCGTCTGTTTTGTCCGAAGGCCAATCTGTGCGATAGTTTTTACAAATATGGAGCTTCTAACACAGAATAGTTTTGAGGAATATTGCAATGAACCATCAATACACCATACCGATCCAGTATCTGCAAATCTTACTAAATGGACTGCAGCCATACAACTTACATCTGCTGCTTGATGTTTAGATCCTTTAATATAAGCTGTAAGTTCGGAACTAAGGGCCTCTGTCATTGCTTTGTCTTTAACATCTTTGAAGAACAATTTGCGTCACAATTCAAAGACCAGACCGATGGAAATGACTTGGTCTACCAAAGCTCCTAGAGAATCCTACTACCCCATGGAAGGAACATGATAGTGTAGGACCTGCAGGTTTTAAGCCTCCTAAACCGAAAATATTTATTATCACGCCACCTTTACCAAAACCTTTTTTGCCTACGAATTTATAAGCTAATAATGTTGTACGTATAGCACCAAGAATATTTGTAACAATTTCAGACTCCCTACGTTTTCCATCGCAAATACTAGCTGCAGTAATTACGATATATATATATATATATATATATATATATATATATATATATATATATATATATATATATATGTGACCAAATGCTTCATTGACTACTTTAAATGATTCTTCTAATTGTATCATACACGTTTATAAACATAGCTTTATTAGGGTTCCGTACCGAAAACGGAACCCCTATAGGATCACTTTGTTGTCGGTCTGTATGTCTGTCTGTCCATCTGTCTGTCTATCAAGACCATTTTTCTCAGGAACGCGTAGAGGTAACAAGTTGAAATTTGTATCAAATACTCGGCTCCGCGGTCTCTTTCAGCTGTAAAAAAATCAAAGCTGTAAGTCAACGCGATCAAAAGATATAACCGTTTATGTCGCATATTTTGCGATTTCACAATGGAATCAAAACCTATAGGGTACTTCCCGTTGACCTAGAATCATGAAATTTGGCAAGAAGCGGTGTCTTACAGCGCATATAAAGGGAAAAATCTGAAAACTGTAAAGATGTAGTTTAATTACTGTTAATTAACTACTAATTAACTACTAAATATTAATGTAATTTAATTGTAGTTAAAGAAAAATGCGAATTTACTATTAGAAACTTATGAAAATACACTAATGTGTTGCGCGGTATTGTCAGGCACCAGAAGCATATGGGTTGCGTACAGTTAGGTCCTCCTCGGTTAGGTCCGAAGGTTAAAAAGTATGTGTCGGCACCAAGCTGTTTATTCTGAATTTTCTTTGTTTATATTCGTTATGCATTTTATCACGTACGCTCTATATACATAATATATACAGGGTATATATTATGTCTAAATTTTGCTTGTTATACTCAAGTCCCGTAACATCCTGTATATATTATATTTCGTCTAATTTTTGTTTATAATCTTCATATACTTAAATCACGTACGGCCTATATTTTTTGGTAGTCAATTGCCCAAAAGCAGTCAATTGAACAACTGAATGTTAAGAGTATCGAAATAGATTTAGAAATAGTTAATATATTAGTTTATATTAGATCTAGAAATAGTTAGATCTTAATATAAGTTAGTGAATAAGTGTAATACTAAAATTAAGTTTTCTTTTTATAAGTTTAAAAAAAGATACCTTACTTACAAATTTGTACGGAACCCTAGGTGCGCGAGTCACAACTCGCACTTGGCCGTTTTTTTTTACAAATATGGAGCGTCTAACACGGAATACTTTTGAGGAATATTGCAATGATAAAGCCCCGATCAATACACCATACCGATCCAGTATCTGCAAATCTTACTAAATGGACTGCAACCATACAACTTACATCTGCTGCTTGATGTTTAGAACCTTTAATATAAGCTGTAAGTTCGGAACTAAGGGCCTCTGTCATTGCTTTGTCTTTAACATCTTTGAAGAACAATTTGCGTCACAATTCAAAGACCAGACCGATGGAAATGACTTGGGCTACCAAAGCTCTTAGAGTATCCTACTACCCCATGGAAGGAACATGATAGTGTAGGACCTGCAGGTTTGGTTCTAAGCCTCCTAAACCGCAAAGATTTATTAACACGCCACCTTTACCAGAACCTTCTTTGCCTACGAATTTATAAGCTAATAATGTTGTACGTATAGCACTAACAATATTTGTAACAATTTTAGACTTTCTACGTTTTCCATCGCAAATACCAGCTGCATTAATTACGCTATCTATGTGACCAAATGCTGCAATGACTACTTTAAATGGTTCTTCTAATTGTACAGTTTATATTACTATTTATAAATATAGCTTTAATTTTACCATAAGTTTTGTTTAAACAATTAACTGCCTCTTTTCCATTGCAGGTGTCCAATCCAGTTATAGCAACAGCTTTTGCCCCACATTTTAATAGATCATTTGCCATAGCAAAACCTATACCTTCTGAACCTCCAGTTATTTACGCCACTCTGCAAGAGAGCTGCATAATTGGCATTGCATCCGAACATTTTTCTTCTTGACTTCTTGGGATCAAAGTTTACAGTAGTTGTATGGAATTGTTTTCTTAAGATGCCATAGAAAAGGGATTTTTTAGGTGATTTTGGGAATAAAAATTCAATAAAACGAAAAAACATTTTTTCCTGTGAATTTTGATTCAGACCTTCATGACGTTTTATGTATTTTGATATCTCATGAGTAGCATAAGTAGTAATCACACGCTTCTTGATATAGCTTTTATAAATGTTGAAATTTGTGATTTTACGAAATTAGTCGTTGATGACTCCGTAATTATTTTTTAAAAATATTATGTAGAATGCAAATTTCGATAGGGAACCGTTCAAATCGTGGGAATACGAGAAGGTTTGAGCCAATCTTTTGCAGAACACAAATTATTCAACAAAACGTACACCTATGGGTACCCGGGTCGCAACACAAGAGACAATCAACGAAAACTTGAAAACGAAGTCTATCTACACCCTCGCCCAGTTTTAATCCGTCGCGTAAAAATTTTCAAATATTACAATCCACCTCTATATTAATATTAATATACCTCACAAGATAATCAATATTTGTTAAATTTAGCTGACCTGAATTAACGTGACTGATATAAAAATCCATGCGAGCAAAGCCCTGGGTTCTAGCTAATTGTTACTAAAATCATATACTTAATACGCTAGGAGTTTTACAACTTCTTTCATTATTTTTGTCCATTCATCATCGTTACATTCACATGAGGGAGCGACTGTGGCGTTTTAATCGGTTCCACGCATACGCTAATCGTAAACTTGACCCAGTTCTCATCCGCGAGATATTTCCATCTTCGTCAAAAAAAGTAACGTCGTATTTTTCACGGTGTTGTATTGAGTTATGCGAGAGCTGTTGGAACCGGGATTTTGAAAATGGGTCCAATGAGAACGAGAGTAAAGTGGCAAAAACCGTGGTGAGCATTCAAGATGTACAAGAGAGCGGGAGCGCCGAGTACCTGGAGGCGTGTAGGTGCAATCAATAACAGGCTATCAGAGATAAATTACGCCCGATCGACTTGCCGTCTAAGTGGAATATACGGAGAGAAATAAGGAAAAACGACGACAACTAATCGGCTAATAGATCTATCGCGAACGCAAAGAATTACAATACGAGACGGTAATTGGATAAAACAAACTCTAAATAAAAATAGAATCTTGTTACTAGATTTCGACGCAGTTAATTAGGTATTCACACAAGTATCATTGTTATGTTGACTTGTTTGAAACTTGGCCAATAATACCTTAGAATTTATTGATATGCAAGGGATGTTACGACGGAGCCAATATCCCCGGCAGATTGAATTTACCATCTGCATGCAAACATATATAGAGAAAAAGGACGCTCACACCCCTCCACTAAAAACTTTTATCGTGACTATCCGACTTAGTTATGAGCAAACCTTTCATTTTACGTACAAGACACGACATTATCTTCTAAAATACAAGCAGCTTCCGAACGCTTATTCTATGATAAGAATATGCAAAACTACTTGAAGTGCTTTCAATAACTGCATCGAGGCCACTTCATCGAACGGGTATGTATATAGTCTATGTCTATATGGATATTGGATGTTCTCAAGGCAAATTGCTTCATTCACCGCAGAGTTGGAGTTGTAACGGCGAATTATTAATAAATCGTTTTGTTTATAGTCTCTGCCAGATTAAACTCGCTGCAACTATTCTATCCACCGCGCACCGGGTCTATTATACGCGCAATTTACTCGAAACGAAATCGATCTGGGATTAAACAGCGTGTCTGGATATTTTTAAAATTACTTAATTTAGCAAATGCAATAGAAAATGCAATTGTAATTAACGTGTGAGGATCTGCACTGCACTGCATCTCCTTATTACAATCTGCTCACGGTGAGGAAATTAATTTACTTTAAAGTGCTCGATCTAATTTAACTAGACACGCTTCTTGTTATAGCTTTTATAAATGTTGAAATTTGTGATTTTACGAAATTAGTCGGAAATATTCCTAGGAAGCTTTTAATCAAAAAATACCATCGAACAAGTCATCGATCCGCTGGAGGACTCTTAGATTTTAATTCACTTCTCCGGCAATTTTCAACCGATTTCCACAAATTTAGTCTCGAAAGATGTGTGAGGAATTGCGCTAAATTATTCTGCGGGAAAGAGTGAAAAAAAGAAGAGGAAAAAGTTGTAATAAGTGAGAGGAAACGGCCAAGACTAGCAAAATAAGTGTAATATAGGTAATATCTCCGCAATTTTGAGCATTTGAACGAAATAAACCGGAAAATCGTGTTTAGTGCATCATCCACTTCCTTCGGAAGAACCGAACAAAGGCCTTAAAATTTTCAGAAAAAATCGCAAAAAAAATCCATCGTTTTGATCAAGAAAAAAAAAAGAAAATCAAGTGCGTTTTCGGTTTTTTGACAATTTCTCTGAAACTACAAATCCCAGCGAAATCATTTTCGGCACATTGAAACTAGACGACAAGACGAACAAATCAATCTATAAATTGTTTGCAAAGATTCAAGTTCTCATATCGAAATTCTGAATTCAAATTTCCCAGAATTACGATATATTATAATATTATTTATAAGTAGATATATCGAGAACGGTTGCAGATAATTAAAAACGGATTGCGGTATCGTTTTCAGGAGGTTATTTCCCTGTGGATGCACCTAGATTTTCTTAAAAATATTAATTAGTTTTGCAGTTTTCTGTTCAGGCGACCAAATTTCGCGAAATTTCGCTCGATTTTGCCCATTTTATTAAGTCATATCTCGCGAACGGAAGCGGGTAGCAAAATGCAATTTGTATATTTAAACCCAGCAGGGAATACACTTTCAGACACACAATTTTCCATTCACTTGATAAAGGACGATTTTAAGGAAATAGATTTTCTAATCGCATTTTACGCAGATTTCACGATGTCATAACTTTTAAACGGTTTATTACAGACATTTCTAGTTTGCGCCAATCGATTCAGCGTCCCGAAATTAGTCAGAAGACATATAACACGTTTTTAGAAAGCTACCGCAATTAAGAAATCGCACCGCACCGGCCATCGATCCTGCGGTGGACTCTTACATTTTAATTCACCGCGCGTTTAATTTTGAACCGATTTTGTCAAATTTGGTCTCTAAAGATGCGTGAGGAATTGGGCTAAAATATTCTGCAAAAGTTGCAATAAGTGAGAGGAAAAGGCCAACAATGGCAAAAAAGGGCCCAAATTTTATACTAATTATATGTAAAATTGGCCCATATTTCGGGCAATTTGAACATTTGAACGAAATAAACAAGAAAATCGTGTTCAGCGCTTCCACTTCATTCGGACGAGCCGAAGAAAAGGCCCTAAAATTTTCAGAAAAAATCGCGAAAAAAATCCATCGTTTTGATCAGGAAAAAAGTGCATTTTCGGTTTGTTGCCAGTTTCTCTGAATCTACAAATCCCTGCGAAATCATTTTCGGCACATTGAAACTAGACAATAAGACAAACAAATCGATGTGTAAATTGTTTGGAAAGATTCAAGTTTTCATGGCGAAATTCTGATTGCAAATTTTCCAAAATTACGACTTCATAAGTCTATATCATGAGAACGGTTGCAGATAATAAAAAACGGATTGTTTTCAGAAGGCCATTGGATGCACTTATATTTCCTTACAAAATATTAATTAGTTTCCCAGTTCTCTGCTCGGGCGACCAAATTTTGTGAAATTTCGCTCGATTTTGCCTATTTTATCAAGTAATATCTCGCGAACGGAATAGGCTTGCAAAATGTAATTTATACATTTAAACCCAGCAGGGAAAACACTTTCTGACACACAATTTCCTATTCACTTGATAAATAACGATTTTAAGGAAAGAGCGGTGGACTCTTACTCTTACATTTTCATTCACCGCGCGGTCAATTTTCAACCAATTTCGACAAATTAGGTCTCTAAAGATGCGTAAGGAATGTGAATGTGCTAAAATACTCTGCAGAGATAAGTTGCAATATCGGAGAGGAAACGGCAAAAATGGCAAAATAAGTGTGAAATAGGCCATATTTCGGGCAATTTGAGAAATTTATCGAAATAAACAGGAAAATCGTGTTCAGCGCATCCACTTCCTTTGGACGAACCGAAAAATAGGCCCTAAAATTTTCAGAAAAAATCGCGAAAAAAATCCATCGTTTTGATCAGGAAAAAAGTGCGTTTTCGGTTTATTGACAATTTCTCTGAATCTATAAATCCCAGCGAAATCATTTCGGCGCATTGAAACTAGACGACAAGACGAACAAATCGATGTGCAAATTGTTTGCAAAGATTCAAGTTTTCATGGTGAAATTCTGATTGCAAATTTTCCAGAATTACGACTTCATAAGTTTATATCTTGAGAACGGTTGCAGATAATTAAAAACGGATTCGTTTTCAGAAGGTCACGTCCCTACGGATGCATTTAGATTTCCTTAAAAATATTTATTAGTTTCCCAGTTCTCTGTTCAGGCGACCAAATTTTGCGAAATTTCGCTCGATTTTGCCCAATTTATCAAGTCACATCTCTCGAACGGAAGCGGCTAGCAAAATAAAATTTGTATATTTACAACCAGCAGGGAAAACACTTTCAGGCACATTTTGAAATTTTTCCTTCACTTGATAAATGATGATTTTAAGGAAACACATTTTCTGGCATTTACCGCAAATTTCACGATGTCATAACTTTTGAACGGCCTATCACAAAGACTTCTAGTTTGCAACAATCGATTCAGCATCCCAAAATTAGTCGGTAAACATATATGATGTTCATAGGAAGCTTTTAATTAAAAAATAACATCGAACCTGGCGTCGATCCGCAGGAGAACTTTACATTTGAATTCACTTCTCCGGCAATTTTCAACCGATTTCCACAGATTTAGTCCTGAAAGATGCGTAAGAAATTCGGCTAAATTATTCTGTAGGAAAAACTTGCAATAAATTAGACGAAATGGCTAAAAATTGGAAAATAGCCTACATCTTGATCATTTTGAATATTTAAAGCGAATAAACTAGAAAATCGTGTTCAGCACTTCCATTTCCATCGGATTAACTGAAAAATAGGCCTTTACAATATAACTAGATGAAACTAGATGGTACAATGAAACTAGACAACAGGACAAGCAAATCGATGTGTAAATTAAATTTTTTATTGCGAAATTCTGAATTCAAATTTTCCAGAATTACGACTTCATAAGTCTATATTTCGAGAACGGTTGCAGATAATTAAAAACGGATTGCGGCTTCATTTTCAGGAGGTCATTTCCCTACGGATGCACTAAAATTTCCTTAAAAATATTGATTAGTTTCCCAGTTCTCTGCTCGGGCGACCAAATTTCGTGAAATTTCGCTCGATTTTGCCCATTTTATCAAGCCATATCTCGCGACCGGAAGCGGCTAGCAAAAAGCAATTTATATATTAACAACCAGCAGGGAAAACACTTTCAGACACACTTTGAAATTTTCCATTCACTTGATAAATGACGATTTTAAGAAAATTCATTTTCCACAGATTTCACGATGTCATGATTTTTGAACGGCTTATCACAGATACTTCTAGTTTGCAGCAATCGATTTAGCATGCCAAAATTAGTCGAAAAATATATATCATATTCTTAGGAAGCTTTTAATTAAAAAATACCATCGAACCAGCCATCGATCATCAGATCTCTTACATTTTAATTCACTTCTCCGACATATTTCAACCTATTTCCACAAATTTAGTCTCGAAAGATGCGGAAGGAATTCGGCTAAATTATTTTGCAGGAATTGCAATATGTCTTGTCTTGCTATAAGTCTGTGAAAATGGTTAAAAATTGTAAAGGAGGAAAATAGAATGCTCTTGGGCAATTTCAGCATTTGAACGAGACAAACTGAGGAACTGGTGAAAATATATGATGATCTGAACTGATTTGACTAATAAAAATCCACTCGAGTTTAACATAATATGGTGAAACTATTAGGCCGCGGTCCGAATTGCGCTCACAGCGTTTACAGCATAGCAATGTTCGGTCCGATTCGTGCTTTCAACACTCACCGTTTGCACTGCAAACGATATGGCGTCAGAAGTGACGTCATGCTCAGACGTTCAGGGTGCTCACGATATATCTTGGATTTGAGGTGAAGTGGCATTTTCTTGTCGCAAAGTGGTTACTTCCACCGCATCCAGGTTGCATTTACTCTGGCTCTTCATCACTGATGCTGCCATCCATCACTCTTTAGACGAGACCCAAGGTACCTAGAGAGGTTGGTCTTGACTATTAGATTTTCGCACTGTCAGCACTATGTTCGTGTCGCTTGCCTTGAACGTCAAAACATAAAATGTCTGTAAAGCTTAGAATAAAAATAAAAGATAGTGGCGGGGAAGATGAAGTTTTAAGCTTTAACGCCTGAAAACGCGCAAGGAGCCCAATATAGTAAGAACATTTTAAAGTAAATTATTGCTATATTTCAAATATCAGTATATGTAAGGTTGTCTTTTCTTATTCAAATGAAAATTGCTCATGTTATTTCAGATAATGTATATCTACGAGAAATTGTAAATAAGGAATTCTCACTTAAATGTGATTTAAATTCTTTTTGTGAAAATCAGGGACACAATCTTGGATGCGGGGTCTGAGCTCTAATTGTCCACGTTTTTTGCTTAACACAAGAACTATGTAAAGGAGTTCTTCATCTGCGGAGCTACTTGATGTTGACGATGAAACATATCCATTATATTTTCAATATACACATTGCTGTCCTCACTTTCATCAATTAGAGATAATGCTTGAAGTGCAACCATCTTCTCACGTTGATTGGCCATACTCGTTAGATGATATTAAAATATCAAGAAAAACGACGACGGTTGTTAGTGTTTGTTCACGTTGGAATGCGCGGGCGCGGCGGCGGGTGCGAGCGCGGTATACGTGGCTAGTTCGTGTTCACATTGGCCGCCAGGCGTTTGCGCGAGTGTGACATGCTGCCAGGTTAAGTTAGGTTAGTATCCTAACCTAAGTTTAAGTTTTCGTTAGTATACTAAGCTGAACAGCACTAATAAACTATTCTGTATTGAAAGACATGATGAAAACATGCTATCGTTTCTAGCGATAAGTTCGTACTGGTTGAACTTATGCCCGACATACATACAACGGTCCACCGGAGAGGTCTACCTGTGCAGGTTTGCCTGCGCCGGTAGACCGGAGCGTGTGTGCGAATAGACCTGTGTAGTTTCTTGCGTACGGTTGAACTGCGCAGGCAAACCTGCACATATAACCTCTCCGGTAGACCGTAGCGTGTATGGCGGGCATTACTGACGTCGCGAGTGAATCGCGCGTTCCGCCGCTAGTTCGACGTGAACACACACAAACATCTCACGCGTTTGATATTGCCGCGAGAGCGCCGCGCGCGCCAGTGGTTAGCTTGCCCGCTACTTAGACCGCACGTGAACACTTCGATATTACGCCATATGTTTGATATTTCGTGACCGCGCCTGCCACCGCGCCCGCGAGTCAACGTGGATGAGCTAAATGTATCGCACCATCCACTTTTTAAATTGCCAAGAAATATGTCGATAATATTTGTAAGGTTAGGCTGAACCGGTAAACATACACTAATACTGCGAACAGCCGTTGGCGCTTATTTAAATCGGACCGTATCTTAGCACTGTGTACGTCGTACGCACTGTGAGTTTCTGTACGTCGTACGTGACTGTGAGTTGTGTCGTCGTACGCACAATTCGGACCGCGGCCTTAGTCTTCATATTATTCACGATAATCAATATTTGGTAACACCATTCAATACTAATAGTTGGTAACACCATGTTCACAAGATAATCAATATTTGAACACCAAAGAAGGAGAAAAGGACCGCCTGATCAAAGCCCGACCAAAATCAACAAGGGATCAATTGATCACTATATATGTGTCATAGTCTTTTCGCAAAAGCTGTCATATGAAATACCTAGACACTTACCTGAAACGTCGACGTTTAGTGAAAAATATTAAAATTGCATTTCCCGCCTAGGTAGTTCATGAAATGACCACTTGGCGCCGGCATCTCGAGCTTAAAGCCGAGTTTCACAATCAGACGCACAATATAGTTTGATTCTTCGTGTAATGCCTAGCGTGTTTTGGGACGTTCCGCAATAAAGAGTAATTATTTAATTTACACACAATTGAAGGAGAAATCATGAATATTATGAAAAGCAGCCCAACAAACGACCTTATACTTCAGCTCAGTTAAAAGAGATAGATATATTAAATTAAATATTTAGAGGTTAAGACAACTTTCAATAACTATTTAGGGCTGTTTTTCATAATTTTCATGATATTTTTCAAAAAATAATTCTTTGTTCCATTTTTTTGTAAATGAAACAAATACTATTTATTACGGAACGTCCCACAACATGCTAGGCATCACAGGAAAAATCCAACTGTATTGTGCGTCTCATTGTGAAACTCGGCTTTAATTACGATATGCCGGCGCCGAGTGGTCATTTCATGAACTACCTAGGCGGGAAATGCAATTTTAATATTTTTCACTAAACGTCGACATTTCTGGAAATGCCTAGGTATTTCATGAAATGGCGGATTTTGCGAAAAGACTACTACATATGCATAAAGAGCAAGGAAGGCAAAATATTGCAGAGCAAATATGAGATTCTCAAACGCTGACATCAGCATTTTGAGGAGATCTCAAATATAGAGTTTTGCATCCACCAATCCCAGAAGGTGTTCCAATTGAAGAGCCTATCCCCAAAATCACTGCAGAGGAAGTTGCCATTGCCCTCAAAAGCCTGAGAAATCAGAGATCTCCTGGACCAGACAATCTTCCTGCTGACTTATGGAAGTTGCAAGAACTGCAAGCCTCTGAAATGGATTGGCTTGTTACCTTCTTCAACGCTATAATCGATTCTGGCCACATCCCTAATGACTGGACTACAAGCATCACGGTATCGATTTTCAAAAATAAAGGAAGCAGAGTGCTCTAACTATAACCCAATACGCCTTTTCTCACACATAATGAAGATCTTTGAGAAAACTTTTGCTCATCGACTACGTGGCATTGCCAACATTAACATCAACCAGTGTGGTTTTGTCAAGAAAGCTGGAACTACTGACGCCAAATTTTCAGGACGTTTACTCATGGAGACGCATCGTGAGAAAAGGGAACCATTGCATATTGCTTTCCTCAACCTCGAAAAGGCCTTTGATCGTGTTCCTCATAAGTTAATTTAGTATGCGCTCCGAGAGTATGGAGTGCCAGAATAATTGGTTAATGTGGTCAAGATGCTATACACAAACACCAGTAGCAGAGTAGGTTGTGCTGTTGGCACCTCAGATAACTTTCCTGTAAATGTCGGGGTCCACCAAGGTGCAGATTTATCACTATCCCTCTTTGTTCTTGTCATGGTCATCACTCGTGATCTACAACGGAATGTCCCTTGGACACTTCTGTATGCGGATGATGTAATGGTTGCAGATGTCTCTCGCGAGAAACTCTAACGTCAAGTTGAAGACTTGAAAAAGAGGGAATATCTGGAGTTAAATCCAAGTGACGGTACTATTCAACTCGGTGGAGAAAATCTACTGAAGACCAACTCCTCTAGATACATTGGGTCTCGTCTACAGACCGATGATAGCTTCAGTGATGAAGTAAGAGCCAGAATAAATGCAACCTAGAAAGATAAACGACTTCGATGGTAGGGCCATGCACTGGGAGCTGCTCCTGGTACTATCGTCAACTCTGCCCTCCATTTTGAGAATGAAGGCCAACGTCCTAGAGGAAGACGTCATTGACCAAGAAAGCGGACTCTGCACCAGCGGGACAACGCTAAGAAGAAGAAGAAGACCATTGCTACACATTTGATCTTTATTGATTTATGAAGTAGACTTGTTGACATTAATTATGGAATACGATGTCGGCCAAAAGCTGCCTCGGCTGTGCTTACTCTTTTGTTAAAATCTTCAAAGACTTTTTGCAGCCCAGTTCAGGTTCAATTTCAGAAATAACGGTCTGAATCTCTGTTTTCAATTCAGAATTGTTTAATATCTCATAAATGATTCCAAAAATATGGAACAACAATTTTTGAATCGCTGTAGTATCTTTCCTAATTGGGAGACCTGGAATTGGTGCCATTTTACAACATTATCCATGTCCATTCCTATGATTTACAACACTATATGGGTTAAGATTGTCAAAAACTTAAGATTGATAATGATTTCAAGAATAGCAATAATTTTCTGAAAAACTAATTTGAAATTTGAATTTCATATTTTTCAGAAATTTTTTAAATGAATTCCATGGGTTTTGAGAAATTTTCTCTTACGAACAGGAGATGACAAATGCTATAAAATGGGACCTAGGTCTCTAGTTCAATTAGAAAAGTTTCTACAACAGACGCCGGAGCTCGGTTTTGTGTTTTAGTCCAGCGGGCGGTGCACCACCGGTGGTACGCGCCCGCTTTAACGTGTTAAAAAACTAGTAAATGTTGTTCCCTGTTGTAGGCCCATTTGTGGGAACTTTACAGCTCTGTAATTAAAAAACAAATAGTAGTTTTGACAAATCGTAGTAAAATTCCAATTTCAAAGAAATCTTAAATCCGTCGTATCCGATGGGCGGCCACCCCTATTTATTCATAATTCTAACCAGTTTGTGCTTTTTTGAAAGACGCGATCAAAAAGAAATGATCTATTATTCGACATAGGTCACGCTTTATGTTAAATTTATGTTTGCCGCATGAAGATAGCCTTGTTGACAGGTTTTGGACGTGCGGGTTATATGAAAACAAGAGCCCAAGGACCGCGAGGTTGCGTATCTATCTGGAGAGCGGAGAAACGTTTCCGTTTTGCAATAAGACACGCCGTGAAAACGCAGTGCTTCTATTGGTCCGTTATCGTGCTTGTCTTTTTCAATACTGTGTGTGTACCTGTAGAGTTTCACGGACAACCAGAGTGGCTTATAGATTTCCTCTGTAAGTATTATAGAATTCTTCTTTGGGGATAATTTATTGGGTTGTAATAATTTTTAGATTACGCCGAATATGCGTTTCTGGGCTTATTCATGTTGGAAATGTTTGTGAAAATGTACGCACTGGGACCACGCATTTATTTCGAATCAGCCTTCAATCGGTTTGATTGTGTGGTCATATCCGGTTCAATATTTGAAGTGGTATGGTCGGAAGTAAAGGGAGGATCCTTCGGTTTGTCCGTTTTAAGAGCCTTAAGACTGTTGCGCATCTTCAAAGTAACCAAATACTGGTCGTCCTTGAGGAACCTCGTAATTTCCTTACTGAACTCTATGAGATCTATTATATCCCTGCTGTTCTTGCTCTTCTTGTTCATCCTAATATTTGCCCTTCTCGGAATGCAACTCTTCGGTGGACAGTTCAACTTTGAAGGTGGAACTCCACCAACTAATTTCAATACATTCCCAATTGCACTACTTACAGTTTATCATAGTGCACCGACTTCGAGTCGGTGGAGAAAATCTAGTTTAGACCAACTTCTCTAGGTAGCTTGGTCTAAATAGTTATGGCAGCATCAGTGACGAAGAGCCAGAGTAAATGCAACCTGCATGCGATGGAACTAACTACTTTGCGACAAGAAAATGTCACTTCACCTCAACTCCAAGATATATCAGATGTCGAAGAATATATATCAGATGTTGCGCTATATGGAGTCGAATGTCGACCATCTGACAAGATTTCTGAACGTCAACTACATGCCATGGAAATGAGAATGCTTAGTTTGGGAATGGCCATCTCCCTTATTGACAATGTTCAAAAGACACAATTCGAGAGCATTCGAGGTGTCGCTCCAATTGTGGACAAAATGAGAGAGAAACGACTACGATGGAATGGCTATGCACTGCGAGCAGCTCCTGGTACTGTTGACAACTCTGCCCTCCATTTTGGAAGTGATTTTTAAAGATCGTGGGTATAAAATCAAATGACGCATAAAAGCCGTGCAAAATGACGGTCATTGACCAAGAAAGTGGACCCTGCCTAAGAAGAAGAAGAAAAAGAAGAAGCAGAAGAAGAAGAAGAAGAAGAAGAAGAAGAAGAATTTCAGAAGAAGAAGAATTTCAGAAGAATAAGAATCCCAGAGGAAGACCGAAGCAGCGATACATAGTGACCTAAAGATCGTGGGCCTAAAACCAAATGACGCACAGAACCGTGCAACATGGCGGTCATTGACCAAGAAAGCGGTCCCTGCACCAGCGGTACAACGCTAAGAAGAAGAAGAATCAATATTTGGTAAACATAGCTGACCTGAATTATTTAATTGATAAAATTGATAAAAGCCGCGGGTTATAATTATTTTAATATAATAAAGTGAAACGATTAAATGCAACTTACCATTTGGTGGGAATTCGTAAAAGTATGCAGATCTGGGACTTAGGCAGCTATAAAATAGAGAAAAACAATAACGTTAATTAAGTGCTTTGTAGATTGTTTGTAAGTTTCCGTATCAATGCCGCGAAATTATTTGCATATTGCATGAAACATATTGCGAGCGAAAAAAAGGGATAAAAATGGCGGTCGCGTGACCTCTTAGGTCAAGTAAATAGAGGAAATTGACATTTATGTGCCGTAAAAAATTTATGGCTTTTATGAATTATTTATGTATATTGTAAAATGCGGATAATAAAGATTTTTATTGCGCGCTTTTGATTTAATCGACCTTATTTTAACAACCTCTCAAACAGAAAATGTAAATTAGTTCATTTTTGTAATCTTCTGCAAAATGTAGATATGTCGCAGATAAATATATACTTACTTAAATAGCATTGCATTACGCAAATACATTTGCTTGGGAAAATACTAAGTAGTAATACTAAGTATTATTTGATTTCTATTTGACTCGGCAAGTTGTTTTCGACTGCTTTTCCCCGAAATTGTCGCTTATACATAAATATTTGTTTAGAGCAAATATAAAATACATAAACTATTTATGGTGGCGACGATTACTAACATGTAAAAATTTTAAATTATTAAAGACAAAATGTAGCTTGAATATAAATACAGAGCATTTAAAAAAGAACTCCCCAGTTTTATTGTGTCATAGAAACTGTTCAAAGTGATACAGACTATTCTAGTTTGTGGTGTTTGATTCATCTACTATCCAAGTTTTGCTCCTCTACAGCTGGCACGCATGCTTGACCTTGAGACGACGCCAGGGCTCAGTTCGCTTAATTTAGTTCAGCCGTGCAGTGCAGTGCCTCATCATCATCATGGCCTTTTGGTGATCCAATCTTGGATGTAGGCTTCTTCCCTCTTCTTCCACTCTTGGCGATCTTGTGCTCGTCTCATCCAGTCTCGACCTCCGTACCGTCGAATGTCGTCCATCCAGCGCTGCGGTGGTCTGCCGCTCCTTCGAGTATTCGCTCTGGGTTTTCATTCAGTTCATTCTCGCAATGTGTCCTGCCAATGTCCTTGCTAGTGCAGTTCCTCTCCGCAACAACATGTGCAGTGTTATTTGGCTTGTGGAAACTGTTACAAGAGTGCAACGTAATTTTAGACGTCAATATGGTGTTGAGCCTCTACAGCATAAACTATCTGTCATTGGCTACATACATTCAAGGAAACCGGTAGTGTTTTAAATGGGAAATCGTCAGGTAGACCGAGAACTTCAGAAGAGGTTGTTTTGAAGAACTTTGGGCTGCGAACACACGAAACACGGATATGTTTAACAACATCTTCAGAAGATCTGTTTTACAACATATTTCAAGTTTCCTTTAAAGAGTATATGGTGTATGACTTCGGATACGACGTCCCAACTCGTCCCAGACATCTTCGATTCATGTCTGGACTGAGTGCTGGCCATTCAAACCGCCTAATTCCCTCCTCGTCCAGATATTCTCCAACAAATCTGGCTGTGTGAGGTTCAGCATTTACTTGTATGATGTTCATCCATGGTGACCATGAAATGCATAACATGATCGTCTAGAACCTCAGTAATGTATCTGTGAGCTGTCAGAGAACCATTCTGTATGAAAACCATAACCGAGCCACCGCCAAATGGAAGGGACTCAGGGCTCCCTAGACGCCCGACACCTTGAGACAGCGCCAGGGCTCCGTTCGCTTAATTCAGTTTAGCCGTGCAGTGCAGTGCAATGGCTACTCCGCAACAAAAAGCGCAGTGTCTTATTTGGCTTGTGCAAACTGTTATAACACTGCAAAGTAATTTAGACGTTAGTATGGTGTTGAGCCTCCTACAGCATAAACTATCAGTGATTGGCTACATTCTTTCAAAAATGAATGAAACTGATAGTGTTTAGTGAATATGTTGTTTTGAAGTAATCTGTTTAACAACATCTTCAGAAGATCTGTTTTAAAACATCTTTCAGGTTTCCTTCAAAGAATGTATGGTGTATGCCTTCGGATACAACGTCCCAACTCATCCCAGACATGTTCCATGGGATTCATGTCTGGACTGAGTGCTGGCCATTCAAACCGCCTAATTCCCACCTCGTACAGATACTTGCATGAAAATGCCATGCTCATAGATAGTTACCATGAAAGGTTATAGTAACCATGAAAGTTACATGATCGTCTAGAACTTCCGTAACGTATCTGTGAGCTGTCAGAGAACCTTTCTGTATGAAAACCATAACCGAGCCATCGCCAAATGGAAGTCGCTTCTCAAGGGACTCAGGGCCCCTAGGCGCTTGTTCTCTCCTATGTTAGATCGTAAGTAATTCTTTAATCTCTTTAGGGCCCGTTCTGATGAGCAATTTGACGCTGATGTACACAACAATATTCGGAGCGCGATTCCTACATTTGGATAAATGTCCAAAAAGCTTTTTTCAGATAAGTATTTGTATAGCTTTAGACACGTAAACTCCATTACTTCATCATTCGACGACAAATAAGCTTGCAGGCACAGACACTCGTTTTCCAAAGTCCTATCCAAATCTCTCGGATAAAAAAGTTATAATGTTTCTGACTCCTTCACGGATATCTTTAGATTCCAAACGATGTAGTTTTGTAAGAAAGTCAAACTTTTTACTTATGTGGAAGCAGATCCGCGTCTCCGCAGTTCTTTAATTAGTCTATCTACAATGACGTTAAAAATGGTAACTCTGAATGTGTCCCTGCGAGAGTATTTGTGATCTCGTTTCCTTTTACTTCATCGAACTGGACTTTACTGGAATATGCATAGCTATTTTAAATGGATTTTTCTTTCGACTCATAATGGTACAGGTACGGGTTTCCTTAAGTGTTCTAGGTATGTTACCAAAAAGAGATAAAGTTGAAGGTTCGTACCCAGGTCGATGTTAACAGATTGAAGAGATGTTAACAGATAAGACTCATAATGGTACATGTACTGGGTTTCCTTAAGTGTTCTAAGTACGTTACCAAAGACTGATACAGTTCAACGATCGTACCCAAGTCATGTTAACAGATTGGAGAGGTTTGCTTACTTTGTTGAACCTTTCCGAAGATGTGGTAAAAAGCAAGTTTCCATGAATACAGAAGACCTGAAGTCTCAGAGCGCGTAGATGGTTTTTCACTTGCATCATTGGCAAATTTTCTGAAGAGCTGCTATTATCGAATCCCAGGAGCAACAGAGACTTCGGCAGGCGTCAGCTCGAGCAGACTGTGAAAGGCTCTCCACGACTGTTGAATTTGACTTCAGTTTCGACAGCAAAATTTCTTGTGAGTGGATGTCGATCAAAAAATTATACGATTGCAAAATACCGAAGAAAGATGCAGCAGCTTGACAAGACTCGGCCGCAGAGGATCCAACAAGATTCAGTGAGAGAACCGAACAGGGAACGAAATCTATCAGAGGGTTCACTTGTATTCTCGCTTGAAGACCAGAATATACACCCAACACATTGCTAGCATTTTCTTAAGACTGCCCGCAATCGGGGATATCCAAGTCGTGATTTTTAAATCTCTCTAGGACGACTTTAGCCAGGTCTTATGACCACAATTTGAATTTCAAAAATCGTTCGACAGGACATCCGACATAGTGAGACATAGTGAGACATATATCACTATGAAAGAAAGTTGATCTACATGAGAAATGTCCGGAGCAGAGTCTACAGAGATCAGAGATTTTTTATCCACAGACGTTTTACGTCATGATTATATTTATTACCTTTTCTGTCATGATATTGATCATTTCATCGCATATTTTTGACGAAAGATATGATGTTGTGCCTTTGTTACGGTGGCGTTTTATATGTAAGTCCAGGGAAAGGATCGAACTCAGCCCAAAGTTCTAGGGTTATAACATAGTTCCCACTGTTCGATCCCACTGATCAAAGAATCGACTTTTGCAGCTGTTACGGGGTTTTCAGGAATAATATTTGCGCAATTGAAGCTTGTCAGTTGGCACAGAACACGGCTTACAATGACAAACCAACACAAGCAATCGCTGCGCACGTGATAATGCAAGAGACGCCCACTTAAGGTAGACTTCCGAGTAAAGCGGCTCTGGCGTCACTAACGCAGAGATAAAGACGCGGCGATATAGCGATACTATTATGCACAAGGGAAACGTATGAGGCGCCATTCGAGCGCAGCGACAGTGACGCGCTCAGCGTCAATACGTCAGTGTCGCTGCGCTCGAATGGCGCCTAATATTTTTCCATAGTGCATAATACTATCGCTATGTCTCCTAATCAGTATCGCTGCGTTAGTGACGCCAGAGCCACGTTGCTCGGAAGTCTACCTTAAGGCACGTATATTTTGGGCCATTTTATCTTACCCCCTTCACCCGAGTTTACTCTCCTGCCTCTAGTCTTGGCTCTTGCATCGGCATATAGAATGGACTGCCTGCGCGTGGCCTGGCAATGCTAAGCGTGGATACTCTAGGCTAGAAAGAGGGGAGGACGAAGAGACCTAATTCTAGCTTTGTTGCCCGCAGGGCTGTAAGTTATATTATGAGCGCCCTGTTTTGGCAAAATGTAGTAAAAATAATTATCGATAAAGCATTTTGATGATGCCAAACATTTGAGCTTATGTAAAGATTCCGCCACAGGGGCTCCTAGGCCGGGGCCTTGTAGGCCTAGGCAGAATTCGGCAATGAATGCAAACTGGAGGATATCTTTCTCCGGGTCTTCTCCATACTCGTCGACGTCCGCTTGCCCCAGTGAGACAAAAACGCGACTAATCTAAAAATAGGACGTTGCTCCAGTCAAGTGATTTCTGGGGTTAGGTCCAGAATACGGGTTTTTTGAAACTTAGTGTTGCTGACTTTTTACCTGGTGTAACTTGTTAATCGTCTTTGGCACTCTTTAACTAAGAGCCGGAAGCAAAAATTAAGCTTCTACATTGTCTGGTTCAATAAATATTCGTGTTTTTGTTGAAAATAATTGTTGACATTTTAAAGATGATATAGTAGATGCAAACGCAACTCACTCGACGTTGCCACGTTTATTTTTGTTTATATGAAAAACTATGATTTTGGTAACATATATACAAGCGTCGTACTGAAGTTGCATTCATATTGCAACGAACAGCCACGCCACAAACAGCCGCAATGTCTCGAGTGAATTATTTAAGTGTCCTGGATGTCCACCAGATTCTGCAGGATCCAGACGAAACCGTCAGGAATTTGGTTGAGTGGAGACTGATCCCGGACGAGGGGTCGTATAAATGCCCCAAGTGTGAAAACGGCCTCTTGAAACTGTGTCGGGATACTTCAAGGTTAGTTGCTTTTTTGGTACTTACTTATTACTTACTTATTAACGCCACCATTAACGCTCATTAACGCTTATTAACGCACATTAACGCCAGTACTTAATTATTAACGCCACCACATAAATCGCATGAGTATTGTAGTGGAAAGACATAGGCCTTGTAATAAATAATTTGAATATACTTTCTAATGGTTTGTTATACAATTGGAAAGTGTAATGTTTTTTCTTATTTCTGAGAAATATTTGGGTTTTTGTAATAAAAAAATTGACATTTTCAACATAATAACTGACTGGTGTATGACTGGTCACATAGCTAAGTATCACCAGCTTTGCCAAATTTAATTTTGAAAACAGATAAAATATTTTTAATTTTTCTGCGTCACGTGTTTATGTAAAGTATATACAAAATTGGCTTCCAGAAATTATTTGTCTATTCTGAATATTCAGAATATTTAAAGAGATCCCGACTAAACAATTCAAAAATTAGTTGAATGGAAATTGATACCAGCCGAGGGGCAGTATATGTGTCCAAAATGTGGGAACGGTATTTTAAACCTGAATCGGGATATTTTATTTAATTATCATATGTTTAGTGGTTTCCAATATATTCAGATGTCCATTTTGATTCGAAGAGATAGGGTAAATTTTACGTAAAGGTAGGCAGCAATACATATACCAATATTAAATATTTATTAAAACACATTATTCAATATTGGATCGAGAGTTCGCGCTGCCGCGCGTATGAGGTCTTGATTTATCTGTCCACTTCGCGGTGGATAACCTAATCTAACCTGGAAGCTGAAGACAACATGGCAGGAACGTTGGTTTAAACCAGGTTAGATTAGGTTGCCCGCCGCGAAGCGGGCAGATAAATCAAGACCACATACGCGCGGTAGCGCGAACTCTCGATCCAATATAGGAAAATGTGGCAAGGACCGTTGGTTTAATCTAGGTCAGATTATGTTGTCTACCGCGAAGCGGGCAGATAAATCAAGACCACATACGCGCGGTAGCGCGATTTCTCGATCCAATATAGAATAATGTTATTTTAAATTCACTCGAGACATTGTGGCTCTTTGTGTCGTGGCTGTTTGATGCAATATGAATGCAACTTCAATGTAAGCTTAAGATTGTGTATATGTTTCCAAAATTATAGTTTTTAATATAAACGGGCATATAAACTAAAATAAACGTGGCAACGTCGAGTTTGTTCCGTTCGCCCCTACTATCTATCATCTTGAAAATGTCAACAATTATTTTTAACAAAAACACGAATATTTATTGAACCAGGCAACGTAGAAGCTTCATTTTTGCTTCCGGATCTTAGTTAAGGGGTGCCAAAGAAGATTAGCAACAGTTACACCAGGTAAATAGTCTGCAACACAAAGTTTCAAAAAACCCGTATTCTGGACCAACTCCGATTTGTGGGAAAAGCCAATCTTGCAATTCGATGCCGGCATTGTAATGGTGGACTTATAGCCATCTATCTACAAGATAAACCATCAGCAAGAAGCTTTCTTCTAATTGTTCATTCACCAATATTGATATCTCTAACTTCTTGAAGTTGATTTCGTAGCATTACCGCAGAAGATGTTCTATTTCGCAAACTGCATCTCTTTGGATCGGGACTCGTTTTCGTCCGGATCCCGGTCTTCTGCTTATCAGGCCAGTCTCCTTATAGCATGTTGTGCAACATAAAGGCTCTTACCAATAATTCTGGCAGTTTCGCGTTTTCCTCGGCCATCTTGTATTTACGGTACAATTCGTGTCACAACAATGGGGTTAAAGCATTACGTCCTGTTATTAACACTACACTGTGCGTCCGATAAGTTTTACTGTAAGAAATCAACGCTAAACTCAAAAATTGCCAAACAAATGTGATTGCTCAATGACAGCAAATGCACGTTGTTTCATAAAAGTCGTAACTGTGATGATAATATATTACAGATAATTAATATGAACATAAACATAACATTACTAGAAAAATAATTTATTCATCGCCTATTAGTACAATGTTTCCCTAAATTATAATAGACCTCTTACGGTTAGTTAAGCGCATGCGCGCCCGCCATGTTTAAAAGGCGGGAATATGAAAGTTGCGAGCACATTTTGTTATTTTTTATTACTCATGCGGGATAAGTACTATCTTGGCGCCCGTCTGTTGGCTGTTTTGACTGTACATAACTTGGGTAACGCAGCCAAATATTCAATAAAAATCGCTAAAACCTCAATATGAACAAAGTGAAATGAATGTGACAGAATTTTTTTTCATAACAAAATAAAAATAAAAATTAAAGAAAATGTTGTAAAATGAGTGTAAATGGTGTAAATGGAATTACCGGAGACAATTGAAAAAGCAAATTCTCCATTTTTGTTCAATTTTTTTTTGGGATGGCCCTGGACCCCAAACTTGTAAGATACGTCCCCTCTCACGACTAATAAAAAATATTATCTACAACTCGTGCGGTATTGTCAATTGCTCTCTCGAGCGAATGAGCCCAATTTCGCTCTCGTGGACAATTGCCAACTTACCGCCCTAGTTGCACAATATACTATTCACTGGTTATACGTCAAAAAGTGCCCGAATAACATGGCGGAAAACTATGAAATGGTCTATTACTGCAGCAATTATTTGAAATTTCTTAAGTGACCTAAAGTATTTGCTCGCCAGTGTATTTACAAATAAACTTAAGAAAACAACGCGTTTAAAAATAACTTCATATAGATTATATTTTAATTTGTTATTAACGATTTCAAACAAAAAAGATAAATTAACGTGAAACAATCTGTGCCGTGTGAACTTTAATTAACTTTAAATTTAGGTGAGTTTACCAAAAGTAAATCAAGAGTTACCAACAAATTAATTTCATGGGAATCCATCGATCTCCCGGAGTTTTCGATGTTAGCTAATATATCACCAAAAAATAAATACTGGAAAAATTAAATTGCACCGTTTAGCATTGTGATAATAGGATTACTCGCATAAATATTATGTTTGGGTAATTATTGTATTATCAGTTGGCTGCAGGGCGGGTCGTTTGAGTGCTTTGAGTACAAATATCAATACGCCATAGTTGTTTGGTGGCGATTTTTAGCCGAAGGATGTGTTTTAAACTTTCCAATGCATTAACTTACGTTTGGTAATTCTGCTGGTGCTGCAGTAAGAGGGGTTGATGACTTGTGGGTTGCGCCCCCATTAACCTTTGCTGCTGCTGCCGGGCCATTTGCGCCCCGTACACTCCGTACCCGAAGCCGTAGATCTCGTCCTCTTCCTTATCACTTAAACAACTCGACGGCTGTAACAGACCAATCAAATCAGTCATCCACAATTCAGTTACACTCAACTCTTACTTGGTATTTTCCCGGCACGTATATGGGTTGAGACTGCGAAGAGGTCAAACCATGAACCGCCGGGGCGCCGGATACAGGGCTGTAGGATTGCGGCGGTGTTTCTGGAGTAACGGCTATCCTATCGCGAGGAGACATATCAGCCCAATCTCTTCGTCGAAGATCCTCCAGGTAGCCCAAAACATCGCCGTAGTGTGTGCTGAAGAGGTCAGCATAACGAGAGGCCAATCCCTCAAGATAACCTCTCTCCCCATCCTGAAATAATTCGGTTAATTACTACTTTCATGAATATTGTATTTTTAATTTTGGGGCTTGTGTAGCGGTCAAGGGTTAAATATTCTGTGACTAGCCGAGCGTGACGTACCCAAATTGAAATAGAAATGAGGAGGGCATCAAACAACAGTATTATACACAATCAACTTATGTAAGGCGCTTCACTGAACTTACAGGATTATGGACGGGGGAAAATACTGATCTCCCATGAATGCTAAATCACTGCCGAGCTTTTGCAACATATTTATCCTAGCGAATTTATAAAATAAGCAATATAATTAAATTAACAACAATATTTTTGTTAAAATGAAAAGATTCAGGGGATATTGTCTGGGAAGGAGAGAGCGTCGCGACGGGCACGGAGGCCGACCGCCGATTTGCATATAAAAGGATCGTCTTTGTTAAACCGAGAGAACAATGCGGCTCGAACAAACCGGCCGAGACCTAAAACCGAAAAGCTTTAAATTTACCATTCGCAACTGGATTAAACTCTAAGGAGATTAGCCAACATTTTCACGGCTTCAAACGAATTTTCATATCGTACATTGAATACCACGCAAAAACTAAAACAAGATTATCTCAGAAAATCAATGGTGTTCACTTAAAACGTTTTGTTAGTCTGTGTAAACATTTCCCTATAATATTTAAAGCCACACATCAATGTAAAACTAAACGAATTATCTTCTAGGTAATAATAATTTATAATATTGTATGTCTAGTCTTGTTTATCTAGTCTTGTCTGTCTAGTCTTGTCTGTCTAGTCTTGTCTGTCTAGTGTTGTCTGTCTAGTCTTGTCTGTCTAGTCTTGTCTGTCTAGTCTTGTCTGTCTAGTCTTGTCTGTCTAGTCTTGTCTGTCTAGTCTTGTCGGTCTAGTCTTGTCTGTCTAGTCTTGTCTGTCTAGTCTTGTCTGTCTAGTCTTGTCTGTCTAGTCTTGTCTGTCTAGTCTTGTCTGTCTAGTCTTGTCTGTCTAGTCTTGTCTGTCTAGTCTTGTCTGTCTAGTCTTGTCTGTCTAGTCTTGTCTGTCTAGTCTTGTCTGTCTAGTCTTGTCTGTCTAGTCTTGTCTGTCTAGTCTTGTCTGTCTAGTCTTGTCTGTCTAGTCTTGTCTGTCTAGTCTTGTCTGTCTAGTCTTGTCTGTCTAGTCTTGTCTGTCTAGTCTTGTCTGTCTAGTCTTGTCTGTCTAGTCTTGTCTGTCTAGTCTTGTCTGTCTAGTCTTGTCTGTCTAGTCTTGTCTGTCTAGTCTTGTCTGTCTAGTCTTGTCTGTCTAGTCTTGTCTGTCTAGTCTTGTCTGTCTAGTCTTGTCTGTCTAGTCTTGTCTGTCTAGTCTTGTCTGTCTAGTCTTGTCTGTCTAGTCTTGTCTGTCTAGTCTTGTCTGTCTAGTCTTGTCTGTCTAGTCTTGTCTGTCTAGTCTTGTCTGTCTAGTCTTGTCTGTCTAGTCTTGTCTGTCTAGTCTTGTCTGTCTAGTCTTGTCTGTCTAGTCTTGTCTGTCTAGTCTTGTCTGTCTAGTCTTGTCTGTCTAGTCTTGTCTGTCTAGTCTTGTCTGTCTAGTCTTGTCTGTCTAGTCTTGTCTGTCTAGTCTTGTCTGTCTAGTCTTGTCTGTCTAGTCTTGTCTGTCTAGTCTTGTCTGTCTAGTCTTGTCTGTCTAGTCTTGTCTGTCTAGTCTTGTCTGTCTAGTCTTGTCTGTCTAGTCTTGTCTGTCTAGTCTTGTCTGTCTAGTCTTGTCTGTCTAGTCTTGTCTGTCTAGTCTTGTCTGTCTAGTCTTGTCTGTCTAGTCTTGTCTGTCTAGTCTTGTCTGTCTAGTCTTGTCTGTCTAGTCTTGTCTGTCTAGTCTTGTCTGTCTAGTCTTGTCTGTCTAGTCTTGTCTGTCTAGTCTTGTCTGTCTAGTCTTGTCTGTCTAGTCTTGTCTGTCTAGTCTTGTCTGTCTAGTCTTGTCTGTCTAGTCTTGTCTGTCTAGTCTTGTCTGTCTAGTCTTGTCTGTCTAGTCTTGTCTGTCTAGTCTTGTCTGTCTAGTCTTGTCTGTCTAGTCTTGTCTGTCTAGTCTTGTCTGTCTAGTCTTGTCTGTCTAGTCTTGTCTGTCTAGTCTTGTCTGTCTAGTCTTGTCTGTCTAGTCTTGTCTGTCTAGTCTTGTCTGTCTAGTCTTGTCTGTCTAGTCTTGTCTGTCTAGTCTTGTCTGTCTAGTCTTGTCTGTCTAGTCTTGTCTGTCTAGTCTTGTCTGTCTAGTCTTGTCTGTCTAGTCTTGTCTGTCTAGTCTTGTCTGTCTAGTCTTGTCTGTCTAGTCTTGTCTGTCTAGTCTTGTCTGTCTAGTCTTGTCTGTCTAGTCTTGTCTGTCTAGTCTTGTCTGTCTAGTCTTGTCTGTCTAGTCTTGTCTGTCTAGTCTTGTCTGTCTAGTCTTGTCTGTCTAGTCTTGTCTGTCTAGTCTTGTCTGTCTAGTCTTGTCTGTCTAGTCTTGTCTGTCTAGTCTTGTCTGTCTAGTCTTGTCTGTCTAGTCTTGTCTGTCTAGTCTTGTCTGTCTAGTCTTGTCTGTCTAGTCTTGTCTGTCTAGTCTTGTCTGTCTAGTCTTGTCTGTCTAGTCTTGTCTGTCTAGTCTTGTCTGTCTAGTCTTGTCTGTCTAGTCTTGTCTGTCTAGTCTTGTCTGTCTAGTCTTGTCTGTCTAGTCTTGTCTGTCTAGTCTTGTCTGTCTAGTCTTGTCTGTCTAGTCTTGTCTGTCTAGTCTTGTCTGTCTAGTCTTGTCTGTCTAGTCTTGTCTGTCTAGTCTTGTCTGTCTAGTCTTGTCTGTCTAGTCTTGTCTGTCTAGTCTTGTCTGTCTAGTCTTGTCTGTCTAGTCTTGTCTGTCTAGTCTTGTCTGTCTAGTCTTGTCTGTCTAGTCTTGTCTGTCTAGTCTTGTCTGTCTAGTCTTGTCTGTCTAGTCTTGTCTGTCTAGTCTTGTCTGTCTAGTCTTGTCTGTCTAGTCTTGTCTGTCTAGTCTTGTCTGTCTAGTCTTGTCTGTCTAGTCTTGTCTGTCTAGTCTTGTCTGTCTAGTCTTGTCTGTCTAGTCTTGTCTGTCTAGTCTTGTCTGTCTAGTCTTGTCTGTCTAGTCTTGTCTGTCTAGTCTTGTCTGTCTAGTCTTGTCTGTCTAGTCTTGTCTGTCTAGTCTTGTCTGTCTAGTCTTGTCTGTCTAGTCTTGTCTGTCTAGTCTTGTCTGTCTAGTCTTGTCTGTCTAGTCTTGTCTGTCTAGTCTTGTCTGTCTAGTCTTGTCTGTCTAGTCTTGTCTGTCTAGTCTTGTCTGTCTAGTCTTGTCTGTCTAGTCTTGTCTGTCTAGTCTTGTCTGTCTAGTCTTGTCTGTCTAGTCTTGTCTGTCTAGTCTTGTCTGTCTAGTCTTGTCTGTCTAGTCTTGTCTGTCTAGTCTTGTCTGTCTAGTCTTGTCTGTCTAGTCTTGTCTGTCTAGTCTTATCTGTCTAGTCTTGTCTGTCTAGTCTTGTCTGTCTAATCTTGTCTGTCTAGTCGTGTCTGTCTAGTCTTGTCTGTCTAGTCTGTCTAGTCTTGTCTGTCTAGTCTTGTTTGTCTAGTCTTGTCTGTCTAGTCTTGTTTGTCTAGTCTTGTCTGTCTAGTCTTGTCTGTCTAGTCTAGTCTAGTCTGTCTAGTCTAGTGTGTCTAGTCTTGTCTGTCTAGTCTAGTCTGTCTAGTCTAGTCTGTCTAGTCTTATCTCTCTAGTCTCGTCTGTATAATCTTGTTATGCCTAGTCTTGTTTGTCTAGTTTTAACTTTAACGTTGGTAACGTTTATAAACTCACTTCACTTCTGTTTCGTTAATACCGCAGCGGCGTGTCCATTATTCAAAATCTCCATAACTCACCGTTGATTGAGTTAATGATTTTCGCTTTCGCCGTCGCCGCGTATAAATTTCCATAAATCGTCGCAATTAATCAGCCCGTTGCGACGCCCGCAGTTATTTTGACTTATAAATAGGTGTCCGACAAACTGGTAAAATTAGAACGCGCTCTCGTGAAACCCGAGCCCACAAAAAGCAAAACAATATTAAAACTCGAGGAGTAATGCGCCTTTCGATTTTTTGCCACCGACGCGTGTGGATTCACAGTTGCCGTCATTTGTGCAGAAAATTCGATGCCGTAATTTGTGCAGAAAGTTTGTACCGCAATTACATTAATCGCAATACTAATTGGGAGTTTAAAACAATATAGTTTGTCGTGTGATTACATGGAAAGGCGTTGAAGTGTTCGAATTTACTTTTCTCCGATTTAATGTATTAAAATGTAATTTTATTATTATCGAGTTTATATTTATTATCCTTATACCAAACCAATAAAAAAAATGATGATTATGAAATTATGAATTCATTAAGGACACATTTATGATTTCTTGTCTTCACAATATGAAAATATCTATTTTTTTTAAGATCTGTCTGTGCGGATTAAGCGTTACGGCTTGCGGACACCAAAACCGATTTTGTCGGCCGATGGCGGACAGAACTAAGCGGACGAGTAACTCGAACGTGTATGTGCTTACACTGCAACAGTGTTACCACTTGTGCCGACATTGGACGTTGTCAGTATTCTGTAGTTGACTGTTTTCAGTGTTGCTTAACAAAGTAAAAACGTGTTTTTATACAATATCCATAGTCGTTTAGGTAGATAACAACAAAATTTAACTATAAATACACTCAATTTGCACTGTAGACGCCGGCAGACTGGTGAGAAATCCCAACAAGTTCTGTTTTGATCGGACGTTTTCGGGCGTCATCGTACGATGACGATCGTGTTTGTGTATGCGCTTTCTTTCTTTTACAAGTGTATCATTCAATCGTCCGAGTTCGACTGTCGTCACCCGAGCAAACTTCGGCCGATGACGGATTAAGGGTACGCGAGCCGTTAGACGTCTACAGAGCGCTCTTTCGGGCGATTACTTATACGCTGTATGGCTTAGGGTCAGGCGCGTTGTGTGCGATGCTGCGGTTCGATTGTTTGTTCGTCTTGTTGGTCCTATATGTGTCTGGGATTGCATTTTGAGGGTGGATATAATCGGTCGCCATGCTGGGGACAGTCGCAAAGAATCATCCCTCGTGTTCAGGCAGTAGTCTCTTTTTCTATCTCTATGGCTTCTCTGTATACCCGTGACATTTCGTGGCTAATCTTTGCAAGAGTCCTTGAGTTTCCGAAATCCATCCAGTGGCCGGTGATGGTGTGTCGGACAAGAGCGGATGAAACTTTCTCTTTGATTCTGACTGAAACTGCATGTTCTTGAATCCTAGCCGACATTTTTCTAAATTGGACGTACCAATAGAAAAAACGTATGCGCCCAGGGGACCCCCGTCAGAAACGAAGTTCCTCGCGCATTTAAGAAACGTACAAGACGCGACGAGTCCTTTGTCCTCAATAGACCGTCTAGGTCCGTCTCAACCTCCAACCTCCGCACCGGTAACCCTAACCCCTCGCCCGATCCCATCCCCGGTAAGGACGAATGCCCCCGGCAAAGACAAAAACCGCAAGAAATCCAAATCGAAAGGAATCCCCAGAAAAAGAACAATCAAATGCCCCGAGTACTAAGGCCCCCTCAGCGCTCAAAAGATTTCCTCTCCCAACAACCTCTCACCCGGCAAAAGCTCCCCCAGCCTCCTCCAACTCCAACACAAATACCCCCAAATCATCATCCCCGCCCAAAAGAACATAGAAAAGTAAAGAGTACCATCCCCAGCTCCTTCAGACTCCCTGAGCACAAGATTAATAGGCAGATTTAAAGACATGAAGGTCAGCGATCTAAAAGCCGAGCTAAAGCGGAGAAACCTCCTAACCTAACCTAACCTAACGTAACCTAACCTAACCCAACTCATAGAATGCCTCAGAACCAACATGAGCAACGGAGATTGCTCCATAGCTTCCGGAGGCGAAGACTCCTCCCACAGCTCCCCCCAACACGCCGACGTCGGTTCTCCCGGCTTGGCGGAGATTAAGAACACATGCAGATGGACCCGCAAAGTCCCCAAAATCTCCAATGCTATTTGAAAAATCAAGAGGAATTAGTTCGGGATCAGCAGAGGAAGATTGAGGAGTTGCAGATGGAGTTAACGCTATCCAAGATGAAGCTGCAAGCTGCCACCAGGGCAGAGCCCATAGCCCAGCGTTTGGCGTTGAAGAAGCATCTCCAAGCTAAGCCTGCGGCCCGCGGGCCGCAAGACAAGTTCCAATGCGGCCCAAAACAAAACCGCCAATTTTTTTCATTCATTTATTTCAGACACCAAATTGGGAGTAAAAGTTTGCAAATTTCACCACGCAAGCAGTTAGTCTGTAGATTTGGACTAAAATCCTATCATACGACACTCATATGAGCTATCACATGACAACACTTAGGCACTCGTCTGTCACTCTGCGAAAGAAACAGAGAGGGCACGCATTATATAAATATACATTGAGAAGAAGAGAAAGAAAGAGAGAGCGCGCGGTATAGAAATATTCACTGAGAGAAAGAGATAGGCGTATAACGTAACGTAACGTTTTCTGCCGAATCACTCCTACCGAGATTTCTTTAAGAAGAGTATATATTTTTCAAAAAATCGATTTTTTTTAATTATATAAATCGAATGCTACAAGTGTGTAGAATATTTGGTTAAAATTATTTGGCGGTCCGTTAATTAGTTCTACACGGCTTTCAATGGACCATTGTCCTGAGCGCTGACCGGCGCTCAGGTAGCAAATTCGCTGCGCGTTCTGCAACGAGTTTGTATACCGACCAAAGATATGTTTCGAATTTGCCGGTAAGCTATAACCTACAAATTCAGTGTTATTCTCGTGGGGAACACAACGAGTCGTGTTTCCGCCGCGAAATGGGAGGACCAAAAAAACATGCTCTAGCGGGCCGAAGTCGTCCTTCGACGAGGAAGTCTAAAAAGTTCCAAGGCAATCAATTTACGGCGGAAACGGATACGGAGGTCGTGAGCACGTCCGCGAAGAAACTAAAGACTGCCGATCATATGGACATCGACGTCGACATAAGCAGCAACTACGTCATTTGCCACTTCTTAAAGATTTTCACCGAGTGAATGTCTGGTATGCAAATCGTGTGGCAACGACGTCAACGACGATTTTCTCGATCCACCGGACCAGGAGTTTGTGTGCCATAATGGATATTTCGAACACCTTTTTCCAAACAATGTGTGACGCATTTATACGATACACGCTAGTTGCTTCGAAGGCCGTGTTCTAGTTCACCCAGAAGAAGTCCGACCAAGAAGAAATAAGCGCTAATACTGCAGCCGGTAATACTCCATCACATTTATCCGTATCGGCAATTTTGGGTCCTCAAATTCGTGTTCAGCGACCCCAAAAACCCCTATTTAAAATTTCATCTACATTGAATATTTTCAATTTTTTATCCACCATATTGGATCCGCCATTTTGAATTTTTCAAATCCGACCACAAATTCGCGTTCAGCGACCCCAAAAACCAATAAATTACTTTATTCTTGGACACATTGAAATTGTACAAGGAAAAATAGTTTAAATAGTCCAAACGCGTTTTTCTCGAAACAAGATTTTTCGAATCTGCGCGAATTGTAACTTTTAAACCGTTCAACCAATCGACTTCGCGTTTTGACTGCCTAAAAGGAAATTGAATTCTCAGGCATCTATACCTATAAATTTGCAACATTTGGATGATTAACGATTTTTCACAGCAGGCCAAAGTGGAAAAATCATGCGACAAAACTGTACCTTATTTTCAAGAGGCCGCCATTTTGTTTCTAAAAGGGAATTTTTTGTTAAGGGAATGTTGTTTGGTATAGATGCCTCCTTGGAGTGTAAACTTTCAGCCAAAGTATTTTTTGGTTTTATGGTTCTAGGTGACGTATTGCAGCTTGAATCCCTCGCGCAGATAACATTTATTTTAAAAACATTACTTCCCGGAGCCGCCATTTTGGACGCCATTTTGTAATATTATATGTTGAAAAAATCCCAGTTTGTAGACAAAAGACGAATAAACATTTTGCCAAAAACCGCAAAAGTCTAAGTCATTTCAGTTTCTCAAAAAAATTTGCCCAACATCAGGTAGTTTTGGCACAATTATAAAAATACTCCTCCTTTTAAGAAACTTCGTTCCAAAAATATCGGCTTTTATATAATATTTGGCAAGCTGCGGATAGTGCTGAGACCATTTCATTTGCCTAGTCTAGTTGGTCTGAGATCACACCGACTAGACGATTAGAAACTTTAATGCCAAGTTGGGCAAAAAACAAAATGAAGAAGAAACACCACTGGGTTGCCATGGCATAGGAGAAAGAAATGAACGAGGAAATCTACTGTTCCAATTTCATCTCCACCACCAACTAATGGCTATGAATACGTTCTTCAAAAAGGCAGAACATCGAAAGTGCACATGGCTCAGTTATAGCTCGCACAGTGTTAAATCGAAAATTCTCGGACGCTGGAGTGAGAGAAGTTGAATTGAGTCGGAATGCAAGTAAAGATTCTCCATTTAAAAGAAGCAGCTTCAGCCGTGATAGACCCCAGCCTAAATATTCTTCAAAGGATACGAAAGGTGTTAAATCAAAGAAAAAAGGTTTGTTTTCATGGGAAAAACCTCACTCTAAAGAAACATATATTTCCTCTAGATTCTCCAGTGAATGAAAGCCCAACAAAGAAAGTGTGTACGCCACCGGAATATCACAGCAATGTTGAATTAAGTCAAAATCCTTCAGAGCATTCTCCAATTAAAAGTAGAAGCATTTTCAGAGAGCAGTCGAAACAATATTGTTCACCAAATAATTCCCCACAGAAAGGAAAACAGGTTAAATCAAAGCAAAAAAGTTTGTTTTCAAGAGAAAGGCCCCAATCTAAACCAAAGTTTACTCCTCCGGATTCTCCTATTAACTACACTCAAACAAACAAAGATAATACCCCACCGGATTTCCTTGTTAAGTCTAAAGGAGGACGAGCCCAAAAAGTCGATAAGAAGGGATTTTTAACGAGAACTCTAAAGTCTTTTTAGAAAATCTCACGGAAGTGAACGCCGAAGATATTCCGCAGGATTTTTTTTAAATGAATGCAAGTCCTTTAGGGGATGTACAAAGTTTAAGCAGTGTTGGTGTAACAATGAAAGAAGATACAATATCAAAATACCGAGAGTATGTGCTATTTACGAAAAATGTATTTTCAAATGTTCCAGAGAAATTGGAGCATAAGAAGAAATCACTTTCCCGTAAAAATTCTGAAACAAAATCTAAAGAGGATTCAATTACTTATGAATCAGACATTTCTAAGAAAAATTAAGTGAAGAAAAGTTGGTTTCTTCGTAAAAACTAGAGAAGAAAATGAAGGGTTGCATGAAGGCATTGCGCAGGGTAAACATATAGGAGATAAAAAGACGAAATTGGAGACGAAGGAAGAAATGTGTGATATTGGAGGATCAAAAATTGGTTTGTTTTCAAGGAAGAATTCGAAGAAAAATAAAACCAAAGCAGATGTTATTAAGAATTTAGAAGACGTTGAAGGAAACGAACAAACATCGTTTTCTCGAAAAGATTCTGGTAAGAGAACTAAAGGCAAAGACAAAGTTACAATATACTTTGAAGATAAGAAGAAGTCTTTATTTTCAACTAAAAGACAGCAAAGTGAAGAAGGTGTTGTAGCTGATGAAGAGCATGTTAAAGATCAAAAGTCTCGTAAAGATTCTAAAAAACGGATTCTAAAACCAACACTTTGGGGGAATTGTTGCTCACTGCAATTGGGCAATTGTTGAACCGTTAGCTCAGCTAAATTTGCTAAATTTGATAAACATGATACTGTCCAGCAATTGGGGTAGTTATAGCTCATCATCATCATCATCATCATATAGCAGCTTGTCTCGTCCACTTCTGGACATCTCTTAACCTAGACCATATTGCTCGGTCTTGGACATCCTGGATCCAGTTCGGAGAAATCCTTCTTAAATCGTCCGTTCATTGGATCGGCGGTCGTCCTCTGTTTCTATGTGCTTCGTCTCTGGGGCGCCATTCTAGTATTCTCTTCGTCCATCTGTTGTCCAACATTCTTCCGACGTGACCAGCACTGTTTCATTTCAGGTGTATGACTCTTTCAATTGTATCCGTAACTGTTGTTCTTCTGCGTAGTTCTTCTTTTCTGATTTTGTCTCGAAATGTTACTCCTAACATGGACCTCTCCATGGCTCGTTGAGTTATTCTTATTTTATTAACAGTTCTCTGTGTTAATGACATTTAATTGACATTTCGCACCCTTTAGCGTTTCCGTTAGTGTTTCTACACCTTTCTTCTGAGGCACATCGGTATGTCTGTTTTTAATACGTGTCTCAGCTTGCGAAAGGCAGCCCAAATCAGTCCTATCCTTCTGTTTAATTCGCAGGTCTGATTATCTCTTCCCATTCGGATTTCATGTCCTAGGTATTTGTAAGATGTTACGTATTGAATTTCCTTTCCTTCTATTATTAGGTGGCAACTGGGAACAACTAAGATTGTCATAAAATGGGTCTTGGCGATATTGATTTTTAAGCCTACTTTTTGGGAAGCTGCGGCTAGCGCTGAGACCATTTTATTTGTCTCGTCTAGTGGGTCTGAGATCAGACCGACTAGACGATTAGAAACTTTAATGCCAAGTTGGGAAAAAAACAAAATGAAGAAGAAACACCACTGGGTTGCCATGGTATAGGAGAAAGAAATGGACGAGGAAACCTACTGCTCTAATTTCTTCTCCACCACCGACTAATGGCTATGAATACGTTCTTCAAAAAGGCAGAACATCGAAAGTGGACATGGATCAGTTATAGCTCACACAGTGTTAAATCGAAAATTTCTCGGACGCTGGATTGGGAGAAGTGCAGTAATCACTAGGTTTGTCCAATCGCTGAAATTAACTTTGCTTTTATGGGGACCTATAAATATGGGGTGTTCCGACCTCGCCGGCGAACATACGTACATAAAAGTACAAAAGTGCTATCGCACCAGAAAATATTCGAAGCTGAAGAGAATCATTGATCCGACGTCAAAAATGTGTCGAGATTAATGGCCAACATTTGTTGCAAAAAAGTTTAATTACATTACTCGGATATAATTATTGCCAACACCATCACGACATTGGATTCGTCTGAATATCAGCTACAACATCTTAACAAAAAAAAGACATGTTCTCATTTGAAGAAACATTGATGATTTGAAACATTTTTGAAGAAACAAATGATTTTATCCACGATCACTATTGTAAATGCCCATTATTGTACAGTTCGTGGACTATGTAAATACATCATAACACACTCGTATGTAACAGTCTGCGATTAATGATAAGTTATGATTGATAACACACACGTGCGTTTGATTTACGATTCGTTGATTGGTTGAGAGCTGCTACTACGTGCTCATACGTTCAGCGCCCCCCGTGCCACAATTCAAACTAACGAAAATTGACATGGCGCCATTGGGTTGCCTATATCTATATAGGCTTACTTATTATTACGCTTATTAGGCTTATATACTCTTATTCCAGTTTAACCCAAATAAGTGCTAAATAATAAGGTAAGTAGCCATTAAGAATGTAATTTATTTTCATTCCTATCAAGTTAAATAATGTCGTGTAACAGTTATATATGAAAATACAACTGTTTGTTTATTATAATGTTAAATAATAAGAAATAAATTTGTTACATCAAACATATTTTTCTTATTAAACAGAAACAAATTAGTGTGGTCGTAGATAAAGTATAGTACATAACTCGAGTTGTAAGGCAATTACGTGCTCGCGGAATTACGTAACTGATCCGCTCGTACGTAATATGCTTCTTACAACTCTCGTTACGTAATATGCTATTGTCACCACTTTATCAGCCCTTCGATATCAATCAAATTACCTCTTGATATTTTTGTCGTCACTCTATAGACAACGGAGATATTTGGGATGGTTACATTAAATAGCCCGCCTTTAGTAGGATTATTGTGTTTCTGATTTAGGAAGGGTTTAATTGCATGGATTGTTAATTAAATCTATGTGTGACTTAATCGCTGTTAAGAATTCTGAATTAACTATGTCATCTTGGTGCGTATTATAGCGCTTCGTTCAATAAGCAGAAGCGCGTTGTGTAGTCTAATCCTGTGTAGTCTTGTTGTTTGTGGCAACATATTGTTGAAAATTTAACACATTTAGATATTCCAAGTAATTTTGCGGAAGGCTGAGAATACGTGAGTGCGATTCCATGTAGGGCTTTATGCGGAACACGACGCGTCTTACTGTATGCTTAGTTTATATGAAAAAAAAAACGAATGTTCGGATGAAATAATTTTTAGGAAACAGATGGAGCAATTACAAACAGGAATTAACTCGGACGCTAACCATAACTCATATTCCCGAGTGCGGTTCTTCTGCCGGCCATAATTTATCCAATAACTTTTTAGCTATTTCTCCCCATAAATCGCACTCGCATAAACCGCTCTTTTTTTCTATTTCCATTATCAAAATATATTTTCGACTAAATGCAAATCGTCGGGCCGTGTGCGTGTCCATTGAAATATAATTCGATGCAAATTTAAAATGGAAAATTACTAATATTTGCATATTAATAAACATTTCGATTGGCGCTGGAAAAAAGCGCACGTGTTCCGGGCGTCTCTCGCGCTTCCACATTCATCAAAAAATATTTCGCGTGTGCGCCCCTGTTTTGCATATCAAAGTGCCTTTATTGGGATGTATGTTTCAATTTGGTAACTCTGCGCAAAAAATCCACACTCCAAACGCGACCAACCGAATTTTTATATTTCGATTTAATTTATTCACCAAAAATGCAAAAATAATATACCTGAAATAATATCTGCCATAAACACAATTTAACTCTTTCATAAAAACAATCACAGCAAATCCGCAACTGCAGCAGGCGAAAAATAAATGTGTTAATTATCATCGCGAGTCGTGGCATTTAATTACAAGTAAGTTGTCGACCTGCTAGAAAATGTCATGACATTAGCACCGTTAGCTTGCAGCGTATCCGTTATTTTAATTTAGGTTTTAAATTAATTTCCTTTGGAGCGGTATTCTGCTACTTCAACGTATTTTGGAGTGATGCGTGTTGGTGTAGAGAGCTGATATTTTCGGTTGCAACATAACTCAGTGCAGCTTTGCTTATAACCGGATTTCTTGTATTCTTATCCACATGCGGTAATATTCTTGCGTAGCTGTAGCAATCAACGCAGATTTTGCAACTTTTCCTAATATCATAGGTGCAAAGCCTTCATGCAACTTTTTCTATTATCATAGGTGTAAAGCCTTCAAAATCGGTTTTACAAAGAGCAAATACGCATCAACAGCTATTGTATATTGTAAAGAGAAGAAAAGAAAAACATCGTACTTGAGGCATATCCTGCGAGGTCCCAAATACAGACTGCTGACAACTATACTTATGGGTAAAATCGAAGGTAAAAGAGGACCGGGATGAAGGCAACACTCATGGCTCCGCAATATTCGGAACTGGTGCAATATCGCAGATGCCGCAACGATATTTAGAAGAGCCGAAGAAGGCACACTTAACATTACCCCCTAAACGCCAACGCGCTAGAGAGCGTATGGCACCACAAGAAGAAAGCATTCATGGAAGATTGGTAGAGATATCTCTATGACTCTTGGACTCGCTGTATTCGTCAAAGCCCTTGGTTTTACCTCAAAGGTAGTATCTCAACTTTTTTGTAGATTTTGTTTGGGTATGGTCTTGCCATTTGCTGGGCTGATTTTGTACTTCAAAAAAAGGCTTTAAAACCTCTTCTGGTGTGAGTTAAGGAATGAAATATCTAATTTGAGACTCAGTTTACTCTACTCTAGTTTTTTCTACTCTATTTGCTTAATCCGCGACGACGCCTTGTATTTCAGAGAGGATTTCTTCATCATAAACCATTCGACAGCTTCATCAGAAGTTTGTGGTTTTATTTGGAATCTTGCTCCTGGCTCGGAAATTACCATAAGTCTTGGTAACATCTTGTGCAAAGGATTCGTATTTCTCCTCGAAACTTAGGGTGTTTTTGGTATCTTGGAATTTCTTTTGCACCATTTCTTCAATTATCGCTTCAAAGTGATGAATTATCGAATTAGTTTCCACTTCTTTGTAGAAATTCTATGTTTGATGAATGACTACTTGAAATCTATTTGGGTTTCTTTATTAACTAATGAGGTAATTAGATCGGGGGTCGTTGCTTGCGCAAAATTATTGGGTTTTTTGTAATTCTTGGACTTCAATGCGGTCGGACTTATCTTGAAGGAAAATGTTCTTATACAATGCTCATATATCACTCCAATACGCACACATCACAACATTTTCGTTACACGACCATAGGTCACAGAGGATACATGGAACTTGTAGAGATTGGCCCACCAGAAGGTGTTCCACTGCCTGGGATTTTCCGCATTCACGTGCTTCCTTTTTCAGAAGTGGGGCATATCCCCTCTTCAGAAGGTTGTTCTTGCGTCTTCCCATTTGGTAGCGTACTCGGTTGATGGTTTTCAAGGTACCCCAGTTTAGGCCCAAACCTGCAGGGAGTTTTTCTCTAGTATTCCAGGTTGGGATATAATTGCCTGCTAAGCGCTACTCCCATTTTGCCTCCTTGGTTGCAGATTTAGAGGCTGTGAGGGCCTGTGTGGATTGCATAAAGCTTCGTCTTGATATCAGTCTGGCCACAGGCGAGGCATGTTCGTGCAACGGACGTCTGATGTCGGCGCGTTGTTTGCTTCGTTCGGACATGGCCTAGCTTTCCCTCCTTATTTGAGGTGGTGCAATCCCGGCTAGCATGTACAGTTGATCAAGGCTGTAGGGTTTTAGGCATCCCGTTATTAATCTGCACGTGTCGTTCAGAACAGGGTCCAGTCTACTGGCGTGTGTTGTTATCTCTCATACGGGGGATGCATACTCGGCTGCGGAGTAGCACAGCGCAAGGGCCGAGAAGCGCAGGAGGTTAGGGTTGGCTCCCTAGCGGGCGTTGGTCAGTTTCCGAAGGATGCCATTCCTAGTGTTGACTTTGACCTTGGTTTTATCAGAGTTCGGTCTAATGTAACCCTCAAATAGACTGGGTTTGGGCAGTGTTGGGCAAGTGTTGTCGTTGTGCAGTCGGTGATCATGGTGGAATAAGCATGTATGCGTCTTTGCTAGGTTCGGCTCCCTAGCGAGCGTTGGTCAGTTTCCGGAAGATGCCATTCCTAGTGTTGACTTTGGCCTTGGTTTTATCAGAGCTCGGTCTAATGTAATCCTCAAATAGACTGGGTTTGGGCAGTGATGGGCAAGTGAGGTCATTGGACAGTCGGTTATCAAGGCGGAATAAGCATGTATGCGTCTTTGCTGGGTTGGGCCGGCGCTGGTTTAATCTATAATAATTGCTCAACCCTGAGAGGGATTCAGTTAGGTGCTCTTCCATCTCTTCAATGTTTTTTGATTGTTAGGTGATTGCTATACTATCGACCATGAAGCTCCTTGTTGTCGGGCCGTTTGGTAGATCATTGGTATACACGTTGAAAAGTATGCGTGCCAGCACGCTACCTTGGGGGAGACCATTCTTCTGGTTGCCATTTGTCTGTTGTCGGGCCGTTTGGTAGATCATTGGTATACACGTTGAAAAGTATGGGTGGCAGCACGCTACCTTGGGGGAGACAATTCTTCTGCTTCCTCCAGCGGCTTTTAGTATCTTGAAATTTTTCGTAGAATCTTCTGTTAGAAAGCATTGTTTTTATTACTTTAGTCAGCTGGTAATGTCCTGCCAAAATTTCTCCAGTAATATTGTGTGGTTTATAGTGTCATAAGCCGCTGATAAATCTATAAAGACTGCCCCCGTCTTTTCCTTTCTTTCAAAGCCATCCTCAAGGTGTTGGTTGAGGTACCTGGCCAGTACAGGACTTCCAGCTTCCAGAAGCAAGTGGTAAACCCTGGTAAAGTCAGGACATACCACAATAACGGATGTAATATAAAAGCCAATCCTTAACAAAGAAGGAGACTCGATCCCATAAAGGCTTTCATTCGAAATATCCTTCAAAACACAACTACAGTGAACAGAAGGAAATTGCCATAATAAAAATCAACGAGATCTATTTTGGTACACAGGCGGCTCCAAAAAAATCAATGGAACTGGCGTTGGAGTCTGAGAACTGTCTCCTAGGTATATCACTATATGTATAACTATGTATAACCATATGATAACTATGCCATCGAAGAGGCATACCACGGTCTTTCAAGCGGAAGTTCTCACAATGGAGTCATGTGTCCGAGAAAATGGACTACAAAAGTAGAAACATCTATATTTTCAAGGACAGTCAGGTTAAACGCTAAAA